>VZTG01006654.1:550286-614461 GCA_013397845.1 Melanocharis versteri
AATACTAACAAAAAGGATTGCTTTATTTTCATGTCCTTTCCTGAATTTTATGTTTTTAGTCCTGTGCTAGTTATGGCTGGGATAGAATTCATTTTCTTTATCATAGGGGCTGTGTTTTGCATTTGTGCTAAAAACACTGTTGGTAGCACTGAGATGTTTTAGTTTCTTCATAAATTTTTCCCTCTTCTTCTTATTTTCCTTTTAATTACCATGTTTTTCTTTTTCTTTTTCTTTTTCTTTTACTTTTTCTTTTTCTTTTTCTTTTTCTCTTTTCTTTTTCTTTTTTCTTTTCTTACTGTTTTTCCCTCAGCCCATGAGTTTTCTCGCTGTTCCTTTCCTCCATCCTGCTGGGAGGGAGGGTGAATGAGCAGCTGTGTGGTTCTTAGCTGCCAGCTGGGGTTGTACAGTGAAAAGTCCTCTCATCATTTGATGCTGTGGTCTTTGTGCCAGTAGTGATGTTTCTGATGTATTTGAGGAAATATGCTATTTTAAAAATGTTTTTTATTTATTTTTTTTAATACTCCTTTCACTTGTTACTCCAGGTCCCTTTGGGAACCCTCAATTATTGTATTTTCACATTTAATCTGCCAGAATTTGACTGCTCTCTGTTTCTTCTTTGGATACCTTTGCTTTTTACAGATACACTCTTATGTATAATAACATTTTTTGCTGTGTTTCTAGGCCAGACCTTGTGTTCAGACCTCTGCCAACTCTGTTGAGTGTCACCTCTAAGGTTTTTATTCTCTTATATAGCCTGAACTGCTTTTTAAGGGCTTTCTGCTTCTTTCTGCAGCTCCTGTTTTTGAAGATGAATGTAAGTCCTGTGGATTTGCTGTACTTTGTCTACTCCCCTGGGAGTGTGTTGCTGTAACATAAGACTTTACTGAGACCAAACTGTGGTACAGTTTCTTCAGCTGAATACTCTTGGGCTAAATCCTGTAAAACTTTAAAACCCTTTAAAGGGTTATATCTTCTCTTTCAGGTTCCCTCGTTGTCCCTTTTTGTTAATCATGGATTGCTTGGGTTATGTCCTGATCCGTTTTTTCCTCACCTGAAGATGGGTTACTAAAGTTTCAGCTGCATTTCCAGCTGTCACTTGCTGTGTGATTCCTCACAAAACATATTTTATTGAGTGTTATCATCCTGTCTGGGTGCCGCTTGTGCAGGTAATGTTGGATTAGATCCAAGGTTGCTTTAGCACATGGCTTTATTCCCTCACCCCAATCCTGGCAAAGTCTGCTTGCTCCTTTCTGAGCTTTGCAGCCTGGAATTGGAATGCCTTTCTGCTCCCAAATTTCCATCATGCCTATGATAGTGAAATGATTTAAGGGAAAAATTTAAATGAGAGAAAAATGAGTCTTCCCTGCAGCTCCCTTTTATTTCTTAGTCCTCCAGTCTTTCTGTTGCAATATGTACCCTGTGGGCTTGATTCCCTTCTTGCCACCTGAGTGAGATGTCAGTCTTTGTTTTCCCCACGTGGCTCCACCTATTCTGTGACTTACCCTTTATTTGAAAATAGAGATTTTCCATATTTCCACCCATTATTGTGTTGTCATGACAAGCATGTGTTCTGTTTATTTGCTTCCCCCACAGGTCGAGCAGACCTCCTGAAGTGCCAGCAGGTGTTTTCCTGGTGGTTCTGGTCAAGTCTTTCACTCTTCCTGAGGCTCTCCTCATTCTAGAGGATGTACACTCAATTCCAAAACCATGTGATCCATCCCAAAATCAAATCCCCAGGTGCTGATATAGGTGGTGGTAGATTTTTGCAGTCACCGTGACCAACATCATCTTTCTGGTTTGGACTCAGAGCACACATGTTTTCAGGAGGATATTCCAGAGGAAAGAGAAAATGTGTCTGTTTCCATGGCGATGGATCCCCAGTGAAATAATTTTTTCTTTAATCGTCTTTCAGACTTGCTTCTGGTGTACGATAATCTCGACATAATTCTGAATTTGTATGCCTCTCATTTGTTGCTGGAGAAGGATGGATTTAGTTTTCTTGGAGGCAAAAATACACAGTGGGGTCCCTCAGGTGGTTGCTCCTGTACCCCAAGTCCCCCTGACTTCACTCAGTTCAGCCACTTTGATCACCAGTGGGAAACACCAGCAGGTTGCACTGTGAGCTTGCAAAAGCTACTTTTGTGAAGAGTTTGTTCACACTTTGCCCATTTCAAGTGGCAAACTGGGCAACCCCCCTCTCATAGCTCGACTCCCATCTTCATTTCTCTATTTTGAGCAGGTGATGGGGGTAGACCATAGTGGCCATTGCATCTCATGGATTTATCCAAGCTCCTCATCCATTGCTGTCGTCAAGCACAAAGGCTTGAACCTGCTGACTTTTTAACCCATTGCTGAATTCCAACAGCAGCCAAATTTAGGGGAATTTTTGTAGCTATGAGGAGAGAGAAGCCTTGGGATACACTGGGGAGGGTGTGGGAGCTCTCCAGTGGAGATTGGAGGGAAGGATACAGAGAATCTCCTGGCAGTGGTTCGTCCTCCTGTGAGACAGGAAGGCACGTTGAAGTGAAGTTAAATCCCTACACTGTTGGATCTGTAAAGGCTCAGGTAATTTCTGAAAATTAGCTATTTCTCCCTTGTAAAGCAGCTATTCATTTCCACAAGTCAGAACCTTTCAAGCAGAAAGAATTCCTCCTCCTTGTGACCATAAACAATGATTTATGGTCAACTGGAGAACATGACACAGACCTCCAACTTAATCCGGGGGGCTGAAGCTGATGGAAAGCTATCTAGAAATGAGATTTAGGTAAGGAAGAAATTATTAAGCTATGTGATGAAGATAAGCTGGCGAGCTCCTTATCAGAAAATGTGGATGATCAAGTTTAAAAAGTAAAATGGTCAAGGGGAAAGTAGACAAACTAGTTGAAGGGAAAAACATTGAGAACTATTACATGTATAAAATACAACCCTGGCTCTGAGGTACAAATATTTGTGGACTGAGACAGTAGAAGTGACAGGGGAAATATAACATTTACTTGACATGTGTGTGTGTGTATATATATATATATATATGTATATAATTTTTTTCCCCTCCAGTGACCAATGGCAAAAACCTATTAGAGACAAGTTGCTGGCTTAGATGGGCCTTTCAACAGAGCAGTCACTGTCATATACTGGGGAAACATTATAGAAAAGAAATTTAATCAGAGGCCATGTAAAAGTATTGATAAAAGCAATTCTCGTTAGATTTCTCACACCTAAATTACTTTAATTATATAGCTAACTTAAGTCACCTTGATATGCAACTGCAGGTCAATTAATTATTTTTTCAGAACTCTAATTGAAGATTTTTTAGAGTGAGGACTAAGTCTTTTCATCACACAGTTTAGCGGGTTTGTGTATCAGGTTGGCTGTACAGCATCCTGGCTTTCCCTTTGGAAAGGTGCAGATGGGACTATTGACAGCTCTAAAAGCAGGGTGTGAGGTGGCTGGGAACACTTTCCTGTCAGAAATGTTACTGGTGCTGAGTGTGCTGAGTGAACCGAGTGAAATGTGCCCTTTTGAGATTTCAGTCTTCACCTTACCTCACCTGTGGAAATGTTCTGATCATTTTATACACTGTGCTTGATAAATATGTGATAAAAAGAGATGTGTGCAGACACTGTTTTGAAAAGAACAATACAGCTGAAATTATGAAGTGTTTTATGGTTGCTTCATTGTTTGAAGCACTTTCATGGGTGCTTCTGTCTGGGTATTCCTTTGTGTTTATGGGAGGGGATTTATATCGTGCTAATTTACTTCCAAACACAGCTGGGGAAATGCACAGGTTAAAGGCAAAGTATAAAGTAGGAAAATAGCTCAAACAACAAAAAAGCAATGCTAAGCTGATGCTCAGAGTTAGTCCCAGGGGTGCCTGTGCCTGGCTGTGTGCTGAATTTGCAAGCTCTGCCAAAGGATAAGTTGCCAAACTCAGATGAAACGCCAACTGAAAGTCAGCGGCTCAGGTTATTTGCTCGACTGAACTTTCCTTGCTCATTTTTATTTAAACATTCCGAGTTTAGTTTTTGGAAAAGATGGAGCAGAAAGAATTGGGAAGGTGGTCTCATTCCGGGTGGAGCTGTGATGCCAATTTGTGTGGGCATAGGGCTGGAGTATCGATAAATTCTCTGTGCCCATCTATATTCCTTTACATTGGCAAGCACTGAGGTTTGCAGCCAATTCCCACGTCCCATTTGCAGTTTGATACACTGTTCAGTCATGCTCCAGTGTGAGCGTTTGGAAAAAAAAATAAAAACAAACCCAACATGACAAATTCCACAAAACCCCAAAGCCATCCCCCCAAAAAACCCCAAAACAAAACCTTTGAACCCTTCACATTGTTCCCCCAAAAACTTCAACTTCCTCAAGGAAATCCTTGTTGTAGACGGAGCTAAGCAGGATTAAGAAGAGAAGGAACATAATAAAAATTTGGTGCTGCTCCTTGGGTACCCGTTAATGTGCTGAGAAACAGCCTTTCACTCCAGGTGATCATACCTGGCAGAAACACAATCAGAGTTGTGAAATATCTCCCTTTCTCTCTATTCCTCTTCTTGATTCTCCTGTAAAGAAAAGAACTTTAGTCTTAGCTTTTTTCCCAAAAAAACAGTGCTTCCCAAATTTTTGAAGAGTGTGGTTGGCATTGATACTGGCAAATTTGATTTCTGATCTGAAAAATTATTTGTGTTGTAAATAATTCAGGGCTGAAGTTTCAGAAGGCTTTATTTCATCCTAAATATCCAAACAAAGATTCCCATGTAAGTGAGAACGACTAATAACTGCTTCTTTCAAAAGAAACTTAGAAGCAGTTCCTGAGAACCCTCCAAATCCCTTGCATTGCGTGTTGTTTGGACTTAGAACCTTAAAACATATGTAGGTCCTTATTTCTTCTCACTCCAGCTGGATTTAGGTACTTAAGTGTCTTTCAAAGAGTTTTAAAAATCTGTGCTCCACTAACTTGTCCAAAGGTGGATCAGAGACAAAGAATCCAACTCAGCTTTTTGGAGCTTGATGCAATTGAAATGATCGTAAAGTCATTGTTTAGAAAGCAAAAATAAAATTAAATGTAGGGTGAAATCCAAGTGCATCATTGCAATTGTGGCTCTCACTCTTCTCCCCGGGAGGGGGGAGTTCACTCACAAGGGTGTTTTAGACCAGACAATCGTCCCAGCACAGGTGAGAGAGGCTGGTGGGGAGTGGAGGGTGGGATGTCTGTCAGGTTAAGGACACTCCTGGAGGGAGTTATGAAGGTAGGAATGCTGGCAAGATGTAACATGGGCAGAGTGACTGACTCAACCACTTGTCTGCTGAATCCATTTGAACCAGGCTCTTTCCTCTGTTTCCTTTCATATATTTTCTATTTTTATAAGGTAAAAACTTTACAGTTAAGCAAACTAAGCATCTACCTGTGCTAGCAAGTTTTGAGCATAACCAGTCCAGGAATTCAAATCATTCATTAGCATTCCTTTCCTTTTGAAACCTGGCTAAGGGATAAATCGGATTCTTGCAGTGTATCACCGGGGAGCAAAAACAGTTTTTGCCTTTTCCACACCACCCAATAATGGTGTGGACGTTTGCAATTTAGGTTATAAACACTGTGTAATCAGCTTCCTTGGTCTGAGCAGTTGTACAGGGTCTGAGCACAACAAGATATTGATCTCAGCAGGAGGTGCAATGCAAACAATATTAAATAAGCACTTTGAAAAAGCTGAGGCAGAAACACAAATCCTATTATTTGTTTGAGAACAATATTCCAAATTCAGATTCTGCTAACATCTATGTGAGCTTATAAATATCTTATTTACATGCAAATGGCCCTAAAAAAGGCTGCAAGGTGCTGGTCTCTGAGGACATTATTGTCTTTGCTTCCCTAGCCTCTTCCAGAAGCATAGAATTTTTATCAGCCTAATGTCTGACCTTTGATCAAACTAATTTGAAGTGGTTGAACTTTACACTCACAGATATATCAAATTTATTAGCTAAAATTCTTTATGTACAAACATAGCAAATAAATAGACACAATAAATAGTAAATACTGTTTTTACACTGCTTCTTGGAGTGGAGAAATCTTCTGAATAGGTGGTAAAGATTCTACAGGAATAGCACATTTTTTTCTTCTCTGTTTTGTTCAAGGAAATCCATATTCTCTCCCCATATATTTGTGCATTTGAAGCTCTAAAGGCACAGGTACATGAAGTTACATGCAGTTTTATTTTGTCTTATATATTTGTACATACCAAGGACTTAGCCCATTCTAGCCTCCTCTACATCATTCTTCTCTACTTCCCTGTTGAGTTCTCTCATAGACATTCAGCTGTGCAAAATATCAGAAGATTGGGATCATTTTTACTGTGTTAGATCAGCTAATTAGTATTTGCTTTGTCTGCTCAATTAAAGGAAAAACCCAGCATGAAAATCTTCTTTGATCTAAACGGAGTTTACAAAAGCATCTCTGCAAAAATGAAAGTCATGTTTTAGGCTTCCAGCTGGAGTAATTCATACAGGGCATGCCACTCCAGTGGGGAACAAGCTCACACACTTAGGAAGAAGGAGGTTTTGTCTTCATAACTGTTGCACAGGATATTCCAGCTCTGTCCAGAGAATTTGTCAGGTAAATGTCCAGGTTTCAATTCACACAGACTTTGTATCAGCTCCTCTAGCGTTCTTCACTCTGCACTACCCTTCAATTTCCAGATATCAGTATAATTAGCCCTTCGCTCTTGCACAATGGAGCAGTCAGCCTGGGAGAGCTGAGCCACTATTTAAACACAATCTGGGACTCTAAAGGAGCTAAACTGTCAGAGCTGATCATGTCAGCTCTGTGGCTGAAATACCTGAGAAATCTCATTCCATACCTGGCCCTAACCCCTCTCCAAAGGGCTGCTGAGGGACTTTTGGGAAGCCACAGTCATCCCCAAACTGAAGCAGCTCCCAGGGATTCTTGTCTCCCCAGCTCACTGCTGTCAGTGCTGCTGTGATTGTCTCAGGGCTCTTCAGATGTGCCTTTGGAGAGGTGATAAAAGAATGGTATTTCAACCCCAGGCTAAACTGTGTCAGATATAAGGGATGAAGAGATACTGAGATTCAGGGTTCTTGTTTAACTGGATTTAGGCATCCAGAGCCAGATTCCTGCTTCAGAATTCTAAAATCTGTGACATTCATGGAGCAACAGCTGGGCAGGGCACCTGAATTTTGGTGTAGGCTGCCAATTTCCAAAGTCCAGTCAGTGTGTTCCTCAGCTTGCCAGGATCAGTACATGAAGGAAGAAACATGCATTGCCTTGGTTTCAGAAGCTGCTTTTTGGCTAAGTGTTCTGACTTAAAAATGAATTAACAGTCTTGGTCAGATAGTGAAAAAGTACTTTGAAACCCTAATTTGAATAATTTTTATCCCAGAAATTCATCAGGGCTGCCAAAATTTGGTCTGGTCTGGATTCAAGAGCCACTGTCTTCTAAATATTATTCTGAATTTGGGCTCAGGGAAGGACACAATCCACAGATGATGCAGAAGAAGATATTTCACATTGCCTTGTGCTCATCAGCTGATTCATTTTTATAGTAGGCAAATAAAACCCTCAAGGAAGAGAATTTGGGAGAGTTGAGAAAGAGTAAAAATCCACAAAAAAACCACAACAAAAAAACCTCCAAACCAAATAGAAGCAAACAACCCATCCCCACCCAGAAGATGTATTTTTTCACAAAGAGAAGACCTCTGTAGGAATTCTGACAGATGCAGTGTGCATTTCTTAGTCTGCCATATCACAAGAGGTTAATGGCATCCATTTTAACAGGTAAAGACAATTGTAAAAAACTATTTCTTTGGATCATTCTCCAGAGCTGAACATCCTGAGTGTGTGGTGCTTCCCACTCTTCCAGACAGGAGGTAGAAATAAAGACTTTTCTTCCTATAAAATTTAACAGCGCAAACTCTGAAATGATGAATGTAGAGAGAAACAGAACAAATGTGATTTGTTTGTTATTAAGATTGAATAAGAAAGGCCCTGAATAATTCTTTTCTGGATTATTCATTATTTTATACGCTGTTATAAAGCTGGTACCTTTATAACAGCGTATAAAATAATGAATAATCCAGGAAAGAAATTTGGAATTTAGGTCCTCTGTGATTCACAACATGAGAGAGATGATACTGAATGAAACTGAAAAATTGTGATTCACAACATGAGAGAGCTGATATTGAATGAAACTGAAAAATAGCACGTTCAAAACTGGCAAAATGAAGTATTTTTTCATATGGCATCTGATTTCACCGTGTAGCTAAATGCCAAGAAAGTTGCTAAGGCAGAAACTCAGGATGAGAGATGGCGAAGAGAGTTGCAGAACCAACCACAGTTCAGGGACTCCGTATTTACTGCTAAAAAGTAAAGAAAGTTAAAAAAGAAACGATTATATGATTGTGATGAGAACTGTAAGGTAGCAGCTTAGCCAACTCAGCTTTATGGCCTCTCAGGTTTGTACTGCTGACCAAAAGCAATCACATTTTCCTGTTGGCTTTCCAGCTGCCTGATATTTATATTATGGAGGGAAGGATGACCTGTGGCATCATGTTTGTGTGAAGAGCCTGTAGGTGGCAGGACAGGTGCCCGTGCCAGGGGTGACTTTGGTGCCAGTGTCCTCACAGGTCCCAGTGCCCCGAGTGACCCCTGGCTTCAATGAGGTCCTTTAAAAGGTGCTGCTGGTCAGTGTGAGGCAAATTGCCAGGCCTGGCTGTCATCAGAGCACTGCTGAGGGGCTGCTGCTGATGCAGTGACAGCAGCGAGGTCTCCACGGGCTGGACACATGGTCTGGGCACTCCAGCACCTGCACCAGCCCAGGGAAGGAGATGCTGCTCACAGAGCCCCAGCCAAGGGTGCTGCGGAGTCTGGGGCTCAGCAATGGTTGGAATCTTCTCATCCTCTGGCCCAGGGAAGAGAACTGACTGCTGTATTCCCAGCTTTCCAGTTCTGCTTAGCTTCTGTAGTGCTCAGAGGAGGTATTTTTCTGTGTGTGTACTTCTGACGTGAAGCAAGAAAAGCTTTGAAATACAAAATTATTTCCCCTCTGTCTCATCCAGCTGCCACAATGGACAGCCAGGTCACGAGAGAGCACACTTCTATAAGGCACAGTAACAGGTATTTTGTGATGTTTATTGAGCGCCTCTTCTGAGTGCTGCAATTTGAAGCATCAAGGGGCAAAAATCTGTGCCTGCACACCTACATCCATTACATGCCTCTAAAAATCACTCCAAACTAATTGTGTACAAGCATAAAGACTGTGTTGGCATTTCTGTACTTTGAAGATTGCATTTTTCTTCTGCTGGGAAGGGAACAAAAACGCATTGTGCCCTGTATTGACTTTCTGTTCTTCAAGTTGAGCCATTTTAAAGAGAGGATATTTTTGGGGACTGTCCCACCCATGTATGGATTTCTTCCCTCCTGTTATCTGCACCTACTGAGATGCAATGGTGAAGACGGGATCGCTGACCTTACACAGAGCTCCAGTTCTGCCCTAAAATGAGCTTTCTGTAACCACTCAAGCTTTGTTACTTGGTTCTGTCAGTGGTTATTTTGGTATAGAATTGCCTGGGATGGATTTTTCTGTTTTTATTATTCTTGAAATATTATTAGAGGAGCTGAGTTTGGGGCTATAGGGGATTACAGAACTGTGATGGGTTCTGTCACACCAGCATCCCTCAGCTCCTTGCTCATTGCCCTCTGCAGCAGGTGGGGGAGAGAATCAGAAGAGGAAAAAAACAAGCTGCGGGTTGAAATAAAGACAAAAAGAAGAGGTGATACAAAGACAGACACTCACCACTTCCCACCAGCAGACTGATGCCCAGCAGGTCTCTGAACAGTGGCTCTTCTGGAAAGATTTCCCCAGCGCTATTGCTGAGCATGGTGTTTTATGGCACGGAACACCCCTTGATCAGTGTGGGTCAGCTGTCCCCTCTGTGTCCCCTCCCAGCCTCCTGCCCACACCAGCCCACTTGCTGAGGGGACAGACTGAGAAACAGGGAAGATCTGGCAGCTGTGTGAGCACTGTTTGGCAATAGCTGCACCACGGGTGTGATATCAGCACTGTTTTAGTCACAAATCCAAGGCATGGCACCATATGGGCTGTCAGGAAAAGAATTAACTCTGTCCCAGCCAGACCCAATTCAAAGACATAACGGCAACACTCATAATATTAAAAATGCTAACACTTTATTGGATTTCATGTCTGCTGTTGTGCCTTAACTCCCCATTGCTTGGTACTTTACTGGAACTCGGACTGTGCATCAGCCAAACAGGGAAATCAGAACTTCTCTGTGTATTTACCGGCTGAGGTCCGTGATGTTGCTGCCATTCTCTTCAGCAGAACCAGAATTCACTTTTTCTGTTCCCAGAGTTCAAATGTTACTACAGGTCCAGACAGAAAGGATTCAGAAGGAATCAAATTCCAGACTGTTGTTCAGTGCAAAGTATTAATTGCCTCATTGGATTTGCAATCTTTGAGAAGATCTTTAGATCAGTCGTTAGACTGATAGACAAAGCCATTAATTAAATGCTGAACGTCTGCATCACCACCTTTTGCTTCTGCTCACAAAGCCACGTAGGGCCTGTGTCTGGTTTTGTCGGCTCTTCTGCTCCACAGTGATCAAGGGCAATTCTCGTTTGACCTACGAGCCCACAGGGACCTCTTCTTGCTCATTCCCAGATTCCATTTTGATGGCTTGTCTGTGGGATAACACCCTGTATCAGTAATAGAGGGCAGACAATACTAAAGTTGTTTCATTGGAGAGATTTCACACAACAGTGAGCAATTATTCTGAATGCCTTTGAAGATCGGGGCAGACTTGACCGCACTGGGAGCAGATAAAATGGTTCATTTGTCCCATTCTTCTGTTTATCACGAATCATTCATTTTAACAGGCTGTTTCCAGTTTTCCTCCTGGACTTTACATAAGACCTCTTAAAAATCTTTTTAGTTTTGACACATACAAGCAAATCAGGCCATTCAACAGGAGGCTCAAACCCAGGTGTGCCTAAGGTGATTAAAAATGACTAAAAAGATGGTGTTACTGACAATGGTTTGTTGTTCACTATACAGTTATGCTCTGTGGTGCAATCTAATGCAATAGTGCCTTAGACTGAAAGGCACACTACACAGACAAACACCAGGAACAGGGAACCCCCTGGATCATAACTATAATGGGAATGGAAGGGCTGAGCCACTGCAAACCTTTTATGTGACTTTGGGTAAATCACTTCACGAGGCATCAAGTAGAGAATAAAATATTCTCCCTTTAGTATCTTCTGGAGAACCAGTAATCTATACCATAAAGAAATGTTTGTGGTTTGGCTACAAAATAAACCCAGCATTTTATTCCATGCCTTACAGTGATACCACAACATGGTCTGTAACCTTCTGAGTACAGAGACCCTAGCGTGCATTAAAAAGGACTTGAGAATTCCCCCCAAAATAGAAATCCTGAGGGATTTACAGAGGGTGATTGAAAGTCACAATACAAATAATTGCACTTAGACTTCCTGAACCCAAGTTCTAGGCCAGAACCAAAGCCACATTTTAGCATGTCAAAGGGGGACAGTGTAATTCCTGAGAGAGGGTGTGTGAAACCGGAATGTTGCACAGTTTCCCTGGATATAAAGTTTTGACTATTTCCCTGGAAATAGGATAAAAATAGGGATCCTGGAGATAATAATTTAAGTGAAACTGGATGCTTTTATCAGCAGATAAATACATCAGTAGGCATCTGGACATACACAATGTAAAAATAAATCTTACGTATCTCTATATAGAGAAATATATTTAGAAATGATGGATACAAATATATTCATATATCAAATATCTCTTTAGGCTAAGGAGGAGGTAATATAGAAAGGAAAAGGTTTCTGATTGTAAATCACCTTTCTGCAGTTACTTTGATGTGATGGGTTGAGATGTGATTTGTTATTATCAAGAGGAATTGTATTTTGGAGACAGATTTTGAAATAAATTTACTTTATTTACTAATGTTTTGCAGCTTTGAAGTTCGTTTGTCAGAAAGATTTTTACACTGTTCACCATCTACTCCATTAATTATTATGAATTTTACTGGGGGGGATGAAACACTTTGAAATTTTCTCTTCACAAAACAGATGTGTCCTTTAAGTTTTATGCCATTATTCCTGCGTTCTGCACAGCAAAGCAGGAGCTTCACTCTTATTTACTTCAGTGCTGTATTGACAGCATTACTACCGAGCCAGATTCATCTGGCAGGTTTTTATGAGCTGCTTCATCACCAGGCTTGACTACAGGCTGAAAAGTTTAGAAGTCCAGTTGTTTCCATCTGGCACTGCCACTTCCACAGCTGCAAGAGATGCCTGAGAAAGTTTCAGAACCGAGGGGGGACGGGGTCTGGAGACCCCATTCAGAGCTGGGGCTTCACTGTGAGCCTTGCAATTAACTCATCCCAGGGAAAGGCTGCCCTGGCCATGCTGGAGCCAGGCCAGCCCGACAGCTGCAGTTATCGAGGCACAGGATATGAGGGGGAAATGAGACTCCGAGCAAGGTTCTCCACACCATATGTTTGGGGACTGCTCAAGGCCTTAGACTTTATGTAACAAAGCAATTCCATGACAAGATGCTGTTTAACCATATTTCCTCCTGGCGCTGCTCGTTGGGGAGGACTGGGCTCTTGTAGAAGGCATTTTCAGCGATCACAGAGGGTGGTTTGCCCAGTCATTGCTAATTACCAAGATCTTAATTTGCTATCACCAGGAATTCCCCTCAGGCTTCCAACATTATTGAATTAAGTCCTGGCCAAAGACAATTAGCTACTCTTGAAAACATCTGTTGCAGTCTCTGGGAAATGTGGGGATGCTATTTATTTATTTGAGTTGAGGAACTTTTTTCCCCCCAGTTGCTCTGAGTTCTGTGCAGCCTATTCAAATGGATTTATTTCACTTTGTAGGCCTAGTAGTGGCTGTGGGGAATTAAGGTTCTGTTGCCTTTTTGTCTTTTCCTTCACAAACACTCTATGCACGGGATTCTGTCACCTAAGCCTGTTCAGAATGTACAGTAGGTCTCTCTGCGTGTGATCCGTTTGCCAAATCTTTGCTGGGATTACAGGCAGCTTAGCTGCTCTGTGCTGTGGGCTTGTCCGTTTAAGTTCTGTGACGTACACAGACATGGGAGGGTGGTTTCTAAACTGTACCAAGCAGGAGAGGAGGCATCCCTGGCTGCAGGGAGAGAGCCTGCGAGAGATTCTTGTGCCATTTCTTCATTGAAGCAGTCTGGTATTCCTGCAGAAGGAGTCGGAAAGCTCTGGAAGTTTTGCCTTCATAGGACACACAAGCTGTGGAGCTGTTTATGTTTGCTTGGAGGAAGGAGATCTGATTAACAATATCTGAGTGCCCAAGGCAGCAGAGAAATCATTTTGGATTCACACTCACTGTGCTGGGAAAAGAGAAGGTGTGGAGAGTGCTGCTTCTGGCTTGTTTCCCCGGGTTGGAAAATCTAGGGACAGATATATTTCAGACTTTCGGTGTTGAAGGGTCCTGGCAGGCTGGTCATGTTTTTTTACTGTTGATTTATATCATTATAGGTTATGAGCATTCTAGGAATGGTCCAGGATGTGTTTAATGTATTGTTCATCTGTCAACATTCCTTTCATTTGGATTATGGTAATTTTTATGAGTCCTGATGCATTGGATGTGGTTCTGATGAGACAGATAATTATAGAGCAGACAGCAAAGCAGAAAGAGTGAATGGAGTGACAAGGAGGTAAAAACATGATTTGTGTAATTTAAAACAAATTGCAAAGTGAAATCTGAGTTGAAGGACATGGTAAATAAAGTTTAAGGTATGCCTTAATGGACAGAAACTTCCAATTGTAGAGACAACATTCCAGTATATCCTAGCCAGATATGAACTAGCTCTAAAACAGAAACCTTATTATAACATTTGGAGTGATGTGTGATGCCCTTCCTGTAGCTCATGGGTGGTGATACAAACACGGACAAGACAGAAATCTGTAGATCCCATTCACTCATTCAACACACAGAACATTCTCCTTGAAGGTTTCTTGGCTCAGTGTTCAGAATTCTGGCTACCTGGCCTGATAGCTTTGTTCATATTGTAAAGGCCCTAGAAGAAGGCTTGAAGAAGGACTACTAATTAAAGTCTGATGAGAATCTGATATATATTATGTATAGGCCAGTGGATCAATTCCTTTTCTAGAGCAGAATTCTGTAAAATAGATAAGTTTTCTGTTAATATAACTTAATAATAATGTCCATATATTTTTTGTGCTAGGGAGCACAGAAATGGACAGAGTGCTCCACGTGCTCAAACTTTTCTTCTCTATTCTTCAGCACTCAAAGCCATGTCCCTTGGGTTTTCCGAGTTGTATATCATGTCCTGGTGTTTGAAATCACAAAACCAGGAAACAGTTTTGGTTTTCCTAAAGCAAGTCACAGACTAATGGCTGTTATCACTTCCCTTTGGAAAAGCAGGGATCTGAAGCTATGAATTTCAATTTGTTTTTTAAGTTGATGTTTATTATTCTTTCTCTAAAAACAACAACAACAAAGAAACAAAAAAAACCAAACAAAAAACAAACCAAAAAAGAAAAGAAGAAGAAGAAGAAGAAGAAGAAGAAGAAGAAGAAGAAGAAAAAACACCCCACCATAGAATGTTCCCTGTTGTTGAGAGTGATTTAGGAAAAGGGAGAAGAAGACGAGAGTTCCCTCTGGTAACAGAGTCCTGAATAAAGATTTTTACATTAGGGGAATTTATGATATGCAGGGGTGAAACAAGCTCCAGGAGAAAGTTTGGATTAAATTTAGAGTATTGTTTTCTGAATTGTATGTGAAGCCTCTATGTAAATCAAGTTCCAATTTAACAGATATTCAGAAAATTGCCCGGGGCAGATTCTTTCAGGGACAAGAGATTGACACAGCTTGCTTGCTCTTCTGTTAGGTCAGAGCATACAAAGAGCCAGAAAAACGTCAAGTGTGTGTTGAACAGTGGTTAAACTTCAGAGTCCTGTCACAATTTCATGGCAACCCTTTCAGTCTTGTCCCCAAGGGTTCTTCTCTTAGATTCCTCATTTTACTTCCCTTTGAATTCACACTGCTCTTTCCATAGCAGAACCCACATTTCCTTTCTTTGCCTGTTCCCACTTCTCCTAATTTAACCTTGCAATAAAGTTCTAGCACTTTGCATATATGACTTTATGTGGAAAAAGTCAGAGGAAAAGGAGATTATGCATGATTTATCTTTTCCTTTTTTCATCAGTCTAAAAACCATAATGAATTATCCTTTATGAACACATGTAACCCCTTTTTTGAATCCGTTGACCTCCAGACCATTTTAGTCCAGTGATTCCACAGCTCAATTACATTTCCTCTGTTGCATTTTGGACTTGCAGCCTGATACTTAACCCTGGTTCTTATGCTGTGAGAAACTGGAGGGTCACCTCCTGTTCATCTTCTACAATCTACTCTTGATTTCTAAAGGACTTTATCATATTCCTTTCTTAATGTTAATTGTTCCAAATAAATACGCTTGTAAATATGTAATTATCACTTGTGCCCTAACTGGAGAAGTGTTCTTGCGTTCCATCAACTCAGCAAGATTTACAAGAAAATAGAAGGCTTCTTTAAGGAGATACACTGGTTAGCATTACTTATTTCTGTTACATAAATTTAAACTTTTCCTGGAGCAGAGTTTGTCTGAAAAAATTTTATTTCTTTGCTCTTTTAATGGGACATCAGATATACCAGAGTGTCCTAGTCTAGTGTTCCAGAGGCTTTCCTGACTTTTGATGGTATTAAAACAGTTGAAAGCAACATTGACTTAAATATTATTGCAATTTTTGCTGAACTTTCCTAAAATTTGAGGGTTGTAGTGCCTCTGATTTATAAAGAAAAAAAAAATTGGATTTAATCAAGCTGAGATATTCCTGACTGTCAGATTTAACTAAACCTGAGGGAAAACTCATCAGCTGATGATATAAGTCATAAAGTGAAGAATGGAAGTCTTTTTTGATGATGAATCAAAATGTTGGCGTAGACGCTATTGGGAGAATCTTTCTCCTCTGTTAGACAGCAATGTCAAGTAAAATAGTCATAGGAAATTATTTCTTACATCAACACTAGAGAACTCCTCTCTTGTTTCTATTATGAAGATACAAAAACAAAAGGTTAAGAATCAGCTGCTTAACTGTGATTTCAAAATTCGGAGTTCCTGAGGTGTTTCAAAGTTTAAATGTCAGATCAGCTTTTTGGGGGTAAATAATATGAAAGCATTGCCATGGGAAACATGAATTGAGAAAGCCTGAAGTTTATCCAGGCCAACAAGGTTAAAGAAGACAAAATTCCTTTCTTTGCACTCATGGTGGACAGGACCCTGATGAGGCTGTTGTATCCCTGGATTTGTTTTTCACAGCTTTTTATAACACACTTTCTTTCCAGTTTGAATAATAATTCCTCATTTAGGGGTAAGAAAACATTCCACAATGGCAACTTAATATTGGTAATGAATGGATAATCTCTCACTTTTATGGTGAATAAAAAAAACCCCTGGTGGATGGGTTTGCAATTTTTTTCTTTTATGAGTGACTTTATGTACTTAGGAGTTGATGTTATTTCTTGTGCCCCAGGGGTAGTTGAAGTAGGACAAATGTGCTCACTGAGGACGCAGGAGGTGAATGTATTCTAACTTTCAACTAGAAGGTTATGAACCTTCAAGTAAAATATATGAAGGCATTTTAAGCCTTAAGTAAGTAAAAACGTTTGATAGACTGAGGAGAGAAGAAAGGCCCTCTGAGCCTTCAGAACATGGAGGCAGAGAAGGTCTCCAGAGCAATGGATGAAGGAGTTATAGACACAGGAGAAAGTGAAATTGTTGCAGTTGAGGTGCATTTTTGCTGATTTTCAGCCACATAAAATTTAAGTTTCTGCTCTACTCAATTCCCCAAATTCTGCTACGTCAGGACGGGAAAGATTGCACTCCTCCGGTTTAATGTAGACAACTGTCTTCGATAAACCACCCTATGGAAGTACCTGTTTTAATCCAGGGGTTCAGGCTTAGGAATGACTTGCTCTGATGACTTGCTTGGGCTGGCGGTCTGTGTGTGCCAAGATAACAAAGTTCCTGAAGGCTCTTATCAAAAATGAGGAGAGCTCGTCGCTGGCACTGGGAGTTGAAGCTTCATGTTTGGTACCCTGCGGTGGCAGGACGTGGTTTGGGGGATGGTGCTGCTGCTGTCCTGTTTGGCAGAGCAGAGAGGAGGCTGCAGAAAATCTGATGTATTCCTGGGATTTCAGCCAATGCCTGACCATCACTGGTTTTCAAAAGTAACTCTTTTATGAGAACACAAAAGATTAAGTTGGGATCTATCCCGTAAAAGTCTCGTAATCAAGACTGCTCCTTATAAACATCAAAAAAAGAAACTAAAAACCCCACGAAAATCAAACAGGAAAACGACCAGCAGACCCTGATTCTTCTTTCAAACTGGTATTATACCAGGATCATACCTAAAATGAAGCTGACTACTCTGTTTCTATTTACTTGATATTGCACAAACTCAATACCTTCACTGCTACTGCCTCGTCTCGTATTCTTCCACACAGATTTAGAACAGAATCCAAGCAAAAAACTGTCCTCATGGCAGGAAGTGAAACTCAGGAATGAATGGGCAAAAAATCAATTTATTTACGTATTAATATAATTTTTTAAACTTTTAAAATAGCTTTTTTTCAGTAGTTTGTGGTCATGTTCTAAGAATCTTTCGACTTAGCCCTGAAACATTTCTGGACAAGCCCACCAGCACAGTTTTAAATGTCTGGGGATCTCTCTTCAATATTGTGTACTTTATATGTTTCATATGTACCCAAAATAGTTAATTTAGGCTTTTCTCTCCTCAGTTTAGGCATCTGAATGCTGCCAGACTGGCACTCTCGGTACTGACGGAGTTTGCTGAATACATACTGTAGTTTACTGAAATTTAAGATATATTTTTTAATCATAAGCAGTGTTTCACCCATTATTGAGTAGCAAATCATCATTAATTTTACAAAGACAGTGAAATATTATGAGATAATAGTGTGTACTAAACTCTATTCATAGCCATGCCATGTTATTAATTCATATCAATAAAATCAAAACAACATGCAGAGAAATCATTCCACTCTGTGAATGAAATCTAGATTTTGAGGCTACCATTTTTCCTACGGAAAAAAAAAAAAGCTCAGAAATTCCATTTCATATATCTGATTTGATTTGGAGCACTAGCATATTTTTTAAAATGAGAGCGAGCTATGGAGAGTAAAACCTTGATTTTTTTTTCTTTTTTTCACTCAGTTTTAGCTGCTCTTAGCACTCCATATGCTTGGAGATGCTCTGTGCTAGGCAATCTTCAGGCAAAAGAATGAAAGTTCCTCTTTGAGAAGAGTGTGGTGTCCAAGCAAGTACAAGGTGTAACACTGGGCAGTTGCTGGATGCTGCCAAACCCCTCCAGTTCAGGAAGGAACAAGTTAGACTCCTGAAGGAAACAGAGTTCCTGGAGGGGAGCAGGGGTGTTTTGTTCACTTTTATCTGCTCTTTGGTGGTATTCTCTATTTTGAAACAATCTTGTTTGATACCTGTTAGTATGTGGCTGCCTCGTAGCTTTGTCTCAGAGTAAGTTGGTATTAAAATTGCTTTGAATGTCTATAAAGTTCAACATCCCATGTAGCAGAAGGATAATTAAAGCAGCATCAGCAGCAACAGTGCTAGAGGGGCTCTTGCAGTTTTTTTTTCTTTCCTTCTAAGCACCCAGTCACAAATCTTTTTCTCTAAATATTTTTTGCACTTACTGTGCCTGTTTAAATTAGCTCCTTCTGTACCATAACCTGTCTGCCACACAGAGTCACTTTTGCTGTTTTAAGTGGTTGCTCCACACAATTCATTTATTTATTTGAGCTTGGCTTTTCCTGGCTTTTCCTGCAGGCTTAGTAGCATGGCTCCATGTAATTTTGGCAGACTGCACTCCCATTCCCTGCTACCTGTTGTGACAGAAGCCTCCTTTCTCCCTCACCTTCTCCCTCAATGCTGGTGAAAAACAGCCCACTGAAGATTATATGGAGCATGAAATAGCCCAGGAATGGCTTTTCTCGCGCTACTTAAACTTCATTTAATGAAGCTGAAATACAATGCCATCAGCTGAAAAATGTGATGGGAATTCACCCCATTGGCTCAGGGAAGCATCTGTTGTGGTGATCAGAAGCTGTCTTAGCTAAAGGCTAAACAGAGCTATTTTTAAAGCACATTCCCATCATGAAAACAAGGAAATGGAGTCAGTGGAGCAGAGCACAGAGGAATGAGCTGGACTTTGGGATGTGTGTTGTAGGGGAGAGTTCAGAGCAGTGAGTCAGTGAAGATAATTCTTAGGTCATATCAAACTCCTAGGGAAATCGGTTTTTCAGTTAAGTATGTCATCTTCTCTTTTTAATTAAAAGGTGCTTGAAATTCTTGCATTTTTTGATTATTTCTGAATCTCCTCCATCTTCTCTTTAGCAGTAATATCTTGCCAAGCTGAACAGCATAGTTGAATAAAGATCATTGCCCCAGAAAAAATAAGAGTCTGGGTCCATTTCTCCATAACAGAAACCCATTCTAACTCAACCTCAAATTCATATATCACATCCATGTGTGGGTTTTAAGTTTGCTGACCCAACAGATGGAAGAAAACAATTAGAGATTTACTGATTTGCTGAAATAACTAATGATCTGTACGTTAGGAAGGAATAATGGACTTTACAAAATACAAGACTTATCTCTAAATTCTATGCAATCAATATTAATTGCACAGAATCAACAGAACGAGGACAATAAAATGTCAAGAAATTAGAATCCTCCACATAATTCCAGCAGAAAAAAAATCCCTTTGTATTAGGATTTGGTAGAGTCAGTGGACGGTGCTGGATGCCATTAGAAAGCTCAGAAACTTTTCTTCCTCAGCTGCATTGAGATCCTGTTTCTACCCCTGCACAGACAGGAAATAGCAGTCTTTAAAGCAGCATGTACAGAATATTTTTTTTTACTGGTGAAAGATCTTGGACATCAGGCTAAACGAATTTTTTTATACCTTACAGGAGACTATAGAATCTCCATCCCTGGAAATACTCAAAAGGTCTCTGGACACAGTCCTGAGCAGGGAATTGGACCAGATGATCTCCAAAGGTCCCTCCCAACATCAGCTATTCCTCAATTTATGTGATTTGTGATGAGAATAAAAGCGGGTGAATATATCATAATGTACATTCTCACTGATTTAACAAACACAAAATCTTGGCCTCAGACAAAATCTGCTATTCTGGGTGATCTCTCAGGGATTTCCATTAATTTCCATTTCCAATTCTGCATTAACCACTACGAAACCACCTCTTCTATATTAGAAGTGTAATAAAATACATGTATTAGAGAGTATTCTACACTCTTAAAGATTGACAGATCTTTAATATCTCGGCTATTTCTGCAAGTGATGACAAGGGTATGATCTCCTAATTTGTGTTTTAACAGAAAGCATCTTCTGAAATCAGAAGAAGTGGACTCACTCTATTTGATAGGCACTGGATTTGTAAATCAATTTTAGAGGAGAGCCTTTTTTCAAGTGCTGTTTTTTATATCAGACATTTGACATGTCATGTGTTGTCACCAATGTGCACATTTACTATCAGAAATCTCCATATCTGACAGTGCTTATTTGTGAACAAATATAAAAATTTGTATGTGTGTTTCTGCCAGCTCAGCCAGCCAGCCTGCTTTGAAACAATGATAAATTATTGTTAAAATCTCGGGGGAATAATATACAGGAAGAATGAATGCACCACATCTATTAGACAACTGTATCTATGAGCTACTTTGTGAATGCTGACACTGAAGAATCCACTGTTGAAGCCACAGTGATGTGCACAATTGAAAGGACTCTAGTCCTGCACAGAGAAGTTATTATGAATTCACAACTGTTCCATGGCAGAAGCTGTTTGTTTGAGATGAAAAGACACTATTACACTGTCACGCTGAAAGATGGCTCCTTTCAGCCAGCTCGGCCAGCCAGAGGTTTTGTCTGGGATGCATGAAAAACGGGATGTTTTTATAGCTTTCAAATGAAAAGAGGTGTGTAATAATGGCAGGTGGTTAGAAGCAATAAAACCAGTTCACCTTAAGCACCTTTCTTCAGAGCAGGCAATTTATATGTTACCTGAGGGGGAGGGCATCCACTCATGTATGACTGAAGAGCGTAGTGTCGTTTAATTTGTATTTATGGTTTCTGTTCTAAAACAGAGGCGTGAAGCATGAATGGAGGTGTGAAGGTTAAATGGCTGTAGACAGCCACAGGACCCACAGGGAAACACAGCAGCACCATCTTGTTCTTCTGTGCTTTTCCTTCTCCTTCTGACAGCTTCCAGAGGGAGGCTGAGCATGCTCCTGCCAGGGGGGATTGAATCCTGGGTTGTACTACAAAAGCCTTGAGGTTCGTGTCCTTGGCTCTCAGGGAGAACTGAGTCTGGATGTTTGGAGTTAGGCTGATTTTCAAGGGCTAATCAGATTATTAACAAGGTAGCAAATTATATCCATCCTATAGTAGTTTAACTCTCTGAAATAAGAACATAAATCCACAAGTCTAATGAGAGACTTTGTGTATAATGAAGAAATAGCTGCTGTTTTCAATTCCAGGTATGGAGAGGCAGCCTAAGGACAGAAGCCAAGAGCTCACACAAAGCTGCCTTGGTCTGCTCAGGAATCTGGAGCAGAGACCTCCCCTCACTGCAGAGAAAATCAAACCTTCAGACTGCATGTAGAAACGCAGGAATTGGGAGATGTGGAACAGTCTGGCTTTCAGTTCTTTGCTCCTCTCTGCCAGTCAATCCATCCTCACCCCTGGAAAAGTGTCCTTGTCAAAGGCAGGAGATGTGGCAGTATCTCATCATGTAGAATTTCACCTTGGTACCCATTTCTCTGACACCCAGTCATGCTGGCAGTAAAAAACCATCAGAGAATTGCATGTATTTAGGGAGAGGAACCAAACAGGATCTGATCTGAGTGCCACCCTGAGAGCAGAGAGATGCTTTGCTCATCTGACACTTTAACAAAAGAAACCTTTAGTCCTCACTTGGAGCATGAAACCAAACCAATACATAAATCTTTTAAGCTCATATCTCTTTCTCTTATGGAAAACATCCTCTCTGTGCTTAAAATGAATCAAGAGAATTGTAAGAAGAAATTCGAGCCATTTTCTTTTGCCCTTGTATCCCAACTGGAGTGTGGTATTGTGGGATGGCTCTCAAATTGGGTTTTATGAATTCCCACAGAAGGGTGAAGGAGGAAAAAAATCTTTACTCTGTGTGTTTTTGTTGTTCTTCCTGTAGCAACTACTTCACATGCTAAGAAACTGCAGCATATGAGTGCAAAAAACAAAGTCCATGTCACAGCTGATATTTATATACCTTGTGAAAGAATGGTACAGATAAATCATAAAGGCTTTAAATCTGTCCATACTAACAGACTTAGTTCCTCTAGCCTTTATAAACGAAATAACTTGTTTTTGTCATTACCTCTGGGATCCAAAACCAAGCATGCATTTTGTTACATCTGAAGAAAATGTCTCTTTCTATTGGCCATTAGTAACCTAAAGGCCATAAGTGCCCCTGATCACCCACATAAATCTCCACTTTCATGAGAACTGAAGCTGCCAGATCAGTTGGCTTGTCAAGAAGAAGGGCACAGGGGCTTTTGAGATGGAAACTGATATTTTGCAAACTGTTTTTCTTTATTTAAGCTGAATGCCATTGTAAACTTGAAGAGAGCTACAAGGAGACTTAATTTGAAAACATAAAGGTCACCGAAGGCCTAACAAATGGGATGCCTTTGGCAAAAATGTACTCACTGACTTGAGCACTACCTCTGAAAATGAAAACAAACCAATGTATGTTAAAATCAATCTGAATGCACAGAAAGACTCCGGGTGTGTCCCCTTCCTGAAAGCAGCCAAGCAGACACAACCTCAGTGCTGTTTCAGCCAGACGAGTCTATCTGCTCTTGTTTGATGTGTGGTGTTAATAGTAAATAGTGATAACAAGTGCTGATACTGTGGAGCTGCTGATTGACAGAGCTGGGCTGCTTTGCTCACACAGAAATCACCCCTGTCCTGAAATTCACCTATTTTCCATTGAATCCGCACCAGGTAATGACTCTTTTCTGTACCTGGCCTAGAGATGTAAATGCAGGACAGAGATTCTCCAGGCAGTGATGGCTACAAGCTCCAAAACTGGTGTACAAATCTGTCATCTAATCCTAATGTGTTACATTTTATGAAGAAAGAGGGTATTAGAGGAGCAAATAGATGCCAGTGAGAAGAATCAGAAGTGAAAATAAACCTTGTCTTTTCATGAGTGGAAGTCAAAAAACAGGCTTGACCACAATGCATGCAAATATATATATAAATAAATAAATAAAAAATTATAAAAATCATATATATTTATATACATGTTTATAAACTCTCATATATATTTATATATATGTTTATAAACTCATATGTGCACAAACATTATAAAATACGTTTAGATAATTACAGGATAACTTTTTTTTAGTAGTCTCTGATACACATTAGGATGATTTTGTATTGATAACAAGATAATAAGGGATGGTTCCTCGATGAACATGCTTTCTGTCCCTACACATTCATTCCTGCAGCCATACCTACCCTGAGAATCCCTCAGACCCTCTTTGAAAGTACCTGAACGTGGATAAAGCAGGTGAAATTTTTCCCCACCAGAAAAGTGGCTTGGCCGACCCCAAATATCGTCGTCGATTTTACAAGTGTAATAAATTCAGTATTCACATGGTGCCAATATAACCTCTCCATCAAGCTGATTATTTTTGAAAGCATGGGGAAATGTAAATGTCCAGATACTGCTCATGACCCTTCTTAAGCACAGTGTGGTAAATCAGGATGTTTAGGGGTAAAAATTGTATTCTAAATTGCTTTCCTAGTGGAAAAGTCAAGGTTACAGCTTAGGTGCTAACACAGAGTAAAGAATTCTGATAGTAGAAGGCTTCTTGCTCTTGCAAAAGGAGATGAAATGTGGATGTGCAGGGGCAGATGGAGTGAGTTCACCCAGAAATGAGATTTGGTTTCCTAGAGCTGAGGGAAATTGAACATAGAAACAACTTCCCTTGGGAGGGAAGGAGGTCCTCAAGCGTTGTGTGTGTTCTTTTCAGCACAAGATTAAATGTCTTTTCAGAAGACAGACTTTAGTTCCATATCTTGGAAGAACTCTGTGGCTTGTATTTACAGAACACTCGCTAATTGCCATGTTTTGAGAATATAAAATCCCTATTTCTAAAGTTAGCTTAAAAAAATTCCAATCGTTAAATACAGGCACCGAAAGGAGGGATGAAAGGGAGGAGATATCAACAAGAAAAGCAAAAATGTGTCTCAACAGCTTCAGTTTGCCTGGATGGATGCTATTTCAGAAAGCTGTTCTTGGAAAAACCTCCTGGAGTGGCGAAAATTCCCTTTAGGAGTTCTTGTCCTGTGAACCCTGATGCCTGGGCTTAACTCGTGCTTTTGAGGGTAAAAAGGATCTGGTCACCCATGTGGAGCTGAAGACGTGTGGAAGTGTTTGCAAAGCTGGGACACGAGAAGGAGTTATTTTAATATGAAAGGGAAGGAGTTGGGGGGGATACAGGAGCTGTTCTCTTCTACAAATTGGGGCAAATAAAGTGACTCTGCTACCACTGCTCACTGAAAATTAAAAGAAAATCAGAAAGAAAAATATTTTTTGATTAATCTAATTGACTTTTAACCCTTACTTTTTCAATAATCTTTACTAACTGAAGATCACTGCTTTTGTATCTATAGAAGGTGAACTGAAACACCCAGTTAGGGCTTAAGCACTTTTTCTAGTTCTCATGAAGCAAGAAATACATTTTGAAGGAAATTTTCACCTGGAATGCTAGTTTAAATAGAAGACAACGACAAGCGATTCTCCAGCCAAGCTTAGACTACCTGCATGCCTAAATTAAGCCATAAATTGATAGACACCAGCTAACCCAAATACAATGTGTGCTCTCCTCCCAGAGGTGATTTTCCTTCCTATCACACGCCTTTCTCTGGGTGGAAAGAAAGCAGAATGTGTTAATGGTTGTGAGATTCAAAGATATAATGACTTTGTAAAAAGCCTGGCAGATTTTTTCTGTTTTTAGTTGAATACCTTTGTATTATTGCAAACATGTATCTCTGTAGTCCATAATGAGCAAACCTAAACCTTACTCAGTGTGGACACACAATGACCTTCACTGATGCCAGATTCCCTGTGCAAAGCTATGGACCATTAATGAACAAAAAAAAAGGAGCAGGCTGGGAGTAAATCATATATCAAGTCTAAGATCAAGACAAAAAAGTGCTCAGTCCATCTCATTAAGTGTCTTTTCTGTAAAAGACATCTGTCATCTAAATTTAGTTTTGTACACCTAGGTCAGCCAACTTAATCAATGTCAATTTGGGTGTATTTTTCAAAATGTCTGTCCCCTGGACTCAGTGCAAAGTACTAATGTTTCTTGCTAGTTCTCATTATATTATATTCTTTTCTGAACTGAAAAAAAAAAAAGGTAGAAATATCAGTTAAAAAATTTTAAAAATTGAATTAATGAATTATCATTCAGTAGTGCTTACAAGCCTTTTATTGACTTCACACTAAATTCCTAATTTGTAATAGTTTGGAGCCTTGTCTGCTTGCTGATTCCTGGCTACAAGCCAGATTTTGTTTTCCATCCTACATTTCAGATATTTGCTCACTGGATGACGTTTGTTTATGGCCAGAGACTCCTACAAAGCGCAGAAATAATTAAGCCATGAAGGAAAGATGGTCAGACATCACTGGGAACAGCATCTGGTCAAATAATTTTGTATGAAAAGTATCAGCGAAAGATGTTCCACTCCAGAATTTTTGTTCACCCGAGACTGAGAAGAATGGGTCTATTTCTTGGTTTAATTTCTATTTCTAGGGAATTTCAGTAAAAATGATTTTTTAAATGATATCACAATACCTCAGAGTATTTTTGCAGAGCAGTTAATTTTTGGTGTTACTATCAAGTGTTACAGTTGTTACTCTGTCTCAGAAAATTGAGTTTAAGGGAGGGAACTCTGTCTGCAAAGACACAAAATCCCAAACATGCTGTCTCCTGGAGGTGCCTGGGCACATCTTGCAAACACTGCTCACGGTAGAGCATTGCAGTTTGGTGTTACACACATGTCAGTTCTCATTCCAGGTTCAGTGTTTGTCTGGAGGCTCTATTAAAAGGGGAAAACTATTGGGTTTTGACCATTTCTTTTAAGAGGAGCCAGAAAAACCTGATCCTGCAAAGACGTGCCCGCTGAGTATCCATTAAAGCTCTGACCAAAGCTGCCACTCTTCACCTCCCTCGGCCTTCTCAAAGTGCATCTCCTTCTCTCTTCATCAGCCACCTGTGAGGAATTTCCTAAATTCAGGTACCTGATCACTTCAGTCACAATATAACTGTGATGAAATGCAACACGCTGATATTTGCAAGCCAACACCAGGCTTCTATAAACACTGCATCCTTAATTAAGGAAATAGGGAAAGACACCTTGAGCAGTTTGTAGAGGAGGAGATGAAGCCTGAGGATGCAGCACAGTGTCAGAGGGGACAGAAGCTGGTGGGGAATTACTCCTCTGTGTTGTAAACAGTGAGCACAGCCCACAAATCCACTGTGCGTTGCACTCTGTCGCAATGACGGACACGGCCCGGGGAGGAAGGAGAGAACCGAACTCAGGAGTGACTAGAGAGAAATGCCTTTATTTATTTATATACAGAAGGGTTTTATACTCTAGGTTATAGAAAGCCATTGGATCTTAGCTGACCACCCACCAGGGCTATTGGCTAGATCCTAAAAACACACATTTCCTAAACAGACCTTCAGTCCTACAATAACAACGTCCAAAAACATCTCACAGGTGCAAGATAGAAGAATTATTTACAAAAGCTCGCTAGCTGTTTTGCAGCTAGCTCCGTGAGAAAGTGAGAATGCTCACGGACACAGGCAGACACTGAAAAATCTCTCTGCCACCAAGCTTTCAGTGTCCACAGCACTCTGTGCATCTGTCCCCCTTGGATAACTCAGGTTTGGGAACAAAACCCACCCTTTTTGGTTGGGACCTCTGGCAAGTGCAACAAATAGCAGAGCCTGGCCCTATTTCTCTGCTTAGCTTTATTTTCCTGTCATTCTGGAGATTAAAAAAATGCAGCCTCTTTACAGTACAAAGGAGCACTATACAACTTTTTATAGGAAGTCCTGATCACAAAGGGATGCACCTTCAGATTTGTCTCTTAAACCTGTGCTATGGATTTTGACAACATATTTCTCCAGAGTATCAATTTGTTTTGTTGTTAGTTTTTTTTTTTTCCGCCTTTGGGAAGATAGGTTTTATTGTTACAAGTCTCAAAGCCTGTTCTTTTTGCCAAGGTACTTGTGGAGAAGGGAAAAGAAAAAACCGGTACACGGGCAGTAATGGGTGAGAACACCCAATAGGTATCTATTGTAAGGAAAATATTTTACTTTCATCTCCCGGCCCTCACTATTTTGTTTGTTTACCTTTCCCTGAACTTTCTGGAAATGCTGTTAACATTTTTCTGTAAGTGGGCTATTACAGGCAGATACAGAAGAAGAGGTGTTAAATTGTTGGTTCCTCCCTGCCCTGCTCAGTCTCTTCCTGGCCCTGAAGACAAACTGGTGGATGTCATGGTGACTTTTTACTCCTTCTCTGTGTTTAATACAGAAAAGAAAAAAAGTCTTTAAAAACCCCAACACTTTTTGTACAAAAAGAGAACCTGATTTGAATACATAGAGAGGCAAAGCTCTCCAAGGGCTCCCCACCAGAATGTGAATGCTGTTGGTTAGAGAGGGAGAACTGTTGGGGTGTTACACAAAAGAACATTGAATTCTAAGGGCACAGTAATGAAAGGCAGTGTGGTGGCTCAGACTGGCCTGTGGAGCAGAGACCCAGATCAGACTCCAAGGACTGACTCACCTGCACATGCTGTGATTTTTTTGGGGTTTATTTTGGTTTGCTCATAAACATGATAACCCCCTCGGGTAGAATTGGTCTGGCCATATTGATCTAGAACTGAGCTAATTATCTTAAACTCTCTTTATAGTTGTGGAGAGACATTCGTGGGTGATTCATCTCTTCAGAGATGTGTGAATCCTCTAAAACAGGTCGGAGGAATGGCATCCTGACTCGAAATACAGCCTGAGGTACCGACAAGGATGCCAACACCTCTTGTACAGTCAAATCTCCCTCCTTTCTGGGTCTGAGAGCAGATCCTTTATGGACATTTGCCATGATTTCTGTGAGTGTGTTCTATGTGGCTTTTTTGGGTGGATTCATCCAACTGAAGTGAGGCACTCAGGGAAAAAAGGAAGATTGGGATATTAGTCATACGTGCTTTCAGTGAGACAGCAAAAATTTTTCATTCCCTTTCTTCCTGTTGGACACCTCCTTCCTAGCATGTTATTTATGATGCCCTTTTGTTCTGTAAAGGAATTTTGGGGTTGCTCTTTCACTCCATCATTTGTTTGAGGGACTGATATTGTCCTGTTCTATTCTGGAATGTGGAAGAAAGCACTACTATTTTTAGAGGTTTGCTATAAATAGAGCCACATAAACAGTTCATTTCCTGCACCAGTTCTGAGCTGAATTTTTTTAAAGAATCATCTTTGTTTTGTTCCAAAATAATTTTAGAGAAGTTGAAAAAAAAAGGTCCAAACTTCTTTTTAGCTCAAAGCAGGCATTTTTAAGTGCTCTTTTGAGGGACTCAAGCACTGAGATAAATTTATGCTCACTCTTACTTATGGGAGATGCAAGATTCAGCAAGGAATTGTCAAGTGTTTAGCAAGAACTACCTGACTAAACCACAGGAAGAAAGAGAGAAAACATTGCTGCAATGGGAAATACCAGCCTGAGAATGTTGTATGATGATTTGGGCATTTTTTCCTGATGATTGGGAAAAAGTGACAAAAACTTTCTGGTATAAGCATTGTTTGCACCCCAGCCTTCTGCTCCATGTATTGTTTGATTTGCCTGAATGTAGTTCTGAAAAGAAAAGAGTCAAACACAAAACCACTTCTAGCTTTTAACGATTTTAACTGCATTTCTTAGTGCACAGTGAATTTTTGGGCTGGGGGAGAATTCAAGTCTCATCCAAGGGTGGTTGGTACTGGGAAAAGTAACTGCTGCAATTTTACTTTTATTTCTGCAGCTCATGTTTTCGATGTTGGCAAGTGCAAATCTAGTTTTCCTTTGGGTTAGGGGAGAGGAAGGAGTAGATAACTCTTATCTCTGCAAATTTTTCTCTGACCTTTAAAAACAACTCGCCTGATGTATTCACAACATTCTCCCTTCAACAGAACTGAGCTAACAGTGAGTCCTGCTGGGTTTGAGCTTGCAGATCTGTGTACTCCATTTTCAGCTGGCAAGTAAAGTAAAGCAAAGCGGACTGAGTTGTCTGAAAAGGAGCAGTCGTGACTGCTGGTGAAGTGAAATGATGGGAAGGCTTTCAGGCTGCGTGACTTCCTTACACTTGGCTGCCCTAGATAAGGCTTTTATGGTTTTTCTCTTCGTGGGAGTCGGTTCACAGCTGGAGACACTTAACCAGCTTTAGCTACCGGTGTTGGTGCGGGAGAGTCTCTGCAGCCTCCGTGTGTCAGAATCCCCTGCTGAATCCTCTGGGGCCAAATCACTGCTCTCACTCCTGCCTCTCCCCCTGCTCCTTCAGGCCCTCAAGCCCTTTCTACACGTGAGCCACGTGAAGGGGCTGAGCTGGCCCCAGGGACAGTGGGGGGACATCAAAACCCCTTAGCGGCGATGGCAGACACCTCACTGCGTCCTGCTCCGCCGCTGAGTCAGGGGTGATGTCAGGCTTCGTTTGCTGCTTAATTAAAAGCTCTCGCACAGGTCCTATCTGTGACAGTAAGAGCAATGTACCATGAGTGCTAATTCTAATTGAATTTTCAGGCTTATGAAGTTGAAAAAGGAGTGAAATGTGGGGAGACTTCCATCGTCCGCTATCAGCTGAAAAGTTCTGTCGCTGGGGAGTCTCTGAGGCAGAGGAGGGGCAGTTCAGCTTCTCTTGGTCTGTGAGGCACAAACAAGACCATGCTAAATCACACTAATGAAACATTAAATTCACCATCTATTTCAAGGCCTTAGGCCCTTCAGGAACAGAAAGGAATTTATTTACTCTTTAGAAGCCTTTTATCAAGATTCCGATACAGAAAATACGTGGTGTTCCAGAAGGTTGGACTTCATGATCTTGGAGGTCTTTTCTATTCTTTATGATTCTATATGGATAGTCTGCTTCTCTCTGCTAATATTTCTTCACTTAAAATGGGGTGAAATCTTGAGCTTTGACTACATATATACATATCTATATATCTATACGTATCTCAATTCTGATTCATTCCATGTTGAACAGTCCAACACTCGGGTTCTGACAAACACTTAAACGCACCAACTTACCATTATGGCTGTGTATATAATTTTATCACAGAAAAATTAATTCAGTGTTTCTCTACACTGTGCACGTAGCTTGACAAAGCGTCTGCCTGAACAGGGCTGTGTAAAAATAAAAATAATCAGTTTTGTGCAAGTTTCATGAGTCAAGCTGCCAACCCATGTTTTTGAAATAGATAGATTGCTTAACTTTATTCATATATCTTATGGTAATTTCCCTTTCCTAAGGTATAAAAATGACAGATATGAGTGTTTTGTGGTCGTTTTTCCTTTCTCACATCTTTGATTTGGAAGTGAATTTAGGCTCTAGAAATTAGTGAGGGCTGAAGAATAACTTGAAGTGCTTTGCAGCACAGAAAATGCACAATTTACATCTGAATCTAGGCTGTAGAGTAAGAACATGGAAGTGTCACTACAGACAAAATTCAAAGATGCTATTTCTGCCTTGCATTTCCATCTCATTTGGAAATCCTGCTCCGCTGCTGCAATGGGTTCCATACTAAACTCCACAGAGTCACAAATGGAAATGGAAGACCAGAAACATGGAAAAATCTGTGTGATTGTGGCACAACAAGAAGAGAGACTCTGGTGTAAAATCCTCAGAGCTCCTTGAATTATTTCAGTCCGTGTGTTTCTACTGTGGGTCTTCATCCATGGAATTCCTGTAGGATGCTTTACTTGTGGATTCTGCACAGCAGGATGAGTAAAAGAAGACATGATCTCTAGCTTGTCAGTGATTATCTGGAAGAAAAACACAGGGAATCTGGAAACCCTCCAATGAAAGCAAATTTTGAAAAAGACTTGAAAATTGAGCTACACCCTTTTCTTACAGTGCTGGAAATTAGCTTGTTTACTAATAACTTTATTATGCTTGTTTACTGCTCCCTAGTGCTTAATTATTATTTTTAGTGATGTAGGCTTTATTTCATCATTTTAACATAAGAATTGTCACTTGAGTTGAGGAAACAGAAAGGATGGAATCTGCAATGCACAGCATACAGCTGGTTGAACTGTTCACAGCAAATAATTTACTGGCTCAGTTAAGCCTTATTATCTCTTTGAAAATTGTCCAGACACAGACTTTGATTATTATGAAATTGTTAATTACTCAATATTGTTTGACAAACATTTTATAGAAACAGAGTCCAACTTACGGGCTGGTCTCAAGCTGTCTTTTATTCTCCACCCCGAGCTCCTGCAATGTGCTGGTGGGACAAACACAATGTCTGGTGGTTTAGACGCACGAAGTCGGCAGAGGGGAAGCCAGCAGATGGTGCTCAAGGATGTGAAGCCAAATTCTGGGGGTTTAGGGAGGAGGAAAACGTGTTGCTAAGCCCTGCAAATGTCAGGTTTTGTCTGTATGTGTATCTATGCTCAGCAGGTAAGTCCTCTAGTTTCTGGCTTCCCACTCACCTGAAATATCTATAATATTTGAGGGATGGGGAGTTTGGGTAAACTGTCCTTGTGAGCTCATGTTACCAGGAGAAATCACAGCCCTGCTCTGGGGAGAAAAATCCCAGTGTGGAGGAAAGCCTAAAGAGAAGGGCAAACTGCATCTCAAGACCACAGTTTTCCATTCTTTCCTCTCCTTCTTCAGAGCTGGTTTACCCTAAAAATTCTCCTCATTTGCAGGATGACAGCAGGAGCAATGTCTTTAGGCTTTGCTGTCTACACTTCACTCAGTTCCTCCAAAGCCCTGGTGTCAGTGATCATTGTCTGGGAATGATGTTCACACCATGCTACTTGTTTTTTTCCAAAGGAATTCTTCTTTTTGAAAATTAGCATAACCAAATCTTCAGGCACCTCTGCTAAGAGCTCCCTCGGCTGCATGAATTCTTCATTGCCTCATTGCCTGCCTGAAAGATTTGGATTCTCTTAGTCTAAGGTGCAGAAGTCCAAAGGGAGACGTGGTAATTATCTTCCAGTACATTAGAGGCTGCTGAGAAGCAGAAGGCCATAAATTCTCCATGTCTGCTCCACAGAGTGCAAGTTGGAATAGGCTTAAATTAAAGCAGGGGATATTTAGTCTGAACATTATGAAAAGCCTTTATAACTTTAAGGGTGATGAAGCACTGGACTAGATTTCTGAGAGAATATCCCTATCAACAGTGATTTTTAAGCAAAGACTGGAAAAAAAGTGTCAATTTTAGAATAAATATAGTATATTCTGTTCTAAAGAATGTGTGAACATGTGTGTAGGTGATCTGGATGAGTTCTCAAAATCTCTTCCACCCTGAATTCTGGATTGCTCACCAAAGGTAGATTCCATTGGTTGTTTTTCATAGTTCTGCAAATAGGTTTTTTGGTAATAGCATGCAGTGCAAAGACTGGACCTATCCATATAGGCTTTTTATCTGATTTATAAGTTTTTAGTTCTATTTACCATTTTACTTTTAAGTCCTATAAATACTCTGGATTTCCAGCTTTTGATAGGTAAACAGGAAGCCTGCTTGTACACTTCAGTTCTCTCCGCTTCTTACAGAAAGAAGATAAAAGAGACATAAAACATTAAGTCTGCAATTTGGTCACATGTATATTTCATAAAGGCAACTTACTGAGTAATATATGGAAGGCTTTTGCAGGCAATCTTTACAAGGCACACTCTGCTTGGTGAGTGAGGTGCTTGCATTATTGATTTTAATAGAATTCTGCAGAGTAAGGATAAATTGTGGTAATGCTGCCTAAGGAGGTGCAGCAGACTCAGGCTCAGATGGCTGCTGGTATATATTCTGTGACCAGAACGCTGTTTTATGACCAATAGAGGCAGCGATTCCATAATGTACAAGGTCCAAGTGCAATAAACAGGGCTTTGGTACCATAGATTTCGCCAAGACTTGGAGCAATAAAAATGTTTATGATGCTGAGCGTTGTGGTGGTATATTGCTTGGAAAACATGCAACAATAAGAAGGGGATTGTATTTGCAGCAGCACTTTAGGAAGGTTGTGGTTCGCTCAGAGAAGCTTGCACCCACATTCTGATGTGTGTCCAAACAATTTTGTGTTCCCTTTGCTGTTAACAGCTTCTTCTGTATAATTTCTCCTGTTTTCTCCTTATAATGTGTTTTCCAAACTGGGACATGGGATGCATCTCTCTGTATGGTTGGATACAGATAATGCTTATCTCAAAAACCCCCCTGTTCTATTTGGGGCGATTCTTTGTGATTTTAATAATAACCAATTCTGCATGGTAACTGCCCATTTGTATGCTCTCCACTCTCACACTGAGCAAGATGTTTTGCCTCAACCCTTAGCGAAACTGAACTTAGCTCATAAAGAAAGAATTCTGGTGGTATCCCTCTAGCACATCTCCAAATGATGCAGCGTCTTGCAGAGTACTGTGAGGATATCATTACACTCGATTTTCATTTATGCCCCTTCCCATTATGCTCCTAGTCGGAGCCAGATCATTAACAATAACATTTAATATGTTAAACTCATTATTAATTCTGAATATTAATATTGGGCAAGGTGAGAAAAATACTGGATGCTGTTTAAAATACTTACCAAATGCTGTTTAAAACACTGGTTTGTACTTGTGTGGGAATATCTATGTACCTGACAGCACCCAAATGTTTGTGTGCATGAAAGAAAAGGCTGTGTTGGGACTGGTGCATTCAGTTCCATGCGACTGGAGGGCAGGATGAGGGCTGGCACAGCAAAGGTGCAACGAAAAGATTGAAGGAAAGGTTTGTGGGAGTCTCTGTGTGAAGGGGAGTGGAGTGCACAGATGTGTGCACTCACTCCTGGGCTCTGGGTTCCAAAGCAGGCGCTGCTAAACAGAAAAATAGCTTGAACGTGTTGCACAAGACAGATGAAGAAAGAGAAGGGAAAGTCAGCCTCAAATAAGGGATTTGCCCAAACTGATTTAAAATTTAGTGGCTGGGTCATTACTAGAACCCAGCTTTCCAAAATCTCCAAGCCTCTGTCTTGGAACTGAGAAACAGCAAGAGGAGTTAAATGGCCCTGAGTGCCAAATTCTGCTTCAGATTCTGAAATCTAGTCTGTTAAAACCATAATTTTGCACATGAAGTGGACATATGGCTAAAAACACTTGGAGGAAAAGAAATTTTGCAGTAAAGTTTGACTGAAGCGCGCTTTTTCGTTCTTGCTTTATAACTATTACTCTTTTTTTGGTTTGGTTTTAGTGTTAATAATTTGTGGGAAAAAAAGGCAAGGAGGGAAAGGAAGAAAATTCTGAACAAATAAACACTGAATTGATGGAACAGAAAATTCCCATGTATTTCAGCACAACTTGCTCATAGCTACAAGTCTTCTGCATTGCTGCTGCAGACCTTATTTTTGTTTAATAAAGTTTATACAATCTGTCAGTTTTTAAATTAACTGCATGACTGGCTCCGACTTCAGTCACGACATTTTAAGACCATGTAAACATAATCACTGGCTGTGAATGAAATACAAGGATGTGGAACTGGCAGAGACTGCAGGGAATGGGAAGGGAAAACTCGTTATTTTACTGACAAAACAAAACAGCAAAAATATATTTCTAAATAACTTCCCTACTGCTTTTCTTCTTCTTCTTCTTTTTTTTTTTTTAAAGACATTTGTAAGATGCTTATTTACTTTTTTTCCTTTCCATCAAGATATGGCTGTTCATCCTTAGTTTGAACTTTTGATAGCAATTTTTCACATTGATTTTCGAAATTGTTTTTCAAAATTGTATGACAATGCTGAAAAATGAGTTCATGAAATCAGACCCTTGCCAGTCCATTTTCTGAGTGAGGGGGGGGAAAAAAAGAGGGAAAAAAGGAAAAAACCTGTTTCTTTGGATGAATTTGATACATTTGCAGCCATGGTGTGTTTAAAAAAAAAAAAAAAAAAAAAAAAAAATATNCCTGTTTCTTCAGATGAATTTGATATATTTGCAGCCATAGTGTGTTCAAAAAAACCCCCAAAATATAATTAGGTGTGAAAATAAAGTGATTAAAATGCAAATCTGATGTGACTCTCCACACTGGCTCTATTTGAAGGGCTCATTTGGATTGCAGTGCAAATGCCCATGGACAGCACTGGTGTGAGAAACCCCAGCACACCATGCACTCTGTGCTACTGAAAGGTGATGAAAATGTCTTTTTTTTGAGCCTAACTCTGCTCCCTGTCTCCTGAGAGGCTGCATGTGGTCAATCTGTGCTTTACAATGAGACCTTTAAGGTTTTCAGGTGGCAGCAGATGTATTGCAACATCTCTCATGAAGGCTGAGACTGCCGAGGGAGGCATCTATTAATTCCTTTGATCGCAGACCATTGTTGTTCCTGGGCTCACTTAGCAGTCTGACAGGAAAGTGGAATAAATTCGTGGAGAAATCACAGACCATTGCATTCCTCCCTACTTTTTGCTTCAAGTGACAAGTGCAAGTCTAATTATACATGTATATACATCCACCTGAAATTCCTAATTGCTGAATCGTTTTCACCCTGGGGAGAGGATGAGAGAACCAACCTGATGGATCTCAGCCGTGCTGCCTAAGGCAGCACTGGGAGGAGTTCAGGCACGGATGAGGAGAGCCTGGCAAAAAAATCTGTCCGGGTCACACTCAGCCAGAAAATGCACTGTGGAATGAAAGACGAACTGTCTTTACGTGATCAGGTGGGGATGGAGTCTGGTGGGCTCCAGATTTCCTATCAGAACTTTTGGTCCAGTTCATCACACAGGGCCTCACAATATTAAAGCCTGCAGAAACCAGTACTTTAAGGTATGTGTTGAATTGTCTCCTTCTTAGGTTTTAATGTATGAAGGAGGAAAAAAAACAAACGAAGAACACAGAAACTATGAAATGTGGTCTTAGAATTGCAGTGATAAAGATTTTTGATTGAAAGAGTATTTGTAAATATTCCTCTCCTCTCATTGATGTTGCTATAATCCAGAAATCACTTAACCTCACTTAGGAATTAATGAGAACTTTTTTTTTTTTTTTTTTTAGATTGAAACCTTTTTCATGCTCCTTTCAGCAGATTAGCAAGATTAAAGTTTTCAAAGTATGTTGGAAATACGGTTTAGGAGAGCTGATGGGCTAAATCCTCAGATGACATAAATCAGCTCACCTTTGGTGATTTCAGTAAATACAATGTTAATAAGAATGATATCAGATCACTGTGGAAGAGACAAAAACAGTAGGCAAAATATAAACCCACCACCCAGAGCCTGTAGGAAAACCAGCATGAGATTACAGGAGGGACAGGTGAGGTTTGTGTTTTTCTTACACTGAGATCTCATCTCCAGACTGCGAGGAGTATAAACACAAGGCACTCTGGGATTAGTTCAAAATATCTCCTGAATTCGTTCTGGGAATTGGCAGTAAACCTTTTGAAAGACAGAGTTAAGGCTTTTTAGTAGCACAAGTAAGAAGCCACCAGGATGGGAACAGCTGAAATTTCCCAGAGGAGTTGGACAGGATGCTGGGTGTCAGCAAGGTGCTGAAGTTAGACAAAAACATGGGTTAATGGAAATAATTTTGACAAGGTAACCTAGTTATAGATGGAACAAATAATCTGTGTCAATATAGGTGTTTTATGCCATTTCAGAGGCTGTGAGACACTGAACACATTTGTATTAGGCTGATAGATAGGACAAAGCTATGAGAGGAGCTGCTCTGGAGTGGCAGCTGCAGTCTGGACAGGATGTCTGTAGCATCTCAAAAACATTACAATCCTGAGTTTACACCACTGAATTAATGCTTCAATAACTCTGATGATGTTTTATTTCACTGCAAATTAAAATGAGAAATATTAATGCTATGTAAAATTATGTCACAGCCATCCATTTTTCTGCTTGCCTTTTATTTTCATGAGTGTAAAGGGAGAAAACTTTTCTTTTAGACTTTATCATGTAAATGTTTGTTTCAGTTAACCCCAAAATTTGCTGATCAGTCTGTGGGTTAGTTTCACCTACTTGAAGGATCCTTCAGTATCAGGAAGTCATTTAATCTCCCTAGAAGTGGCCCAGGTCATAGGAAAGATGATGAGGATCCTTGGGAATTAATAACCACATGTACCATCAGACATGGAAGAATTCAGTGTAATTTGAACAGCATTTAGACTGCACCGACTTCTCCCAAAGGATCAAAAATAGTTGATAATCAGCATGTTCTCCCCTCGATCTGCTCAGTCCAGGTTAGCTGTATTCCTGGAAAACAGTGACAGAAGAACCAGGGGGTGGTCTCCAGTCTCCAGCAGAATCCCTTGCAAAGTCAGACTTGGCCGGGAGTGGATCAAAAAGAAATCTCATTTTGCCCAGTGCCTTGTTCTTGCAGAGGGTTATATATTTGGTTAATATATTTGGGTGTTATATTTCTATGTAAGACCTCAAAATCAATTGTGGAGAAACCATAACACAGCAATGTAATAAAAGCAACAGGAGATTTGTTACCTGATCAGTAATGGGAGTTTATGGAAAATATAGCTCACTGACAATATAACATTGGCAGAGAACATGAAAACCAATATGGGATATGAACATTTCTATTGATAAACCTGAGCATTTAGATTTTTCAGTCCATGAGAATCCTGTGTCATGAAGTGGGCATAAAAGTCAGAAAACAAAATTGCATATTGCCAAAATGCAGGATGGTTATTGTGTATCAAAATACATCGTCCACCGGTTTGAAATTTTTTTAGGTCCAGCTTTTAAAGCCTATTTTAAAACTTTCTATGTAAGTTGGATCATATTTGAAATATTAACAAGGACTTAGGAGAGGCATCAGGAATTTTGAGTTGCTCTCACCACACCTGGCAAGGGTACTGGATATTAAGCAAAGGGAGGGAAATATATTGTTTACCCACACCAGTACAGATAATCCAGAATCTAAATTAAGCATGATATAAAAGTAAAAAAAAAAAACAACAAAAAACCCAAAACATTAAAATTAGTAACATAACAACAACAACAACAACAACAACAACAACAACAACAACAACAACAACAACAACAACAACAATAATAATAATAATAATAATACTTCCAAAATTCCAACTGTAAATGTCCAAGAGATTAAATTAAGGATATATATGCATAATCCATATTCCTAAGAGTTGTTGCTACCCTCTGCAAATGAAGTGTGTATTTTTCTTAAGAGAATGACACTCGCTGTAATTACTAATTGGGGGTTACTTCTGTCAAGAGTAATTTTATATCCATTTAAATTTTCTAAATCATTATGTGTTATCGGGTCATCGTATCTATCTGCTGCCATATTTCACTTGTCAGCTCCATGGTGAAAGCTACGTGGTCAGAGAGAAAAAAAATATTTTCATTCTTTTTATGTAGCTGAGTATAGTTTTCTAGTGAAGTGTCCAAAAACCTACTCTGGAGATAAATAATGAAGCAAACAATACTAAAAATCAAGATTAAAAAAGCAGGGAAGGAAAGGTGTGTTATCAGATGAGCAATGGAAGAAAAAGGGGAGCTGAGGCAGAAAACTGCACGATTCACCTGCCTTCAGAGCCCGAGGGCTGTCTCCCATGGGATGAATCCCACGATGGAGCAGAGGAAGAGTGGGAGGAATCCTCCCCTGAGGATGAAGGAGCAGCAGCAAAGACAACGAGTGATGGACTGACCACAGCTCCCACTCCCTGTCCTCCCTGTGCTGCTGGAGGGGAGCAGGGGGAGAATTCAGGAGCGAAACTGAGCCCAGGAAGAAGGGAGAGGTTGGGGGAAGTTATTTCAAGGCACTAAAAGATCAATGTCTGTCCTCATGATGCTGTACTAAAAAAATATTGGTTTACTAAAAATACTGATTTACTGGGAGAAACAGGCTATTTCAGATTGCCCTACTTCTGCTGCACGTTGGGCACACAAACTTTGCCCACAGAAGAGGAATTTGGATGAAAGAGTCTCTTCATGTCAGTGTAGAGCTGGTTTTAGAAATGAAAATCTAGGGCAAGTGCTCAAGATTAAAGAATTCTCACAATGGCTAATTTACATAGCAGAATGAATCAGCCAGTGTTGGAGTGAAAGAAGGAGAGCACTCACACCTTCATACACTCCTGAAAGCTCGTCCCTCTGATGGCTAGAAATACACCTAAGAGCAAGACAGGTGGCAATGGCCTTGCCCTGGGTAATATCCCACAGAACTGACGAGCCCTCAGTGATCAGGAAATCTCATTTATTCAGGAATTTGTACAGTTCTCCAAATCCCCGAAGCAGGAAAAATGTTGATGTCTCATTTTACATAAAATTGTTGTAAAATGGAAGATAGGACCTTCTTATCTAAAGTGACTCAGGATGCACTGGAAAAACTGGAAGATGGACCCAAGTAAGTTATAACCTGAAGAGTGCTCCATCCTCCAGGCAGCACTGTCTGCTGTGGAGCTGACACTCCAAAATTATGATCTTAATAGCAGGATAGATAATTCTGTGTAGTACTTTAGCTTTTACATTTATCAGCATAATTGAAAGGGAGAACATTTGAATAACTTCAGCTTTCACGGTACAAACCAGAAATTGGGCAGCAGAGAACAGGGATGTTTTTATTCCATGTGGCCATTAATGTCAATCTCTTCTCCTTTTCCTCCTCTGAATATTCAGTCAGTCTTTAAAAAAAAGCAAATCCAAATATAAGCACATTGAAAACATAAGAAGGACTGGTGCCTAGTTACTGAACACGTTCACACTGAATTCCAGAGAGCAGATCTGGAGCTGACATTATCCAGAGAGATCAGATGCTTGCTCATGGTCTGCAAGAGACAGAATAAGGGAATCATAGTTAGAATGTAAAAAAACCCAAACAAACAAACAAAAACCAAAACAACAACAACAAAAAACCACAGATACTGAATATTTTCTCATTATTATAAAATTTTCCGTTGCCATTCCAAATTCCATTTACATCACTGTACTGGTTCTGACTGGGATAAGGTTAATTTACTTCATATTAGCTTTTATCATGCTCTGTTTTTCACCTAGCTGTATAAACATTTGTGTGCTGTCCTGGGACAGCGTTCACCTCACTGATTTCAGGAAGGAATCCAGACATGAGAGGACTTATCTGATAGTGTTTTCAATTTTATTAAATCTTACTGGACCTTATGTCAGAAAATTATTATTTGGTGGCAGTTTCTTTTCATATCTCATGTGCAGGAATTATCATCTTTTCATAGGTCCTGAAGAGAAAATTAGATGTTGCAAAAACACAATGTGGAAATCAAAATTCTCTTCAGGATTGCCAAAATTTCCAGAAAGGTAGAGAGGAAATGAAGAGCTCCTGGAAGAGTAAAAGACTGGCAATATAATAAATGACTGCAGTTGGTTTAATACTTCATATTCTGTATTTTCAACAAAAAAAAGCTCTAAATAAAGCTTTTAAGTCCTTCTCCACTTTTATTTTTTTTTCTCTCTCTCTGTCATTTTTATTTAAGCTCCTAAGGCTTGCTGGATCTAAGAACGTACAAACAAGCTTTGCTCTTAAATCATTAAGATTTGAGTAAACTGTGAGCAGTTCAATATCTTTGAGATTAGAACTAAGCACTTTTTCCTTTTTATGGGGGATTCATGTACTCATAACATTGAGAATGGAAGTAAATTAATAAAAACAGTTCAAGTTATGGAAAAAAAATCTTCTATAGAAGTGCTTCATTTTCTTCCCTTTACAGAACTTTCATAATTATAAGTATTCATAAATCTAAAGAAAATGTGGAAACAAAATTGTTTTATCTTTTCTATCTTTTCTCCAACTGCAAGAAATTTCTTGTGTAATTACCATTTCTAAATTCATTAAAATGGCTAAACTATTAATATAATATACCTGTTTTGTGTATTAGGTTAACATTTGTTTTATTTCATTTTCCAAAGAATAGTTCCTATCAACCATTTTATTTTTATTAAAATGAGAAAAATACTACTGCCTATTTCTGCAATTTAATTACCCAGCTCATTTTGTAACCTTTGCCCGTAGCTACTTAGAGACAGGGATTTATTTAAAAGCCTTGTGATATTATCTTGTCTTTCATTCACCACAAAACCACTTTTATGCAAAAGCTAATTGTTTCCAGGACACATTCTGGGGGGGAGTGGTGTGTTTTTGAGCACAAATGATTGTGAACTTCCATGAGTTGAGCATCAAACCAGCTGCTCACCAGATCAGCTGCAGTTTGAGCACATGCTTCCTTTGGAAACCAGGCTGTAATTTGGATACTGTGCTATTTTGCATTTTTGGGGGCACTTTTTGTGTTGTTTGGCACACTCCATTGCTGTGTATTTTGGTGATCTCTGTACAGGATGATGCTCAGTGAGGACAACCCCACATCTCTAATATTAAGTAAAGCTTTGTGACAGGTCGATCCTCCATATGCTGCAGCTGGATACCAAATAACTGCGTAGGTACAACCTGTAAAACCCAACAGAATTACATTCTTGTTTGTCTTACTAGAAAATCAAATGGATCTGTTTTCATGGAATTGATACTCGCCCTGCTGCCTCGCAGTAACAGGTTTTCCTTTTATGTGGAGCAGGTGGCTAACACTGAAAAACCTGTTTTCATGGTGGGAAAGATTTATTGCCCTCCAAACTGATGTCAGAATATTTGCAATTGGTGAGCAACTGCTGTTTAAAAAGCAATGTGGATAAACAATGCAATCACAAAAGGCAGAAAGCATAGAGGGAAGAATAGCTCAGCTGTTTTGTCTTGGGAACTCATTTTTATAGAAAGGCCTTCCCAGTTCCCTATAAAACAACCTAATGAAAAAATTAAAGCTTGGAAGTTTCTTGTGATGTCTTAGAATATCTTGAATCCTTAATTGTTTTAAATTAATGATAAAAATGTGAGGCTAAAATAGTCTTGGATGATCTCCAGCAAGTCTTTGTTACTGCATCACATAAAATTATGCTGTATTTTAAAATATAACTTTTGTGCTCATGGCTCCTGTTGAAGAACTGAACTAGAGTATCCATCACTAATTACGTGTTTAATTATGCTTTTCCTTCTTGATTGAACTGGAAAAAAGAGGAAGACACTGAGACAGCAGGCACCAAGGCAACTTTCTATCCTTTTTTACCTAAAAAGTTACTTTGAATTTGATGGTGCTTTGATTCAAAATAGTGGGTCAGACATTTATTTAAAATGTGCTGGCAGGATTTGACCAATTTCCTTGTGAATCACAGATTCACGTTGGCTGTTTGGTTGATGAGATATAACATGAAATTATAGAAAGGAAAAGAAGGCAGGCTGTAATTAATACATCTAAGCCAGATTTAACTTTGGTTTCAGTAAAACTGATGCGGTGTATGGTAGATGTGTTTGAGTTTTCCTCCTAAATTTAGCCAAGATTTGAACAAGGTATTTGTTGTAAGAAGGTTCTCTAAGCTCCATCTGTAATCAATGGAGAAAGGAAGCACTTTAGAGTCATGTGCCAGGTGTAGGTAATAAAGTCTACCTGCTCTCTTTTAACCTATTTGCAGATTGAAATGGGCACTTGCTGATAACTAATTTGGTCCAAAACTACAGAATTTAAGAGAAGGGACACATTCTCCTTCCTGAGAGGTTAATCTTGGCCCACAGGAGGAAACTCAAGCAGAGCTCACACTCTGCAGAGTTACCTGAGCTGGGGTGTCCTGCAGCCTTTGTGCTGAATCAGGGTTGCAAAGGACATCTCAGGGTTCTGGTGGCACAGCTCTGGCACTCAGCTGTCTACAACAAAAGACTTAGAGCAGGAAACCACATTTTTTAATTCCAGAGAAGAATCCGAGGTTGTTTGTGGGGCTGGACGTGAATATAATGCATGACTGAATAAAGTCTAGAGCTTGCAGAAAGCACAATAAACAGAGTTAAGCAGATCATGGGGTTTTTTGCTTTGGGGTTTGCTTTCTTTTTTTTTTTTCTTTTCAGGATGTGACTTAAGTTTCCATCAGAGGTTCTGCACACTTCCATTTCCTTGTGTGAAAAGGCATATCCTTCCCATCTTCATCCATATTCAAACACTAATAAACAGATGTTCAAATTAGGGAGACCCTATCATCCAGAAAATTAAATGAATTAGAAAATCACCAGAGCTTGGTTTTCCAAAACATTCCTTCTTCCATTAAAATAAACACACCAGCTTACTTTCCCCTCTGCTTTTCTTCCAAACACTTTCAGAATCATGAGATCAAATAATTAAGCTAGTGGAAAATCCCTTGTTGGTATTAGAAACAAGCTCTACTGGGAGGAAGGCTAAGATAACAGCTGGCTATTACAGAACAAGATATTTCATTACATTGAGCATAACTGCTTAAGAAAAAAGAAAAGTCAGACTTTGAACTTGTTGGATCAATGATTACAATGGTATTGGAACAGACTTGAAAAGCTGTATTTTGCATTGTGGGGAGAATAAGGAGATATTTTAATAGGATTTACTTGTTATATGAAATTCAGGTTCAAAAACAATTGACAAAGAAGAGAGGATCTTCTCATGCTCAAAGCAAAAGGCAGGCAGTGAGGAAATTATATGAGGGCAGCAATTCATCCCATCCCATCAGGACAGACTGGTGACTGTACTCCAGAACAAGCTGAAATACGAAATGCAGGCAATTAGTTTTAGGAGTTGAGCAAAACTTGCTTTTGTCCATAGCTATCTCACCCTAAATCTTTTGTCAGCCAAGGAACTGTAGGCTCTGTGTGGAGGAAGCTGACACTTTACAGGACATGGAACTACATCCAAGGTGCTTCTGTCAGCTCAGTGGCAGCAGGCAAGGAAGGGAAAGGGCCAGGAAAGGCTCTGTGAGATGATCAAGAGAAAGCTGTGGAGGTGCTAAGGCAGGAGAATGACTCCTGCAGCACCACCCCTGCCAGCCAGCTCTTACAGTCCAGCCAGATGATGGGAGATCGGGTTAGTGTGGCAGTTAAAGAATGAATTTCAGTAATTTTAAGGAGTGAAGCTTAATTTGATGGTCAGTACCAAGCGCAGTAGCAACATGTGGATAACCCCTCCGAATCCTCCAACAGCACCTGGCTCACCAAATATGAGCTTTACTAGGTAACATTTATTTAAGCTTTTCCCACTGCCATCCTCTGTGCACCGAGTGCAGCGGGGCATGTGGGGCTCTCCTCTTAGTGCATGAGAGGCCTTAAGCGCTCACAGATCCCTTTTTATCTCAGTCACCAGAATTTCAGAGATACTTTTGGAAAAGATAATGTTTCTTCTCCTTTTGCACAATATTTTTTTTCATGCTTCTGACAGCTGGGCTATGAGATTTGTGAGAGAGCACTGAACACATTGCACATCCTAAATAAAGACAGTGAGTTTGTCTATTAACTAATGTTTGAAAATCAAAGTGTTTGCCTCCCTTTTGAAATATCCTTTGCACAACAGTCCTCACTTCTTCCTCTCATTTGTGACAACGTCTAATATCCAACCAAACTATTCTATGATAGTAAATGTGAGGCTGCACCACTCTGATTATTGGTATTAAAACTACTACGGCTGTTACTCCTCCAGCAGCTTTTACACCCTTCCCTGGGACAGATAATTCCACATGAACACTATCAAACGTTTTCCAGAGAAGAGCCAGTGGTCTTTCATGCTGCCCTTACCCTCCTCTAGGAGCACACAGAAGTGCTCTTGAGCCCAGCAGCCCTGAGTGCCCCAGAAGAAAGTTGTGCTGGGTCATTTGCTTTGACCAGTCTCCCCTTCTGCCCTCCTGCTCAACAGGTGAACTTCTGCTGAAAAAAATGCTCAGCAGCATTTTGCTTTCTGAAAAATATCTGTGCTTATCCTTTCATGCTACTGAGGTACTTGAGGAGACATTAATTACCTGTGTCTATGACATTTCCATTCTTCTTGTCAAAGTTTAAAAATTCCAAGATGCAATGAATCTGGAAACTCCTATTTTTTCAGAAAAAACCCTTCAGATAAGGTTGTTTTATTATCCCACATAGGATGCAGAGCTTGTTTTATGAGTCTGATGCTGTAAAACAGCCCAGCATTAAACAACTAATACATTTCTTCATCTAAGCTGTTCAACCCGAAATGATCTACACCTTTTTGTGATGTATCCTTCTTTAACCTCTTTCTTGAATTCCTATAACTTAACATAAGTAAATAAAATTAGGCATTAATTTTTAATGAAACTATTCCATGGCAAACTGGAAACTCAGAAGGCTTGTTCTGGAAATGCAAAACATTTCAGCGTTTCTGACGTGAAAGGTCTTGTTTCAGCATTTATAAAACTGAGAGCTTCATTTCAGAAAAAGTTAACTGGCACTTTCAAAAACTCAATGTTTTCACACTTTTTTTTCCCCAGTAAAATCAATTTACCAGATCCAATATACGTTCATGAGTAATTTTGTTGTTTATAAGACTGAATTTTTTAAAGTGATTTTACTTTTCTCAGAAGAAAAAGCATCGTCTCAGCTATGCTTTCTGAATTACTGCTTCTGCCTTTTTCCTCGCAATTTGCTTGTGAAGCTTGAAATCATTAGATACACAAAATGTATCTAAAATCCCCAGGCTGCAGTAAGGCCTGCGAGTTAAAGGTACCTCGACTGATGAGCAAATGAAGGGGTTTATTTACTGAAATAAATCCAGCACCAAAAACAAGTACCTGTGTGGCATGAGGCTTTCCAGGGAGTGGTGATGTGGTTTGTCCATTGCTGGAAAGGGAAGGTAATGAGGATGTTCAGCTCTTTATGGGGAACATATGGCAACCTCGCAGCCGTAGCAATTTGTTAAGAGCAACGAGTACTTTTACATCCTTTTTACGTGTAAATCCTCAATGTTTATGCTAAATCCAGACATCTATTGGTTAATCTGTGCTGACCCTGCAGCAATCAGGTTTGGCTTGTCCGGTCAGCGGCAGAATTCCTCAGCAGGATGGATATATGGATGTGCTGAACTTTCCCAATTAACACAGTGAAAGCCATGGGTTGGTGTCATTCTAAGAAAGGAAAATTTGTGTTAAACCTGCACATCTTTGCAGACAGCAGCCCTGAACTAGCTCTTGTACCACCACACAGCAAGGGGAATATATTTCTCCTTCAGATGCGCCTTCCTTTTTGAACACTCGAGAGGTTTCCTGCACTTCATTTTCTGTTCAGATGCAGTGAAAGCGAGGATGTCAAAACCCTCAAAGCCTTTTCCTTGTGAAATACAGAGCCTCAGAAAAATAAAAAATTGCTTTTGCTAACGACTTGCCTTCTCATGCTTTTTCAGAAACTGATCCCCGGCCAAACCTCAAGGTGATCAATGTGGTCTTTCAAAATCATTCCTCAGTGGCAGACAGTTTGAATAAATGAAAGTTAAGGACTCAACCCAAAGCAATTTAATTTTTCACGTGCCAAATGAAACATAATTGCTTTTCTATATCTACTGTATTAGATTTTGCTAGGTCCTTAAAAAAAGAAAAACTCATGGAAATTAATGCCTTGAAAGCACTTATTTACCTTCATACGAATTTTTATAGGGATTTTTTAACTAATAGCTACATTTATTGTTTTAAATTAGCCAGTAGCCTATTGATGTCTCGAACAACTGACTTTGCATTTTCAAATAATTTCAATATTTTCATAAATCCAGCTCAAACTTAACATTTCTCATTAACAAATTCTTGAAGTAGAGAGATTAATTTCTTATAAAATCAGACTGAGAAAAACCAGTACTTTTTGAAAGATGATCATACCTTGCTCACTCTGAAGCACTGTGAAAAACAGAGTATTTGGAGATTTTTCCAGAACTCTGAGGCCTGATAATACTCCCCAAAACCAGGTTTCAGGAAGGTCTGTAGCTGAAGTAGAACGACATTTTTGCTTGTTGTTTATGGAATAAGGACGAAAGAGGAAAAAAAAAAACCCAGAAAAATGACTCAGCAGGTGTTTTTTGAATTAGAAATTTAAGAAATATAAATGCTTGCACTTGTTGGCTCAGCCAAATACTTGGTTCATGACCTGTAAAAATCTTTAAATGTTTCTGAAATTTTGTCCAGTTACATGAGCAGATACAGTGATGAGAAGAGGGAAATGATCTCTGGTGATATTTTAAAATGAAATTTCGCATCCATATTTGAAGAAGAAGCCTTTTCTGCAGTCAGAGAGAGGAATGTCTTGAATTTGTTCCACTGCATGCAGCCGAGGAAAGCACTTGTGCTTAAAATAAGAGGGAGAGGGATGAGTTTGGTCTTCAAGGATCTGGTGGGTGGGAAGGAGCTGGGTGTCCTCAAAACCTTTTAATCTGAACAAAGAGATCACAATTTTGTGGGAGGTATTTCCCTATTAGATGTACAGATGGGTAAATATTTAATAACTTGAAAACAAAGGCGAAACAAACCCTCCTCAAGGCCTTGGCCAGCTGAGTTTCATTCATATTAATGTCAATAATTTCATCACACATAACTTAAGAAAATTCTGCCTCTGTTAGTGACGTATTAACCTTACAGATGGAGTTCACCCTGAAATGTGACTTGAACCAATGGAACTGGTCCAGTCCAGGGCAACTGAAACCTAGGATAAGTATAATGGACTTTAAAAAACATGCTTGTCAAACCTGATCTTTGTTGCAAAATACTGAACCACAAATCAAAAAGCACATGGATACATAACCCTGGAAACTGCAAAAGAACAGAAGCTTTGTTAGGTGATGTCAGGGCATGCCAAGAGTGCAGAGAGGATCATTCCAAAGGAGAGTGCAAAAATGACTGATATTTCTCTGAATCATACAGCTTGTCATTAATAGAAAATTTATCTGGTGATTTGACCCTTTTATATTTACTTCTTTTTTTAATTATTATTGTTTTTTATTTCTAATCCCAGTATGCTGGAAAACAAAATTAATGGAATGATTTGTATTCTGCTCCCAGTTTTAGTCCATTACCTCAGTCTGCACATATTGCCACTTTATTTTTCTAATGAGGGACCTCTATAAGTGGGGCAAGGTAAGACCAAACTCTCTTGTAAAGGGCTGTAAGGAGCCACTGAATAAATGACATTAATTTTGCAAGGAGAGATAATATATCTTATTAGATCAAGTCACATGGCAGAAAAAAACCCAGAACCATGACCAAACTAAAGCAGAAAAGCCTTCTGACTTTCTCATAAATCTGATATTAAAGGGTAGTTGGTGGGCTGCATGTTTAAATCTCACTAAATTTGATTTGTGTCCTGATATTGTCAGGCATGACAAGATAGTTAATGTAGGGTCAATGGTCACCTTTTTTCTGATTGTGATTTCTTGCAATGATTTCCTCCTTCACAAAATCCTTTTTTTTTTCTTTCCTTAAGTAATGAGCAAAATGAATATTCACCTGCCTGAAAGTGATTTTATCATGACAGCAGGTTTATTACCTAATGTTGATAAAACACTTTGAGGCTCAAAACTGCCACATATTATCATTATTAACAATAAAAACAACACTAGTGATGAATACTACTTTTTCTGCCTGAAAATGGGCTCTAACTTAGATTAATTGAAGCATCTTTTGTACATTAATCTGATTTCCTGTATCTATTGAGGGCTGAAAATAAATGTATTAATGTTTTACCATATTCATTGGTAAACTCTTTAGGACTGAGACTGCATTTTACATATTCAGCTATGACCCAGCATTGTGAATCATGTCAGAGTCCCTTGGTGCCCAAATTGTAAATAATATTATCTGGTAATTATATATAATAAAAAAGTTTGCAGTAATTTCTTTATAGTGACTTGACCCCCATAAGTTCTCTAACTTAAATTAAAAGTGTATTTATGAATAGTCACCACGTAGTGTCACCATGAGCTTTTTATACGCTATAAATATACCATGATTAATTATCTCTGTGCATTTGATACACTGTAATTTATTTAGGATTAATGGACTCAGCTCATCAGTAAATGCTGAGTTCCTCTATATTTCAGGAATGTCTAATCCATTAGCTGCACTGAAGTTTATCTGTGAGAATAAATCAATGGGCTGATGCTTATCAAACATTGCACTATTCAAATAGTTTGCACTCAATAATATCTGTAAAAAGCCCCGTTGTTTAGTTTGCCACGATTTAAAGGAGACTTGAATTGCCTGCAGTTATCTACCAGGGGGATTATTTTCTTTGGTGTACTGTCCCCAAAGTTATAAACTATGTGTATGTAGCTGCATTCCTCATTGATCATTTGTAATATCATTTTCATGCTTGCACACACTCATGACTCTGGAAAAAACAAAACAACAACAAAAACCAAGTGAAGTCCACGTTTATTTATTTGAATTTTTATTTTAGAAGCACAGCATCTTTCAGGTTTAAGTAAGTCTAGAGTGTGTGTATCACATGGGAAAAAATCACACAAAACTTACATGCAGGGTTAATGTATAAAATATACAGAAGAGATGAAAGTTGGATAATTTTCAGTGACCAGGGAAAGTGTCCATGTTTTCTATCAAATAATATAATAGATGAAGTCATTGAAAGGCAGCTATTTAATATGTTATAGGTTTATTTGCTCTGTATCACACACATGAACATGCTAAATATCAAAACCTTGTCCCAAAGCACAGGGGAGCTAAAGAGAATAAAAAGGGAAGGGAAAGGGGGATGAGATACTCTACATTTATTATAACAGCATTTTGGCATAAGCATGAGCACAGGCTTGCCAATTTTTGATAGCAGTATTTGAATATTTTATTTTGAATTAAAGATTACTTTAGCTTGGAAAAGAGTTCCTATGAAACCCTACTGTTAAACTAGGGACAGGTGTGTGAGAAATGGGGAAGGTTTGTGGAGATAAGTAAGGTATCATGAGTTTTAGGGTTATTTCTTATTTGTGCCAGCTCTTATTGTGTAGCTGGCAGACACAAACTCTTTAGGAGAGGTTTCTGCTTGTATCACTCTTCCCCACAATTCCTTGCTGAGCTTTTCCAGACTCTCCTTCTGCAGATGGATCCAGCAAAACCCAATACTGATGAACCCCTGGGTATATCAGGAGGGGTTTTTGGAGTCCAGCATGACGAAATCATGTCTGGAAAAGAGAAACATGGTACAGTGACAGCTGCTAGTCAGCTTGTGTTCATTGACTGCTTCCACAGCATCTGCAGAGCAGCATTAGAGGGCCTTGGGTGGAAATTGAAAGTAGACACTGCTGTCTGTCCAATGCTGGCTATAACTTTACAGACGGCAATAGTGACCCTGAAGCACAAAATTTATTTTATCACCTGTATTTTATAGAATTTGGCCCAAAAGCTTTGTAATTTAAATGCATAGACTTATGATCAGAATAGCTCCTAAACCAATGAAATGTTGGCAAAGACATAAATCCAGTACATACTCACTGGTTCACAGCTTTACAGAGGCATAGAAAGAGCCTCAGAAAGACTAAGATAATGTGAAAGAAATAGTCACTGTTCATGCCCAGATATTCCTAGCAGAGTCTCACAAAGACAAGAAAAAACAGAAGCCCACAGAGAGTTTTTCCTTTGAGCTAAAAAATACTTAATTGAGAATAAGAAGGGGAATTAAAAGTTTCCCTATGTGTACAAAGGATATTCTTTATGCTTCCCTGAAAACTGGAGGGACAAAGATAACTTCTGACTCTTCACGGACTGCTCTCTCTGCAGAGCAGGAGGCTGAGCTGGCTACTCAGGGCTGTTCCCTGATGGCACAGGCAGGGGCACGAAGAAACAAATCCTTGGCTCTCACAGGTCCTTGGCTCTTCCATCACTCCACACCAGACTCAGCATAGCTGAACCATCAGCGTGGAGTTTGGGTGAGATTCATCTGCAGCAATAAAAGCAGGTTTCTGGCTGAGGATGACTGGGATTTCTTGCTCAGTTCCATTGTGTGTGTTAATAAAACCTTCATGGAGTCTAAAGGGAGTTTAGGGGACTTGCTCAGGTGTTGATCTTACCTTTGTCAGGATGAAGCTAAGCCTTGGTGTGAAGTTTAAGTTGTCATTTGGGTTCTCCCTATAGTCTTAGATACACGTTAAGATAAGATGCATCTTGCTTTGCAGGCACTGAATGTCAAGCTATTGGGCAGCTAAATTTAGAGGCAATTTATCCTGCCACAAAGTGATGAGATGTGTAAAACCCCTCAGGTTTAGATCTGTGTTCAGTAGTTTACACTTCAGTTCTGGGTGCTTTTCTTTGATGCCAATGAAGTTACTGTTTCCAACAATGCACTCATGCTTGGCCTTCGTTTTACATATGAAGGAAGGACCATGAGTGTCAAAAGCACTAGGCTCTGTCTTCCAGAAGAGTATAAAAATATCCAGCCCATCCATCAAGCTGGGCAGAGCACAACTCGGTTTGTCATGACAACAAAGTAATCTGAGAGCTCTCTGATAATGATTCTAATAAATGCCTTGGTGCATGAGAGGCTTATCAGCAAAATGACAAATTGATAAAAGAGAAGGTTACACAAGAACTCAAATAAAAAGCTTTCAGTCTGTGTCAAGTATTTCTTCTTGCCTGGTAACAGCTGAATAGAGAGGAAATGAGAGAAATTCTCTCGACTGCAGGATCAAAACCACACACAGAGAAAGAAACCCCTTACACCATGTGCAAGGAGTCCTTGACTTGAGAGCAGCTGAGGCACTCTGGGGAACAGAGAAAGGTTTGCTTTCACTGGCTCGAGGTACACAACCTTGGCCACAGAGTTAGGAGCCATGGATAAATCGAGTGAAGCTTTCAGGATCCAATTCAGGCATCAAGATCAGGAGCTGAAAGCAGCGTGGCTACCCCATACCTGCTCAGCTGCCACTGAAGGTACTGCAGCAACCTAAGGATGTGAGTCAGGTTAAACTGGGCCAAATCAGGTATTTCACCTGGGCTTGAGAATCCTGAAATAACTATTTAAATATTTTCATATTTTTCTGCTGCTGCAGAGTTAAAAACTATGACTATAACCCTATACTATAACCCTAACTTGTGGTTGTTTAGACAAAGATTTGGTGGCACGAGAGACATCAAGGGAGAGCAGGCCGTGCTGCTCATAAGGTTATCAGGAATTTGATCTCATCAATGCACCACGTTATGAGGAAAGAAAATATTTAGCACTCAGAAGATAAATGCCAAGATGGTCTTGAGCAGTGAAGAAAAATGCAGTGCCGGACTCTTAAAAATTTTTTGGGGAAAATTTGAAGTTTGAATACAGAGTTAAACTTTTCTTGCACTCTTAGGTGTTATTTCTTTCAAATGTGTTTTTAGCCAGAGAGAATGTGTTTTTTATCTGTTTTCTTTCAGTACACCTGTGATATTCCCATTAACATTTCAGCGTGACACAGGCTTTTTGATTAAAGGTTTTCAGTTTGGCTTGCCAAACAGTTACAATCTCTGAAGTAGCACTTCTGCTCCTGAAACATCCAAGATTATATAATCTACTTCTGCTTCTTATACTGATTCCCCAGAGGCCTTTTGTAATCTGCCCTTTAGCTGCTAAGTTTCCTGAAAACAGCGGCAGGCTGTTATCCAACTCTTTTGCACCTTACCTCTAACTACAAACATACAATATGTAACCCACCAACTGTCCTTAATGTACACTCAGCTTCAGAGGAACTGAGACTTTGATGTCTTGAAAGATTCTGCAGCTTTGGTTTTGGTAAAGGTTTTTTGATTCTCCCTTCCCCTGTATTTCTTTTCCACGTTTTGTTGTGAAAAGGTAAGAATTCATTTTTGAGTAGTTGAAACACTGTCTCTGATGTTTCAGTTGGCTCTGTATGGCAAAAATTTCTTGGTTTTAGTACGGATTGCATTGATTTAATCAAATGCACCAAAAAGCCAGTAAAAGCTTGTAAAGCCTCACCACAGGATTCTCATTCCAGATTTTGTATGGGTTCAGTTTCATTAGCAGAAACACCACTTGCATTGTCTCATCTTCCTAAGACAAGGAAAGAAGAAAGAGCCCTCCTGCAATTATTGTGTGCAGTGTTCAGCCTTTTTATGAATGACTCAATTTTCAAATATAATTAAAGATAACTGATAATTTGGTTAGTTTTAATGAACATCTGGGATGGTGCTTCCTTCTGAGACTCCAGGAATGGTGACTTCTTTTCATCTAATGCCTGAGAGACAAGGCGTAAGGTGGCAATTTAATTGTGTGGGTAGGATCAACAGATGGTGTTCCAGGAGTTTGAATGATCCTGTAGCCTTCTCATGCATAGCTTTATTCGCCTCCTTCCCCTTTTTTTGCAGCTGTACCTGCTCTGTCAGCATCCAGCTGACAAACCTGCACCCTACCCAGCTCTGCCTTGTCCTCACTAGGATTTTCCTATGTGCCATTAAATGACAGGAAATGTAGGATGGACAAATATGATACAAAATTATGACAAGGAGAGCACATCCTTCATCCTAGTGATGCTGTATTCAGCAGAATTTTCTTTCAAGAGTTTCCCACTAATCCTCAATTTCTGAGAAGGAGAGTAAGGATGTGCATGGTCCTTTATGCTTAGTCTTAGTTATCAGCTCTGCTGATCGGCAAAACCACCTGATGTGTGAGGTTATGAGATCTTGTATAACCAAAGATATCAACAGAGGTGTTGATTTGTGCCAGCTCTGGAACCCTGTGAGCTTCTCCACAGTCCACTCTCACCCCCAGTTCTTCTGAATGGTTGGATGGTCCCAGCTTTCGGCCAGCTACGGCCAAAGAAGATCTTAAAGGTCTCATCCAACTCAAACCGTTCTGTGAATCTCTGCATTTAGCAGATACTACAAATAGCATCTTATTGCTGAGCAAGGGAGTGGAAAATTACAGGGAGTGAGTTTCCAGAAGGATGTCTAACAGTTTCTGTTTGTACCAGCAATAAAATCTGAAAATAAAGAAGCAGCTTTACATTTGCTGAAGTCCTGAAGCCCAAGGAGAGACCAGCTCTCTGTCTGAGGAGACTTTCAATCAAGTAGGATAATCCTTCAGATGCCTGTGATTGATTTTCGTTGCCCAAAGCCTGTTCTTGTTGTGTTAAATAATGTATCTGCCATGAGACAGGCTGTAATTCTCTCTCTGCTGGAGCTAAAAGTGTTGTACCCATCTCCCAACTGGGAGCAACGCCCTCTCTGACAGCGTTAGACACAGAAATCCGGGGCAGATTACAGGAGAAAAGTGAGCACACAACAGCATTTCCTCTGTGCACCCTCCCAGCTTTCAGCAGTCTGCAGCTTGGTTCTTAATGAAGCTTTCTTGCACGAATCTGTCTGGCTCTCTTAATTAGGTTCTCCATAGCCTCCTGAAGCAGGGAGTTGAGCAGTTTAAGTGAATGACGTGGAAATGAGCATAAAGAAGTCCCAGAGCACATTGTGTGCCGATGTACACAGGAAAGAATCCTGCAGGCAAACCATTTTGGTGCCCTTGTTGAAGGACACTTCATTCAGTTTTGCTGAATGGAGCCGTGTATGGAAAAGGATGGGATTCAGCTCTGTTAGGACATCTTATTCTGATCTCCTTTCGGCATTAGCCCAAGATTTATGGGGAAAATAGATTGGCCATGTATGATAAAAACATCTCTACTCTTCTGCATGTTCCAGTGCTGCAAAGTACAGCAATGTGGAACTTAGGTTTTAGTGTCTATTATATGATTTTTTTTCATTTAAAGTGAAGATGAAAACAGGGAAGTAATTCAGAGATAATGTCATGAACCAAATTACTTTTTGTGCACGTATAGCAAAGTACGCTAATATAAATTCTCAGCTTAGACTGGATGGTTCACCGAGAAACAGTTTAATTTATCACATTAATTATGTAATTAAAGCATGGAGGAAGCAATGGTTTAATTGAATACAGGCAATGTTTATTTGTTCACACAGGTATTTGTATCCTTGTAAATTCAGCAAATGAAGAAAATGTTTGCAACACTATAATTGGAGGGTCTAATTTATCCTTTTTTAACTACCTCCAAATATATAAAAGTTGTTTGTTTATTCATGCCTGGAAAATGAATAATTTCTTTTTTTAGAAAAAGGTAAAGAGTGCAGCAGTTAATTCTTATTGTAGAAGTCTGTACAGAAACGCAGAACATACATTCGTTTATCTCCCTGTATAACTGTGCCATAAAGTAACACATGCTTGATTATAATTCTAAAAGAAAATCTTATCTGCAAACCATATGGTCTCTGCGATGCCCTTATGCAGATTGTTATTTTTTTCTGACAATATTCAAGTCAACTATTTTTTTTTAAAAAATGACAAAGCAGTTTAAAATTTTGCTTTTTGCTTTCATCTCTCATCCATCCATACACAGATATTTAGCACTGCTGGCTGCTAATGGGATGCATGAATTTCTGTGGGCTATGGAGTATGGATGGCCTTTCAGCTTCATTATTGTACAGTTTATTTTACTTTTTTATGCTATTATTATTTTCATAATACTAACCAGGCTGACATTACCTTGCAGTTCTGTTCTTTCATTCTTCCTTGAGATATATTACAAAAATAAAAGAGTTGTTGGGTGATAACAGCTTTCCACCTTCCAGGCTTATCAGGTCTCTAAAGTGTTGTTGAGAAAGAATGCAACAAACGAGGAGCTGAGACACTGCAGAGTCTGAAGGTATCAGGACAAGTATTTGAGAGAATGGACTCAAGTTACACCAGTGAGGGTTTTGATGGGGTATTAGAAAAGGTTTCTTCACTGAAAGTGTTGCCTAGAGTGGGAACAGCCTACTCAGGGAAGTGGTGGAGTCACCATCCCTGGAAGTGTTCAGAAAACATGTGGATGTGGCTCTTGGGGACATGGTTTAGCGGCGAACACAGTGGTGCTGGGTTAAGGGTTCCCTCTGATGATCTGAGAGGTCTTTCCCAACCATAAACATTGTGTGATTCTGTGATTCAGATTCAGCACCCCCATGTCCTCCTCAGCATTTGAAAATCTTGACAGAGCTCATGTTTGCCAACTGATTAACTAAATAAGAAGTGGCATTTTTATTCTTGGAGTGTTCGTCCGGTATTTTTACGAAGAATGGTTATTATTCTGACAGAATCCAAGCTTTTTCATCAGTGATTTGATAATAAATATGAATTTTGTGGATGACAAAGTCATGTAGCCTGCAGTCACCTCATAAGAGGTACCTGTTCAAAGAAAATTAGTTTTAATATCAGTGCAAAGCCATGTCTTACAGAAGGAATGAAAAGCATTCTGCCCATGTCAGGGACCATTTTTGGGAATTCAGACAGACTGATAAGTGGCTTTGGAGTTGATGTGGTCAAGCAGCCCTGCCCCAGCTGTCCACAAAGACAACCATGAAAAAAATCTTGATTCTATAAAGAGATAATTATATAATAAACAAATTTACCTTTTAAAATATCCCTGTTGAGGATGAAAATGGAATATTGCACCCAGTTCTAATACCTTCATATTGTGTGTGCAGTCTTGTCTCATTTTCTGTTCCAGTCCTACCTATGAAATGAGCGTCTTAAGATTGTCTATCTTCCCAAAATGCACAATTTTATTTTATTAAGAGTCCATTTCAACCCAGACCTAAAATCAGGGGCATATTCAGAGACGTCCTTACTTTCTCCAAAGTGTTTCACTAATGACTCCCAGATGGCAATAAAACAATTGCCAGGGAAAACAAAATGTAATAATATTGTCACATAAATGAAAAGATGTCACAAATGAATGCATTAACAGAAAATACTTGAGAGCAGACAAGTGGCAATTGGTTTGCAATGTCTCTGCTGGGAAACTCCATACAATTATAATTAGTGCTCTGCCTCTTATTATTCAAACTTGGTTGGGAGATTGACTGCAAATGATTTTTTAATGGCTTTGGTTGTGTATTTTTCCTTTGTTATCAGACCATAACAGCAAGAAGAACAGTATTCTCACTGTACTCAATCTGCCAAAGTGTCCTTTGTACCAGATGGTTTTGGCTTCAGCAAGCTAAATTTAAATCATTAAATTATTGCACTGTATCCCACGTTATCATCCTGACAGACCTGGCAGCTACGCGTTGGTTTCCATCAGTAGGTTTTTGTCCAAGATAAAAACTTGGTCAATAGGAATGATTCAACTTTAGCCAGTTATTTACTTTATTGGTGCTTCCTTGTATCATTCATTCATATTTCCAGCTTCAATCAGGCCTCCTCCAACATGAGGCTGATGATTATTTCTGTCAGTGGGAAGAGATGGTGTTGACAAAACAGAGGATCAACAAAAAATTGTTGGTGATCAATTCTCTATTGTTCTTGTGCTCCTTGATGTTTCCCAGAGTGAAGTCACCTGGGGTAACAATGGAGCTAAAGAAAAGATTGAGGTAGTTAGGAAAAATGAGGGCAGTAATGAAATTCTAGTCCTTTGACAGGTATGAGCGGAACATCAATAATGACTAAATGCATTTGTAGCGTTTGCCATAATAACCTAAATAACATAATGAGGCTGCCTGCTAGTAAAAAATACTGGAAAATATTATAGATACCTTATTGTCTTAAAAATTAGCAATATCAATTAATTTCCATGTATTTATAGTACTGTATTAATCACTACCAAAACATAATGGGTTTTCAAAAGTAATTTTAAAGTTCTTGTTCTTTTCTGCTATATAAGGAAATCATTGTACATATTTGTTGATTGTAAAGGTTTGTAGTTTTCTTTTTTTTAAGAAAATGGAGGAAAACAAAGAATGAAAAATCCTATCTTTACAGTGAAGAGTATTTCAAATATCCTTTTGTACACAATATGGAAAGAAACAATTAATGCAGGCTCTGAAATCATTTATTAAAGAGACAAAATGATGGGGCAGAGAGAAGCAGTTGTGAGGGGAACTAAAACACTGGTGTGGGGAATCACTGCAGTAAATGACTAAGATTTGGTTAGTAATGCAATAAAGAAACTGAGGAGTAGAATGAGGAAGGCAATCTGAGAAAAACTCATTTTGTGAAGAATGATGAAAAGGTTCTGACAGAGTGACCCATAGCTCAGATATTGACTGAGCAAGACTGGAGCACATCGATCACCAATCCACTTCGCCTCTGAATAAGTACTAAAATCAGAAAGTGGTGCTTTTTTACATTAGGGCAAACAAGGCCTAAGAACATTCTGGGAAATGTAGAAGTAAAAACTAAGCTGCACCAACTGTGAGTTTGATTTACGCTAAATAGAAATAGGTAAGTTTTTGATGTGCACCCAAGATCACAGAATCATAGAAATCATGGAACAGTTGGGGTTAGAAGGGACCTGAATGAACATCTCATTCCAACCCCCTGCCATGGGCAGGAACACCTTCCGCTATCCCAGGTTGCTCCAAACCCCATCCAACCTGGCCTGGAACACTTCCAGGGATGGGGCAGCCACAGCTTCTCTGGGCAAGAGACTAAAATGACTAAATTTGTAGAGAAAGAAAATTAAGAATATTAAGAAACAAGAAATTAAGAAACCCTTCCAGTTAAACTTCCTAGACTGAAGAAACTATGTATAAATCCAACTTTTAACCAGCTATAAGGGCAAATAATTCATGATGATCGTATCACACTGCTGACCCTGCTATTATTGCATGTGGTCTCCTTGAATTTAACATCCGTATTTTTGTTGTTGGACCATAAAAATTATATTCCCGAATCTCAAGGGTCACACTTGTAACTCCTTTTACCTTAGTTTTCTCTACCTTGGAGTCAGCAGTTCCCTGCACCACTGTGGGAGAATGTGAATGCCTCTCTAACTTGGGAAAAGAAAAAAAGTTTCTGGGGAAATTAAGGAGAAAAGAAAAGAATGAAAATGCAAGTAACAGCAATGATGAAAACTCCGTCTTTATGAAGATACTCAATGTCCCTGTTCACTCCTTGTTCATATTGCCTGCCCCCTTCCATGGCATGTGACCATATGTTTAACAATTAGCTCAGTACAGATTTTTCTGTGCAATTTTTATTGCCCTTATGTCAATCCTAGGCTGTATTTTACATAACATTAGCCAAAGAATCAGCGGAAAAAAGAAACTATCATTTTAATTGCAAATTTAAGTGCTGTGATCAATATTCCAAACATGCTGAGCTATAGTATCAGAAACCATACTTAGAATAGCATTTATATGCAGCTATTCCTTTCTGACAGATTTTCTGCCTAAGTACCGTGCCCAGTAAGAAAAAGAAGACAAACAGTGAAAGTTCTCATTCTGGGAACACACTGAGTGATCAGGAGAACAATGTGGAAATCAAAGATGTCCCTGAGGGATGTGTTTGTCTGAGTCAGTTCAAAACCCTTTAAACTGGTCTTTCAAAAGAACATGATGCTCTTATTTGTTCTGTTTTGCAGCAATCTGCTGATTAATGCTTGTGCAAATCTTGAGAACACTAGTTTGGCATAAGGATTTGCTTTCCTTCACCCCTTCTGCTCCCTCTTTTTTTTTTTTTTTTGTGGGCTTACAGCTGACTAAGCCAAGATCAAACTTAAAGAGGACATTTAAAGAAACTTTGGTGCAAAGGGAGACAGAAAATATTCAGGCTCCTGTTGTTCCTTGTTATGTGAAGGCAGAAGTGCACAGCTTTGTCAGGGCTTCGTTTTTACAAAAAATGCATTATAACCAATTTTTTACTGGCGTGAGGGATTTGCAGGTCCGGAAGGGACTCCAGGGAAGATCAAATTTCCCCTAACAATGTAGGCAACTATATCACAGAATAAAATCATACATTTATGGAATCCTAAACACACAGAGTCATAAACACACAGAATCATAAACACATAGAATCATAACCTCACTGAATCACAGAACGGTTTGTGGTGAAGGGACTTTAAAGCTCATCTTGTTCTAACCCCATTCCATGGGCAGGGACAACTTCCACTACTCNCTGGAGGCCCAGAGCTGGGCACAGCTCTGCAGGTCTTCACCTGAGCAGAGCAGAAGGGCAGAATCCCCTCCTTCGACCTGCCCACGCTGCTTTGGATGCAGCTCAGGACACCTTCGGCTTTCTGGGCTCCTGGTGCACATTCTTTGAGAAACAAACTTAAAAACATTTACACAGCAGATACTACAGGAAAAGAATGTGCTCTTTTTACGTATTAACCTCACAGCCTCTGCTGACCAGGGTGTCACAACTACCGTGGTGATGATCTCATATGAAAAAATCTCTGCTGAGCAGCAAACACTTAGCAGAAGGGGTGAGAATAGTAATTTCAAGCTTTCTTCACAGAGAGTCCTTCTAGTTCAAAATACCACAGATATTTTTGGTTGAAAACTCGCTTTGCCAGAGGACCGATGCTGCAGCCAGGAAACTTGCTGCTTCACTTTTTTCTCTGCCTTGATCTTTCCAGTGTAAGCAACGAGATTCACGAAACAGCTTCTTATATCACAGCAGGAGGGGGAAAAAGGCTTGCTTCAAAATACAGCATGTCATATCATCTCTGTGTGAGTCAAAATACTAGGAAACTTACTCTCCTGTAGAATATTTACCTGCCTTGGACTGTGTTGCAGGTTTTTAGTCGGTTTTAAAGAAAAAAACGCTGCAGTCTGATGTCTTTTACAGTGAAGAGCTCTAAGAACCTATTGTGAAGCACTTTTGGGCGGAACAGAGTAATAGTAAAGTGTCATTAAAAAAAAATAATGAAAAAGGGTGCGAGGAAAACTCAGCAGGAAAAGGTAGATTATATTTTCGGTGGAAGGGCAAAAAATACAAGATATATGAGGCACCTGGTCTAGGGGAAGGTGTTCCTACCCATGGGGGAGGGGTTAGAACTAGATGATCTTTGAGGTCCCTTGCAGCCCAAAACATTCTATGGTTCTAAGGTTTTAGGACTCTGTGATTCTGTGACTCTCTGAAACAATTGCCTACACTGTGAGGGGATATTTGATGCCCCCAGGATTCTATGATTCTATGACACAGCTTCTAATTTACCCATAGGGCACAGAAAGATTAACTCTGCTCACTGATTGTGGGTCTCTGTTCCTCTAGTGGCTGGATCCCAGAGAAATTTGAGTCTAATATACAGCTGGGATATCTGGATTGAGGCAGTATGCCAACTGCCAAGGTGCCACATTAAAACCCACTGGGGTCCCATGCAGAGCTGCTGAACATCTGATTGCAGGGGAGATTTAAGCTTTGGGGGGGTGTACATGTCTAGGACAGGGCTAAAATCAAATGTATAGACTGAAGCCTACATCTGTAGGTGGAATTAAGCAGGAAAATGCTGTCATTTGTCTTGCTTGGCTGTAAAGTTCCTTGGGTATCTGGGCCAAAGAGAAGTGCAGTCAAGAAGCCAACCAAAAAAAGAGTGAGTGGCATCATGTTCAGAGACTGTTGTGAAATTAGGGCGACAAGCAAGACTGCACAGCAAACTTTGATATGACAAATGAGAGATGTTTCACTCTGCCCATCCATTTTTCTACCTCTGAGAGTGGTGTTTTGCAAAACATCTGCCAGCATGAAGGGTGCGTCTGTTCTCCCCTCCCCTGTTCCTGGCTCTGCACTTCTGCTGCTTTCCTTGTATTGTCAAGAACAAATTGAGTCTAAGGACATGGTTTCCCAAGACATGGTGAGACAAATTAATAAGCTGTCCTTTTTTTTCCAGAAGACAGTGTCTCCCTGCACACTCTCATCTTTGCTGTCCCCCATCATCTGCTCTCCCACTGTTCACCCTGTACGTGCTGAAGAGACTTTTCTGAGGTGATATACCTCAGTGAAAGGGAGGAATACAAACTCAGAGAAATATTGGATATTTTTCTGCCTTTTCAGTGAGTAACATTAATTCAGTAAAAGGTCTGACAGGTGCTAGAGGCAGAACAAATGGTTGAAAGATAAAATTATGTGGCTAGGAGTAGGGGAGGGCTGAGGTTAGTTAGGGATGAGGAAGAGATGAACAAGGCAAGAGGAGATAGGGAGTCACAACATGTAGAAGGTGTTTGGTTGGTCCAGGAGTGTGTTCTGAAAGGAACTTACAGGAAAGATGGGGAAAGAGTATTTACTGCAGCCTGTAGTGAGTGACAGGACAAAGGGGAATGGTTTCAAATTGAAAGAGAGTATGTGTTTAGATCAGATATTAGGAAACAATTCTTTACCGTGAGGGTGGTGAGGCCCTGGCACAGGTTGCTGTGCATGCCCCATATGTGAAAGTGTTCACTGCCAGGCTGGATGGGACTCTGGGCAACCTGGTCTAGTAGAAGGTGTCCTTGCCCATGGCAGCAGGTTTGGAATGAGATGACTTTTAGAGTCCCTTCCAACCCAAACCAGTCTGTGATTCTGTTGCAGAGCACATTCAGTGTGGGTAGCTCAGGGTGCAGCTGCAGTTCCAGCTGCAGGTTGAGCTCTGGGTGGCAGGAGACCCAGGCAAGTGCCCATGAACTGCTGGTCCTTGGCATAACAAAGGGGACAGGGACCTGTGGCCTATGAAAGGGACACGAGGGCTCCAGACTTTCCCCACACTCAGTCTGTGAGGGTATAAAAGCCCGGGGCTTCCTTGGTTCAGGGTCCCTCCTTGGAGGCACCCAGCTCAAGCTGTTATTTTGTTATTGCACCAAGGCTAAACAATTTTTATAGGATCCGGACTTCTGTGACTGCACTGTGGGAAACCTGGGGTTGAAAGAAACCTGGTTTGACCACGTGAGCGTGGGGTGTGAGCAGGGAGCCAGGCCAGGCACTGGAGCTGCCTGCTGCTGGTGCAGGTAGTGTGGGTGTGACTGCCAGAGTGGCCCCTGGATGGTCCGGCAGGGAAGATTCCTTAACAATTCTATGATTCACCTTCCCAATTAATTTTTCAGAATTTCACTTACAGAAATAATTTAATCACACTGTTCCTCATGCACTGAATTAACCAAGGGTCTTGACAACCGTGCAAACACCCATCAGACCTCAGTGAGATGGCTGCTGGTGGAAACAGGAGCCAGGGAAATCTCAATTTGAACTACAGACTTTATTTTCACATGCAGTTTGTGCTGCTTTGTGAGAAGGCTTTCTTGGTTTTGTTTTGTTCTAACAAAACAGTGTCTCTGTCTTTTTAAAAGCAGTGGCTGCTTCTTAATGCAATGAGATTTTTCTTAATAATGACACAGCACATAATCCTGAAAGCCTGGAGGTACAATTTAGCCATTTGGAAAAATGACCTTTTGTACTATTATGAGAACTAGCTAGCAGGCTTTGGTGCCCGAATTTTGTTTCCTCTGTATCACAGAAAATAATTCAAAACCTGTTGCTCAGTGCACGGGTTTTGGCTGGAGTGGAGTTAATTTTTTCTCAGTAGCTGGTACAGTGCCGTGTTTTGGATTCAGAATGAGAATAATGTTGGTAAAATACCAGTGTTTTAGTTTTTGCTAAGTCATATTTATCCTAAGTCAAGGACTTTCATTGTGTTGTTGTTTGTAGGTTTGTTTGTTTGCTTTTTTGATGAGGGATTGGGCTTTTTGGGTTTTGTTTTTGGTCTTACTCTCTACTAATGAGAAGGTAGATAAACAAAATGGCAGGTAGCACAACCTGGACAGGTAACCCGAACTGTCTAAAGGGATATTACACACCAGAGAATGGCATGTCCAGTGGATAAACTAGGGGAGCTATCTGGAACAGGGCCTGACCCAGGTTCAGAAAGGCAGCTCTGGCATTACTGGTTAGTAGGTAGTGAGCACTTGTACTGTGCATCACGTTTGTTTGCGTGTTTTTTCCTTTCATTATAACCACTATTGCTGTACTTTACTTTGTTTTCAGTTACTAAGCTTATCTAAATGATTCATTTTTAAACTTCTCTAAACCTGCAAGTTTTACTTTTGATTCTCTTCCCCGTTCCACCAGGGTGGGGGAGAAGAGAAGGGTGTTGAGTGAGTGGCTGCGTGGTGCT
>VZTG01006655.1:0-18643 GCA_013397845.1 Melanocharis versteri
CAGAGGATCCTCCCGCACCTCTCTTTTCTTGTTAGCAGTAGGTTTGAGTTAAATTCAAGCACAGAAGCACCACTGACATTTGGGAAGGTTTGGGTCCCTACCAGCCTGTGCTGGCTCGGGCCTCATTTGATTCACTGGTGAAGCAGAGGGGTGTGTGTTAATGCTGTTGCTCACTGGCAGAGCCAAAATCAAACCCTTGCGATGTGAAAGCCCTCCAAATCCAGGGCTATCGATGCTTAATTGGCACGAAAACCCCCAAGTTCCCTTGTGGTTTATTATGTGCTGATCCACTGTGGTTTGAAGAGCTTTGCAGACTCTATTAAACAACCTATTAAATAAAGACAAACCCAACGATTAAATGTCTCAGGGTACCTTGCATGAACTTGCTGAGACACCAGGAGTATAAAATCTGAGTATTTCCCATGAGTCAGCTGATACAAATATATGATATGATGGTGTCAAAGAAGGAACAGTTTAACACCTTTATTTCTGTAACCTGCCTTTGGGGAATGGGAGATGGAAGGGGAAATGGCAGCTGTGTCTCAGGAGGAACAGAGCTGATATCTGTGCAGCAGCATTTCTGCTCTGCAATCTGTGCTGCTCAGTGCCTTGACCCCTGTCTGAGAAATACAGGCCAGGAAAACAAAGAATCTTCAAATTTTTAATTTTTTTTTTCTTTTTGAAGTGAGGTGGATTGAGGGTCAACCACTCTCTTGTTCTCCCTCCCCTGACCCTGACACATCAAACAGCTCAGCTCCATCAGTGCCTGCGTGGACGGTGATGGTTCCTTGTCACACCACAGCTGCTCTGGAAAGGCAGCAACTTCTCCCTGAGGTGTTTTCAGCCTTTTGTTTTGCTGGTGGAATGTCTGTCTCTCAATGTATACACACTTAAACTGAAGCTCCTCACTCATTAACTCAATTAATCCCCCTTTTACCCCATACACAGTATGAAAACGTTCATAAGCCACAAGGTTACCTCTGGTCCTCATTAGATAAGAATTTGCTTTTTCTGTCTTTCAGCATTTTACACCTCTGTCTCTGCTCCCAGATCATCAATTCTATTTTATTGTGTTTTACCAGGACCATGCTGAATGCAACCATTGGACTTTTTGCTTCTTATATCCAGCAATGACCTTTCAAAATCTCCTCTGTTATGTCCAGATTTTATATTTCACAGCCTTTTTATTCTCCAATTCCCTCAGTCTCTTCTCTGTCAGTGTTATTCCTTCAGCCATGCTGCCACTGTTTTGGACACATTCCTCTCCTTTTCCCCAGACAGCCTTTCCTCTCCTGTGTCAAATCCATCTTTCCCCACATTCCCTTCAGCAGTCCTTTCCATCTCTTTCCCTTCACCCAGGCCCCCCCACTCCCTCCAACCCTCAGCTATTATCTAGCATGCTGCTTTGGCTTGTCTGACTTTGCTGGAAGCTCTGCTGGGCACAGGCTCTGTCTTATTTCAGATTATTAATGGGTTGGGAACCCCAGGTGGGAGGATGAATTCCAGGTTTCCAGGGCTGCATTGCAGAAATACAGGGTCACCACTTGAAGGTTGTTTCTTCTCCCCAGTGAGACAACTTAGGACAGGTTTCATTGGTCCTGAGCATCCCTTAGAGCAGCAGAAGTGTCCATTCCTGGGAGGGGTATTCATTTATTCCAGAGATGGCTCCACCATGGCACTGCCAAGCCAACTGCAGCCAGCAAAGGCAATCTGGCCCAAGGCTGGAGCAAGATCTGCCAGGATGGCTTGGGAAAGGAGCATTGAATCTTTGGGCATCTGGGCCCGTGGATGGAGCAAGGAGCAGCACACAGATAACTGGGATGAGCCAGCAGCCAGCCAGCTCCAGGGAGATGCTGTTAGCCACGAGCAGCAGCAAATGCAACTGGAAGGGGTAAGGGTGGCAGGCAAAGGGGAGAGCCTTTTCACAAACACAGAGCTTGAGGTGGCCGCTCCGCTCCCCATCTGCTCAGCAAACGTGTGGAGAGCTCAGCAGGGCCGCCTGGGCCAGAGGTGCTGAGGGAGGAATGTCACATCCCTGATGTCCCCGAGGAGAGGCTGAGCCCCACACACACCGTGGGACAGCCCTGTGTCACTGGGCTGGGACAACGCGGAGCCCAGAGTGCCTTGGTCACCACAGGCTTTCTGAATCCCTGGGCACTGAGAGCATGCAGAAAGAACTGGTGCAAGATGTTATGGAGGTGCTAAAATTCCTTTATTTCCCCCGAAAATGCACACCCGGTGCTGTCTGTCTGAGTGCCACTGAGAATCCGGACCCAAACATATCACAAAAGAAAGGACAATTTGGGACAACACAGGACGAGGATTCATAGACTTGGGGGCCAGGAGAGGCTATTATCATCTAGTCTGACTTCCTGCATAATACAGCTCAGGAAGCTTCAGCTAATAATTTCTGCATCAAGACCATAACTTCTGTTTGAGTTATAGCATCAATTTTCAAGAGACATCCAGTCTTGATTTAGAGAGGATAAACTTTGGGTTCTTTTTTATCTGTCTTCCAATGTCTGAGCCTTGAGGGTGCACTCACATCTGGCTTTGAGCTCTCTCTGAAAACCTAAAGGCTCGATACTGACTTATCAAAAAATAAATTAAATTAAAGCTGAATTTTTCACAGTGCATTCTTTTTCACATCCACTACTTGGGGCTTTACACAGTACACCCCAAAATTTGAAGCTTCTGATAAGAGCTCAATTTCTGGCAAAACAGTTATCTCTTTCCTGGAGATAAATTGGATTAGTGGTTTCAGAAGGCAACCCCTTGTCTGAAGATTTCCACCCAGGAGGAGGTGACCTGGCAGGCAGCCCTGGCCCCTCCAACAGCAGAGCTTTGGTGGCGAGATGCAGCTCTCACATCCCGCCTGAGATCCCGCTGGCTTTTGATCCAAAGCACCCAGAGCCACTGATTAAAAAGGCATAAAAGGGCCTGAATAAAAGGAAGGTTAATAGATACTGATGTGGGAGTAACCGGGGCTGTCAGGGAGCGATTAAGCTGCCGGATAATCTTCCACCTGGAGCTGTCAGGCCGGTGTCTAATGTTTCATTCAAAGAAGGAGCTCCACATTCCTGATGAGTAAATGACAGAGAAGTTTCAATTAGAGCTGCTCTGTGACTCAAATCCTGCCATAACCTGATGGTTTACTTTCCGTTCCCCGCTGCTCTCCGGGGGATGCCGACCTGCTAATGACACCTTTTAGGACGGAGGGGGGATGGCTGCCGCTGATTAGCAGGTAGCCATCAGTGGGGAGGCAGGGCGCACCTTTCCCGAGCTGGGAATTGCCTTTATTACAGACATGTGGATGGGGCAGAAAGCTGCTAATTTGAGGGAGCTGGTGCTGTTATTACAGCCGTGCCCAGCGGGTTCCCGCAGCGCTGTTAATGCCTGGCCACACACCAGGGCGGGAGGGCTCAACCCGCAGAGAGGTTCCCCTTCACTCTTCCATGTAATTCAAGAACAACACAAAATAATTTGCAAACCCGCCTTGCATTAGAGCAGAGTGGCCCAGGTGAGGGCAGGAAGGTAAGAAAAACTATTCATCTCGACACAAAGCATTTTGCTTGATCGGTGTTTCTTGTTTTGAATTTAGCATGAATTAAGAAGTGGTTGAGTACTGTGGAAACAAAATGAAAGCTTTCATTTTGGGTCAAACAGAATGTTTCGGTTGATTGAAAGTGAATATTTGCTCCTTTTCTCTCATTATAGTGGAAAAATATTTCAGGTCAACACAGAACAGCTCTTGTTTTGTTTTCCAAATGAACTGAAAAACCCATTACACTCACAGCTGTACCTGCAATATCTCAGCTACTCTGCTCCTGAGGTTCCCTACGGAGCTGTCAGCAAAACACAAGACAGAAGACAGATTAAACTGTATTATTTTTGTGTGTTCCTTGCACTTGTAGAGAGGAAAGTGAGCCACACCTCACAAACCTGAACCTCCCTTTGGATCCCACCGTACTCTGACCCTCATCTCTAGACAGGGTTCAAGTGAAGCTCAGGATTTCGAGCCTCATTTTTTAGTGTAAAATAATATTTGAGGGGATGTGGCTCACCCTGTTACTGCAGGCCATGGCAAAAACAACCAGCCCAGGTGGGTCCCCAGGGAATTTCTGTTGCCTGCTCTGTCTATCCTTGGGTCTCTGCTCTTGGCTGTGCTCCAATCCAGCTTCCCATGGATCACCAAGATGCACCTTGGCATCACTGGCTGTCAAACCCCACCAGGACACAATGCAGGGACTGGGTTTTCATGCTGGGACATGTGGGGTTTCTTTCATGAACTTGGAGGGACAGATTTGTTAGGAATTGCAGATTATGAAAAGACTGAGTGCTTCCAGGGTGGTTGGATTTGAAGAAAACAGCCTTTGGTGCCGTGACTTAGGAGAGTTGGTATGGCACGAGCATTTGGGTGCCCCTGCCATCTGTGCATGGCATGGGGTGGGGGCAGCTTTCCCGTGGGGTGTGTTTGTTCGGTTGGAGAGTGGCAAAAAGGTGATTTAATAAAGTAACTCCATGCAAATAACTCCCTGTGTCAGAGAAAATGACAAGTGCCACAGGTATCCACTCTCTTTGCCTTTCAGTGGCTCTCTCCCGCTCTCCCTTGCATGTATTTGGAATACTTCAAGCTGCAAAGCAGGCGGAGAGCTCTTTGCTCTTTGCAGCAATTTGCACCCTGCAAAAAGCTGCAGGAAGCCTCAGTTTCTCATGCTGATGGGTAACAACACGCTCCTGCACCTGCCGTGCAGCAGAGCTGCTGCTGCACTGTGCTGCTCTGCCTTGTGCCATCCCCTGGTCAATCCTCTCCCAGTGCCCCGGGGGCTGCAGCGCGGGCAGTGACTGATGGTGCTGTGAACTCACTGCGAGCTAGGTGAAAATCATTTCCCCACTCTGCTAAACTTGAGAAAAATGGTTCTCAAGCTGTTTTTTTGCTTCTCAGGGAGCAGTCCAGTGTGTATCCACCACGTTTCCATTCACCTCAGTGCAAAGCAGTGGGAAAGCGGGTGGGAAACACTGCCGGGTGTGAATCTGGGGAAGGTCCAACTTAGAAGGTGGACATGAGTGCAGTTTGCTTCTCCTTTGGACTGTGAAAGCCCAGCCTGGCTGGGAGCAGCCCGATTATCTCTCTCTCCGTCTTTTCAGCACTCCTTGGCTCATGCCCATCACCAGTCCCTGCGTGCAATAAATCTCAGTGAGGAAGAGGCCGTTCTGTCTGAGCTTCGCTTTCTCCCCGACTCGTGCTCTGCAAAGGGACACGCGTGGAGTGGCACCTCTGAGCTCGCTCTGGACCTCAGGAAACGTTGCAAGGAAGGAGCAGGATTTTCTGACTCACTCTTTCCTTTTCACTGGGCTCTGGAGGCTCCAGCCTGAATTTATTGCCTTGCTCTCTCTGCTGTCCATCGGGCCTCACTTTAATGAGCACTCGGAGGGTCATTTGGCATTGCGTGGCTGTGCAAAGGGGCACAACATCAGCCTGAGATTTAAGAGCAGAGCCCCACGGCTGCAAGGCTTGTTCCTGCCACAACTTTGACTCTGTGGATAGCACTTAACGTGTAAAACCCAGTTAGGAAAGGGGATGTATTTTTCTTAGCTTGTAATGATGCTGAGCATCATGGAACAAAACTGTTCTGTGAGTTTTCAAGTTGTCAGGATGGACTCATCAGGGAAAAGCAACATTTGGAGCAAGTGTGCTGTGGACTTTGCCTGGTACCTCCTGAGCCTAATCAATAGAAGGGACACAGCCAGGGACAGGGATTTCCATTTGCTCAACTCATCCAGGGCACAGAAAGAGGGAAGAAGTGATCCAGGGTTTGGATGATATCTATATTTTCATTTTGTCTACACAGGCATTTGAACGACGATAAATATCAAATAATTCCAGTGATAATTTCTGGGTTCTGGTATTTTTAAAAAGCTATTTTTAGAAGCAGAGGCAGAGATAAGAACTTCTTTCCAACAGGCTCATGGAGACTAAAACCTCTCACATGTTTTGGAAGGTAGCAGTAGGAAATGCTTTGTAAGTTTTATTCCTTTTCCTCCCCCTGTTCTCATGTCTGCTCATGTTACCTTTATCTTGACCCTCAGAAGGGCTGCCATATTTTTAGTTTCTCACTTCTCAAATGCCTCCTACCCTGCTTTTCGTGTCTAGGGCTGCATCTGCCCCATTGATCTCAAAGAGAAATGTGTCATTCTATCTAAGGGACGCAAGTTGAAAACCAGACCCACTGTTGGAAAAGGCTTGTGCATCTACCACAAGTACACTGGGGTTTTTGGTGTCCCACTGTGCCTTTTGCCAAGGCATGCTTCCCTTCTGGAGTGAGTGTGCTTCCAGCATTCCCACACATCAGGCATCAGATGAGCTCTGCTGTCCTCACAGTGACGATGCTCCTAGAAACAGCCTGGGATGAAAGGTCCTGTCAGGTCTCGTCCCTGGATACAAGGTGCTGGTGTTTCTTTCCCTTTTCAGCTGCCCCAGGCCATGCACTGCATGTGACAACTGATGGCTTCAGTCTTTGGGATGTGCTCATGATTTTGGGGAGTGGGAAGGGCACTCAAAGGAGCTCCAGAATGGAACCCACAGAATTATTTGGGTTGGAAGAGACCTCAAAGATCGTCTCATTCCACACCCCTTCCGTGGGCAGGGACACCTCCCACTGTCCCAGGCTGCTCCAAGCCCTGTCCAACCTGGCCTTGGACACTGCCAGGGATCCAGGGGCAGCCACAGCTGCTCTGGGCACCCTGTGCCAGGGCCTCCCCACCCTCACAGGGAAGAGTTTTTTCCCAACATCCAATCTAAACCTACTCTCTTTCAGTTCAAAACCATTTCCCCTTCTCCTGTCACTTCAGGCCCTTGCAAATGGTCTCTCTCCACCTTTCCTGCAGGCTCCCTTCAGGTGCTGTAATGTCACAATTAGGTCACTCTGAAGCGTTCTCTTCTCCAGGCTGACCAATGTCAATCCTCCCAGCTTTTCCTCGTAGGAGAATTGCCCCATCCCCCTGCTCATCTTGGTGGCATCCCCTGCACTTTCTCCAACAGGTTGATGTCCCAGGTGTGCCAGCCCCTGCATCTGTGAGTGATGGTTGTTTTATACCTGGTGGTGAGCAGCAGATTAGACAGAACGAGGCTTTGTTGCATCCAGTCATTTTGCCCTGTCCTGTCCTGCTCCCTTTTTGAGTGTCTCAGCAAAGGAAAGGCAGGATTTGTAGTGGCTTCCCATGGTTTTCAACACCTGCCCGTGCAGGGGAGGTTTTCCTCCTGTGTGCACCACCCACCTCCTCTGTTTAACAGAAGCTGTTCTCCAGGCTCTAACTGGTGAATGGCTACCAAAACAGGTTCTTCCCAGGAATATCCCAACGTGGAAAGATTATGTAATATATGAATATTTATTTATAAGGAAATTCCTAGATGATGAACAGAGATTTTTTTTTCCATAATAGGATACGGCAAGGCAAGTGTTAAAGTGAGACTTTGCAGACTCCAGCTCGAGGGCTTTAGTGTTGCTAACAGATTTTAGCTTGGACAGAATTAAGTTTTAACTGTAGATTGAAGAGTGCAGGGAATTCATACGTGGCTGCTAAATTCACAGGCCACATCAGTCTCAAACAAACCCCTGAGATGAAAGGAGGCTGAGGCTGGAGTGGTACCAGGGCCAGCGCACGGGACTGTGGTGATACCTGTGGTCTCAACCTTCTTGACTCTCTCTGCATGCCTGACAAAGACAAGCCTGAGAGCAGATGTGACAAAAATCAAGGCCAGAGAGAGAAAACAAGAGGCCAAAGTGGAAGTGACATCCTTCTGTCCTCGTGTCTCATCTTCTCCAGCAGCACGTCCTGGGGGAAGAGCAGGGCTTGTGCAGAGTCATCTGTGAGCAGGGAGAGCTGGGGGGGATGTCCCCCGAGGGAGCCACCGAAGGAAACATCTCTGGGCAGGCTCTTGGGTCACCTCCCCTGAGCCAGCATCTGCTGTCACTGCCCACACTGCTGAGCCTCCCCTCTCCTCACCCTGCTGGCTTTTATTTAGGGCTCTGTTTTGCTTTATTTTAGGCTGGTGGCAAGAGGAGAGTGCTGTACAGACGACTCTGGAGTGGAGTCAGTGTGCATGAGAACCCGGGGAGATGGGAGGCATTTGTCTCTTTAATGTTACCTTGGCTCTTTCTGGAGCTATCCATCTGCTGCCAGTGTGTAGGTCCACGAGATGATGAGGCAGATAAAATGGGATGATAAGCTTGTGCTGGAAGACAACCCATCAACAGACCTGTTGATGTATTGCACTTCTCAACTCAGGTGGATTTAGGGGCGAGGGGAGGATAAATTTTCCCCTAACTTTTTTTTTGCTGCTTTTAGATATCCATTAGCTCTCCATGGACCATGAGTTTCATTTCCCATCAGCTTTGAATTACTCAGTCTGGAACTGAGCTGGAAAGTAATTTCAAGAGACAAAAAAAAGAGGTGGGCAGAACCCCATTTTTTAATTCTGACTGTGGCTGGCTTAAATTCTGCCCTTTATCAGGGCTTGCATCAAAAACAGGGTGATGGAGTTCCTTCTATGGGGAGATGACAGATTTTCCTGAATGGTCAAGGAATTGTGGACTAGTCCTGCAAGGAAATTAGAGTGACAAAAAAAAATTCAGCAGAGGTACGATCAGTATTACCTTCAGGATAAAGGCTTTGGTAAGTCCAGCCATGTAACAAAAGATGAATAATACACTGATTTTTGTGTGTAACTGTAGAGGGACCAGGGATCTTTTTCAACCATTTTTAACAAAGGCTGCAAGTACCATAAACCCTTAAACTCAGAGGGTTAGGAATGGTTTTGTTCTTCCCACAAATTCAGGCTTTGTCTCTCTCCTTCACCCTGAAATAGTGCTTAAGGACAGAAACAAACCCACTGCTTCACTTGGAAGAAACAAATGGCTCTACATCTACTTTGTCCCCTCTAATGGATTTAAACGTCTCTCTGAACTGCAATCCAGACCCTCTGGGCTGCTTCTCACACCTCCCCAGCCATCCCTCACCCCACTGGAACCAGCATCCTGTCAGGCAGGGAGCTGGGACTCCACACTAACACCAGCTTTTACTTTCCTTCTCAGTGGAGCTTTTTCTCCACAGGCAGACACAAAATTCAGTGTTATTTTTCTGGCACTGCACAAATGGGAATCCGTGGCAAAGATTTAACAGAACTGGGTCACGTAGGGTAGGTTAGCTATGCAGAGATCTTCACCCACGATGAGCATAAAATCACAGAATCACAGAATGGTTGGGGTTGGAAGGAATGTCAAAGGTCACCTCTTTCCACACCCCTGCCGTGGGCAGGGACACCTTCCACTGTCCCAGGCTGCTCCAAGCCCTGTCCAACCTGGCCTTGGACACTGCCAGGGATCCAGGGGCAGCCACAGCTTCTCTGGGCACCCTGTGCCAGGGCCTCCCCACCCTCCCAGGGAAGAATTTCTTCTTAATATCCAATCTAAATCCTTTCTTCAGTCAGTTTGAAGCAATTCCCCCTTGTGCTGTCACTCCATGCCCTCCCCAGCACCCTTGCAGCCCCTTTAGGCACTGGAAATACAAAGAAGTGGAGCAATAAATAAATCAGGAATGGGAGAGAAGGTGAGAGAAGATTTACCTTATTCTCTTTCAGTGTTTGATGTCCCCTCTTTGGAGGAGATTTCCCTATTTCTGGATTGTCTGCTACAAAAAAACCCCACCAAATATGTGACCACCTGGTTTTCCAGCCTGACAGCGTCACTGCACTGACAGCACTGCCTGGTGGCTCTGTGCTGGCTGTGCTGGTGGCACAGTGAATTCTGGCTTCAAGTAGTGGCTCTTGTCAAAAATGTAGAGGGGTGCTAGAAATTAGTGCCACTCATCGTGTTCACAATGGTTACAGTGCACATTAGGAGGTGTTGTCAGTGTTTAGTGGCTCAGTTTGCTCAGTGAAATTGCTGTTGAGGCTGCTTTGCCTACTCCTATCCTGCCTGTTTCTCTCCTCTTTCCCACTTAGTAGAGAAAAGATAAAATTCACGGTAATTAAAAGCTAATTGATTACAAGATGACAATACCAGTACAACAGCCCGTGCTCCTAAGTAACAACAGGCTCCTAAACACCACCAATCCAATTTTAAAAAGGCAGTGTCAATATTCTAGTACCCGAAAACTGTTCTCACTAATTGAGGAAAATGATTAAAAGGTGCGGTTTGGTTTTTGTCTGGGTGTGGGATGTGCACAGGGCAGAGCCAGGAGGGGACAGCTGGGTAGGGTGAGATCTGCAGCTCCTGCTGCTGCTGCCAGGCCAGGAGGGATGTGGCAGGGAGCAGAGCACTGCTCCCCATCCCAGGAGGGATGTTCCCCTGTAAGCACCGTCCTGAGCATGCCAGGGGCCAGGCAGGCTGTGGAGGGCTCTGGCACAGGTGCTGTGGGCAGCACACCAGGCCATTGCTGCTGGCCCTGGCAGTGCCCTGCTTGCCCGAGCGTGGAGCTGGCTCTGCCTCGGGCTCACCCCGCTCACAGCAGCTTCGGTCAGGCTCCCTTGGGCCCTCCCCGAGCCCCTCCACGGCAGAAAGGCTGGCACACCGCCCTGAGGGCAGGCCAGAACTGCTTGTGTGGCTTCCACAGTCCCTCCTGTCCTGTGCCAGGCCGGGCAGGGTGACAGAGCATCACAGGCTGCAACCAGCACACGCTGCTCCGGGACTGCAGCAGGGCTGGGCACTGTCCCGTTGTCCCCTTGCAAATGTTCCCTAAGCCCAGGAGCGTGCAGCTGGGTTCAGATCATTCCATCTCAGCGCAATCTGCAAATCTCCCCGGTCCCTCCCTGCCCAGCTGGGAACACCAGGCTCCTCGCCGTGGGAGCTCCCTGCTGGAAATCCACATCTGGCACCCAAACCTGCACAGTGGAGTGGCCCCAACATCACTTCTGTGTAACAAAGATCCATTTCACAAGGGTGATGCCTCTGAAGGACTGAGACAATTAAGTTAAAGAAGAATTAATTCTGCTCTTTTTCTCGATTTATTTTTGGTTTGGTTTTTATTTGTTCTGTGAATTGACAGTGCTGGGTCTTAGCAGGGGAGATGTGCTCTGCCACATGTCCAAACCGAAGGTTTTCAAGTTTTGCTCTCTGTTTCCAGGACCCTGTGGGTTGTGTTAGGATCTGGGGTGGACTGGAGAGTGAGGTGCTGCAGTTTGGCTGGTCCCACTCCTTATCATGGCTTGTGCAAATTCTTACACACTGCTTTGGCATCCAGCAGTGCCTAAATGCCAGATAGTCATTTTTATAAATGTTCCTCACACCCAGGTGTGAAAGTGACTTCAGAATTATTCCCTGAGGGGTTTGGTCATTGTCCTACAGATGGAAAAACAACTGCTCAACTGGGAGCTGGGCAGGACAAGAGACCCACTGCTCCCATCTAATCCTCAGGAAGCCTGACACTTCCTTCTGAGTGAAGACAAATCCATCTCACCCTGACTGTGAGGAGCACCGGCTGTGGACAGATCTGGTGTTTGCAGTGGCTGAGGGATGGCCAAGGCCAGGGAGCTGCTGCTGCCATCCCACAGCAGGGCAGGGATGGGCAGCAAAGCCTTTCCAGAAGTCAGGTTTAGCACCTATATGTGGGAAATAAAAGGGTTTTTCTGGAGCTGCCCTGCTCCATTCAGGATTTTGGACAGGTCTGTGCCAACATCCAGCATTCCCAGGGCTGCTGTGGGAAGAGAAGCAGCCGGGTGAGGCTGCCTTTTGCTGCTGATGTCCAGCCTCTCTTGCATTCATCCTCCTCAGCAAACAGCGATAAACTTTGCTATTAACTTCTTGTATTATCAAAATCGTGCAAGGAAAAGCATTCACTGACCTGTTCCATAAACTCTAAATGGTCCTGAAGACCATAAAGATGGACAACTTGTTAGAAACGCTAGAGAGAAGCGCTGCATGCTCTGTTGAGTTTTTCATTAGGATTTTTCTCCTCTGTCTGTTTTTCACACACACAGGAATATGCATTTACATGCATTATAAGGAGAATAACTGCAATCATGATAGATCTTTTTTTTTTAAATCTTCATGCGAAAATATTATGGGACATAAGCAAATTGTCAGAATGAGAAGGAAACATCCCATTTTGAATCTTGTGTTTTCATGTCTCTTGTGGTGGAAACGCAAAGTGAGCCTGGGCTGCAATGTAAATTTTGTAGTTGACAGAAATGAACCATGTGGTGAGGGTGCCACATGAACTGAACATAAACATGAATTAAACCCTGCAACTGTGAAGGAGCGAGGGCTGTTGCAAAACTAGTACTAAAAATGTAAATTTGAAACCGAAAAGAATGGATGGAAAGAAGATTTAATTGCCTCAATAAAGGGGTTACATGAAAATTATGGGTGTCAGAGAAGATGAAATGTACCTCAGAAATCAGAAAAGACTCTTAATGTGTGATGGATGAATGGCAGGAGCCTGACAGAAGGCTATTAGGCAGGTGCAATTACACAGAAATTGTGGGTAAGTGGTTAAAAAAGGTAAGTGGAAGGCAGGAGATTTTGCTGGGTGCAGCAGGGTCTTTGCATCATGCTGTGACCTTGGGCTGGGTCTCGTTTCGTGCATGTCTGCTTGGAGTGCTTGGAGTGCCACCCCTGGACCCTGGGGCTCTGTGGGTTCATGCTGCTGGGCAGGGCTGGGAGCAACCTGGGGTGGTGGCAGGTGTCCCTGCCCATGGCAGGGGGTGGCACTGGGTGATTTTTAACGTCCCTTCCAACCCAAACCATTCAGTGATTCTAGGTTTGTTCTGGCTGACTGACTCCCCCCCTAATCCACTCTTTTCTGTCTGTATCTCCTTCTCTTCAGCTTTGGGGAAATCCTTTTATCTTTGCCGACTCCTTTTCCCCACAATTTATGCCATTCCTGCCTCCAGTCTGGGCTGTCAGCACCACACCCAAGTCACTCTGCCTGTGGGTTTCCTGCATCCTTCACCCACATTTTAAAGTCCCTCAAAAGAACTGCAGGAAGCCATAATTTGGGCAGTTTTCAGAGCTGCTTGCAGCTTTTTTGCCCACTGCCATACCTGACAACTTGAACTGATGGGATTATTCATTGGAAAAAAGCATTTGAGGAATACAGCTATTGGTTGTTACGAATGATTTATGTATTATTTATGTCGTTGTAGCCCCTAATGAGTCCTTACAGGTTGGGGCCCCACAGAGTTGAGCTTTGCACACAACAGCACTGAGAGAATGTTTAGTTAAGGATGGTAAAACAGGCAGGTGTGGGGCGGGACAGGTAGGGGGACAATCAGACTTGGTGTAGTACGTGACTGTCACAGTGCAGCCTGCTCTGCAAATGTTTTGTAGGTGTCTGTCACAGGTAAATTTTAATGAGATATTTGGAGGTGGACAACAGTTTCATTCCTCCCATGGACTGCATGGTAATATAAAAAAAAAAATAGAGCAAAAAAACCTGTTAGGAAATCTAACTGATGGGCAATCAAAGCTGGTGTTGTTGTCAGAGCAGGCCGTGGGCTCGCTGGTTTTTACCTGTCTGCAAGCAGGCTGTCTCTGGGGCTGTGGAGCTGCTCATCTCTCACGGCTGCCTGGAGATCCTGAAGCCCATCTGTGCTCTCTCACACACGTCGTAGCCCACGGCCTGGCTTGCAAAGGCACACTTCTGCATGTTAACAGTTGGTGGTTCAACCCGTGGGGGAGGATCCCAGCACCTCCTGGTGCTGTTTCTATTCCCTGGGTTGCACACTTCGTCCAGTCCTGTCTGCTTATGAACAACTCAGCCAGGACTGAGCTTCATAGCTCTGGTGAGATTAATGAAGTGAACTTTTGAAGATGACAGGCAGGATCCTTATTCAGAGTACTCTCAGTTTAGTGAAAAAAACTCGGCTTTGTTGAATTGTAAAAAAAAGAAAGGCCCAGCTTCTCCCTGGAAGATTAGCATATGCCCATAGGGATAACTGAGCCCAGGCCAGGGGCTGAAGCAGACTCCAAAATAATAAAAGATACATGACAATGTCAGGAAATTGGGGGAAGCAGACTCTGAACTTACAAAAGTTGAAGGACAATATCAGTAAACCGGCAAATTTGATTTAAGTGATATTAAGGAGTAGCTTCTCTGGTGCCTCATTAGCTCTGCCCAGGTGATCAGCTTATTTGTTTCACAGGTGCTCTTCCAGCAGCCCCATGTAAAAAGTCCTGTTTTCAATTAATATGAAACAACAATAAATTAGATCCATAACAAAGCCTCCCACCTCCTTCTGCATGTTCAGTGTTTTCACTGAGTTCCCTCTCTGGCAACACTCATATGACAATTACTGCATCGCCCCCGGCTTTGCTGTTTTCTTTCAGGCCCAGAGATTTCAGAGCCTTGGCAGAGCCTTTAGTAAAGACATTTTTATTTACATGGCTATTATGTTTCTGTCTTCCATCAGGCTTCCATCTGGCTGGGCAGCCATGAAAGCATTAATCACTGGGGTGTCTGGACACCTACTCCAGAATGGGAAATTCAGAGGTTCACTGCAAGATTTTACATCAGATTTCACTGCTTCAAGGGGATATTGATTTTACTCATAGAGGAGGAGGGAATGCTTTGAATGTTTTAATGATTTCACCTTTTTGGGTTTTGTACCTGTTTTCCAAAGCTGGGCACTTTGGCTGTTTCAAATGGGTTTTTAGTTATATCCTAAGCATGTTTATCCTGAAAATGCTTAAGCATGAGTTTAACACATGGAATTTAATAGGCTTCAACAAGAGAAAAAGGTTTTCAGTTAAAAAAAAAAAAAGTCTCCATTGGATTGTGAACTTCCACAGGCTAAATACTTTCAGAATTAGAACCTGTGTGCTGAAACTCCCAGCTACCAGGCAGCTTAATACAACCATAAAATCTCTGCCTTCCTTAGCCCTTGAATTCATGGATTTACAGGTTGGCTTTAGGCTTTTGTAGTGTGCTCTTGCCTTGGTATATGTGCAATTGCTAAATTGTAGCTATTATTGAAAGCAATATAACATCACTGAAAAGACATCATACACCAGAGCTGTGTGTATTTAACAAATATCCAAAGGCCATCAAGAAATAATTTTGACCATGCCCCTGAACATTGAATTTTGCCTGAGAGTAAAGATAGAAATGAAACATAATCCCGTAGCATCTGTTCTGCTGCCATCCAGCAGCAGACAAAGAGGCTTTAAAAAAAATAAAAATAAAACAAAGCCCGAGATGGCTGAAAGCAAAGCAGAGTGTGAGGCTGAGGTGGAGCTGCTCAGGCCGATTGCTGAGGCTGGGAGAGATCTTCTGAAAGAAAACATTGAAACTGCAGACCAAAGGAGGGGTTTTTACTGTTTTGAACTGCTTTGGAAATCTAACAGTGCTGATGGGAAGGAGAGTGTGAGAATACCTCCCAGGAGAAGAGGTGTGAAGGCTCAGAGATGTAATTTTTGAGTTGCAGAAATCCTTTTGCTGGGGAAACAGAAAATAAATGAGAAAGTACGTTTACGGAAGGGCCTAATGTGAATTCTGTGTATAAAGAAGAAAACCCACAAGTCATACCAAAGGAAAAGAAAAATGAGAGAGAGTCAAAGTCCCTAAGCCATCTTCGAATTCTTGGAGACCAAGGTGGGTTGTGTGGGTCATTGTCCAGAAGAGAATTTCATTATTTTAGTAAGATCTTTGGTAAAAGAATAGGATTTATGTAGAAACTCTTAGTTTTCATTGTAAAAAATGAACCTCATCTCAGAATCAAATTCAACACCCATGCACATAGGCCAGTGCTCCTGCAGGACCAGAACTTGCTTACAAACCCAACAAAAAGTAAATAAAAACAGCACCACAGGAAAAATCCCAAACCTTTTACAAACAGCTTTTTCACCTCGTTGTCTCAAGCTTAGAAAAATATTAAGAAAGTCCCAGAAAGATTAACATCTTCTGTATGAGCTCTGTGTTCTGGGCTCACAGCCAGAGCCCCCAAATCAGTTTCTAACCCCAGTGTGTCCCTGGCATCAAATCCTCTTCCTGAACTGGGTGTTGCCACAAGGCATCCCCAAAAGGCTTGTAATGGCTTATCCACGATATCTTCTTTTGCTTCCTAAATATACATTTGTTCAACATTTCCCCTTAAATACGGGCAAAGTCTCCTTAATAATTCAGCACCACAAGAGTAATGAGTTCATTATGAGGGAATTATGGATTAAGTCATGCATAAGGGCTGGTGTTACAGGACAAGAGTAAAACAACCCAGTGTATTATTATAATTGGAGTGATAGGGGTTATAGGAAAGGAGCACCTAAAGGTAATTTCCACTTTGCCTAAACATTCCCTTATTCCCTCTGGCCACAAATTATCATATTTTTTCTCTGAAACAGACCTCCCCTATGTTTTCAAGCTCCTGTAAATTCCGTGTCATTACAGTAATCTCGAATCCTCATACAGACCACTGAAATTCTCTTTTATTTTTGTTTACAGGAGGTCATTTGTGAGCTGTAGACTGCTGAGAGCCTGATCTTGGCTTCAGTTCAGCTGATCAGTAGGCACAGAAAGACTTTTAGATTAGAAAGACAAATAAATATTTGAAACTGATTAAGCTGAAGGAAGGTTCAAGTATATAATTTTCCAGGGCTGATTGAGATACACGAAGTCAACAGCAAAGAGAAAGTGAACACAGCAATCTCTTGGTCTGAGACGTGAGATCCTGCTCTGAGGTGCTCCCACAGGCTGGGAGGAAGGTGAGTTTAAACGTACACAGTTTGTTTAAACTGGCACAACTGTACTGGGCAAAGGCAGCTGGGGTAAATCTGCAGCACACCAGTGAGATCTGCCGCTGATCTTTATGTTTTGTTGTTCCTTTTTGTTATCCTGAATACATTCTATACGTGCAGAGCGTGACACCTGGTCCTGAGACAAAAGAATAACTTAAGTTGGAGGAAGAACTCGTGTTTAATACGAGATAGATGCACATTCCAGCACTTAAACTGAGCTTCCAGGGAAGGTGCAAGGAGGAGAACTGTGTCTGCAGCTGCCTTTGGTGAAAATAATGAGCGTGCAAACAGCACATGAGGCTCAGTTTCCAGTCTAGGAAATAGGTCAGCATGATCTATCTCCGTGGTCTGTGCTCTCTGATGGCTCTGCAGCGAGTGGAAGGTTTCCAAATACGTGACATATTGGCTTTTCTGCCTTTTAATGGATACTCCATGCTCCATAATAATAGTGACATATGCAGCCCGTGCTCCTGCCGCTGTGCATTGCCCTTTGAGGGGAGGCAAAACACCTCAGCCACTTCCTCCTGTTCTTCCTGAGCAATCCCTTAACACGGCTACAATCATCCCGAAATGCATTCACTAAATCATCTCTGATTGCACAGTTAAAGAGCACTACTCCGTATTGGTCATTTAAATCATCTTCAAGGGTTTCACTGATAAAGACTTTCCGAAAGGAAAGAGGTAACAAGGAAGATCTATTGAATTTGGAGTCGCTGGATGCTGGGTGTTGCGCTGGAACTTAAATCAGATCCCGCATTTCACAGGGAAAGGAAAACAGAAGAGTCAAGTGAGATAAAGAGCTGTTTATCCGTAGGGAGACGTGATGTGTGTGAGAAGAGCCGCCTCACAAAAGGGTGAGCTGTGCAAAATGCCCCCGTAAAGACACAATTAGCGCTTAATCGCTGCCTTGTGCGGCTCAGAGCTCGCCCATCGCGGCTAATGAACACGTGTGCCGGGTCAGCCCGGTCTGTGCCCGGCCTGCCTTGGCCATTAAACGGGGCTGGCTCCTCGCTAACGCTGCTGCTCCGAGAGACCGCACATCCCTGCGTGGGAGCAGCGCTCCTCCCGGGACAGAGGGCTCCGCTCCGCGCAGCCTGCGCGGCGTCGGATGGAGCTTCTTCCTTCCGAGCAAATCCTGGCAATTAATCTACAAATAAGTTGATAAAAAGCTAATGGATGCTAAATTAACCACGGGAGGGCTCGTGATGTGTTCCTTGAACCACAGGAACTGAGAGAATTGTAAGGAAAAAGAAAATCGATGGAGAAAGAAAATTGGAGCCCATAAAGTTCAAAGAAGGTGCAAATGTCACTTGACAGCAAATGCAGAGCAAATTAATTTACCAATGTGCAATGCTGCACCGTGTGTTTGGGGCTGTTGCATGTTAGGGAGGAGCTGCAATGAGGAGTCAAGCTCTCAAAGCTGTGCCTGCACTGGTAAATTAAATATTCCCAGTATCTCTGTCTGCCACTGGGGCCGGCAGGCTCATCTCCACACATCCAGCTCCCTGCTCCTGCAGCATAGGCTGCTGTCTGCAGGATGCTTGTTGAAATACCTCTGGCGTGTTAAATCATGGATCTTCCTTGGGAATTGTCGAGAAACGAGTTTGTTACCCTGGGTCAAATTTGGGGATTGTTGCAAAAAGTTTTGGCCAGCAAGTATCTGCCACGAGTGCTTGGGGAGGAACGAGAGGGGACAAAAGTGACCCTGGGCTGAGCTGTGCTGGAAGGTTGGCTGGGACAGGCACTATCCTGGAGGGCTGGCTGGGACATGGACAGGGCTGGAGAGCTGGCTGGGACCTGGACCATCCTGGAGGGCTGGCTGGGACATGGACAGGGCTGGAGAGCTGGCTGGGACCTGGACCATCCTGGAGGGCTGGCTGGGGCATGGACAGGGCTGGAGAGCTGGCTGGGAC
>VZTG01006655.1:18655-133782 GCA_013397845.1 Melanocharis versteri
CATGGACCATGCTGGAGAGCTGGCTGGGATGTGGAAGCAGCACGTTTGGGACCACTGAGCCCTGATAAATTCCGAGTGCCTCCAGGCTCTGACAGCATGTGACGCTGTCAGGCGCAGACTCGGACCTGCCTCCAAAGCTGGCTTTCTGAAGTGCCAAGTCCCAGCCTTGTGCATGCAGAATCCCTTTCTGGAGTAGGGCTTTTCCCTTGTCCTCCCCCAGATCAGTTTCTCTTTCCATGTCCCACGCAGGACACTGCCAGTTTCTCTCCTGTCACTGGGTGTTCCTGGTGAGCAGTCCTGAGGCCAGTGGCTGGCAGTGTGCACATTCCTGAGGCCTGGCTTTGGTGCTGCCCCAAATGATCCATTGGCCCTATCCACTCGGAACAGTGCTGGCCTTGGGGCAATTTTGCTTTGCTCCAAGTAACTGAACACTTTCCTCTTGCTCTGCACATACAAGACACACACAAACCCCACATACTCTTACACACAGATCCCCCTGCGCAGGCTGCAGGCTGTTCATCTCTTACATGCTGACATTTCCACAGGGTTCTCCTTAAGCCTAGCCCAGCAGGCTGCTCCAGGCGCGGTGTTTCTGTCGGGGCCGTGCCCACAGGGGTGTGTGCTGGGGTGTTTCCATTGCCACACGCTGGCTGGAGCTGCAGCAGGACAGCAGCACACACGGGTCCCCCACGCGTGTCAGTTCAACACTTACAAATCGATGCCCATCACACTTCATCAAACATGTTTTTACAGCCCCCAGGAGCTGCTCATTCATCCCACAGCCCAATAACACCTGCAGCACCCAAGGTTCCTTGTAAGCAATGAAATCCAATCCCCAAAGCCTTGTAGTAGTGATGAGCAGAAAATCACAGCAGCCGGTATTGGAAAAATAGGAATTCAGCTAAAGCAACAGTACCTTGACAACACTTGGCACTGCAAACATCACTTAACTTGACAAACAACCAGTAATAGCTAGAGTGAAAATAAAGGGTTAGGCAGGTAGAGAGATAAAGTATGAAGAACATGCTGAGCAAATAACAGCCTTTTGAGAATCAACATTAGCATAATTACTAAACATAGGTAATTGCTGAAATAGCATTTGCTGGCAGCGTTTCTGTTTCTAAATGCAACACTTTCTCTCTTCCCTACCTAATCTTCTGCTAGGACTAGAAAGTGTGCTTACACTGCTTTTAGCTGGGAGGGAGCTGCTGTGGAAATTGGCTCCATCTGAAAGCCGAGGGCACGGGGAGGAACAAAAGCACTTAACACCTTGGAGTCCCACCATCCTTCCAAACGAGGTTGTCATACTCGGGGCTACGCGCTTTGTTAGATGTTATACCACCAGCTCAGCCTTTGTCCTCACGCCCTGCTCCATACTTGATAAGATTGGACATTCTCAAATCAATTCCTATTGATTTCTCACTGCTGAAATAGGATAAGCATGTGACAGACACAATGAGTGTTTAGCACAGCAGAGCAAGCCATTCCAGCACTAGAAAACAACTTGCTTGGTAAAAATTATAAGCAAAACCCCCCAGCAGACACAAAAGCAATATCATGAATAACCAAACATCCTGGCTACAGTCAAAAGCATTATCTGGTTCTGCTTAGAAAAGCATTTGGACACAGTTTTGCTGGAAGGGAAGGTGGAAATTAAAAAGAAAAAAAAAGAGAAAATAAAAAGAAACAAAACACCCCAGCAACAGATGAGGTTACATCTGTGAAGGTTATAGGGCTGATCTGCAATTATTTATGAGCACTGTATGTGACCTGGGTACTGAGATGGTGCTTTCTTCCCCTCTCGCTGGGGTGTTGCCATGCTGGGCAGTGAGGAAGCTGTCAGAAGCACTGGCTGGCCTCTACCTCAGCAAACTACCTAAAAATGCCATGGGGAGGGGAAAGATTACATGTGCGCAATTAATTGTGAAGGTTCCTCTGGAGAACAACAAGTACAAAAGAGACTCAGCCTGGGTTTTTTGAAAAGAAGCAAAAAAGTGATTTGAAAGGAACTGCAGAGGGCAAAAATAGGACCAAGCCTGGCTCAGAAAGGACAGGACACCATGGAGACAAATCCCATGGAGTCGGGCCTTCTAAACCATTAATGTGGCAGCAGGATACAGAAGAGTCACATGTAGAAACAGTGAAAAAACAGGCTGAAAACGCCTTATTGTATTTTAAAAAAAAATTGCCATATTCTTGTTGTGGGGTCAGTAGTTGATATTCACCTCTGGACCACTGATGAGGCCCCCTTGCCAATCCTCTCACCTGGATGAATGGATGGGAATGGGTCTCATCCTGGCAGGGACTGTGGCTCGTGGGATCCCAAAGCCTGCAGCAAAAGGAGGAGTGAGTTCTCCCTTTGACAGGCAGCCCCACAGCCCCCAGAATTCTGCCCTGTGGGCTCCAGAGGAGCCTCTGAGGGGTTTCACCAGCAGCAAGCCTCTCATGGAGCACAAATTGCCCTCTCCTCAGGGATATCTCAAGCCTTGAAAATTCACGCACTCTTCTCAGAGGAAACTCAAACCCAGAAAGCAGGAGGCCATTTGGTGATCCTTACGTAAAGAAAGAGATAAAAAATGGCAGACCCTACAAAAATAAACCATAAAAGCCTTCTACTGCCTAACAATTTGGTGGCATTTAGACAGATGTTTCTTTAGGCAAGAGGATCAGTATTTTGCTGTCTTTCATAACGGATTTACCAGTTTTGTATTGATTTTGTTGTGGCCTCCTATGTACTTTAATTGCTGCAATAGAAAAACAAGTTGCTATACATGACATTTCCTTTCTGGGAAGCTGGCAACAGAATTGCATGAACCACTGGTAGATTCACTGATTTCCCTTGTGAGCCAGTGATAAAATGATGACTGAAACAGCTTGTCCTTCTTTCTGTTCCAAAACAGCCTTTTTTTTTCTTTTTTTTTTTTGAGAACTCTCAGTAGCTGTGGGTTTAAAAACAGAAGTCTTCCTAATTGCTGGATAATATGGCAGACTTTGCTCCAGTGTTTCACAGTGATTAACTCTGAGGTGTTATTGATTTATTCTGAGGGACAGGCACCTTGGCTTGGGCAGTTGCTCAGGCTGCAGGTGAGGAGCTCCCAGAGGTGGCCAAGGGCAAGTGGAATAATTGATAAAGAAGTTTCTGGTGCTCTCGTTGTTAGATTGGTACGCAGTGCAAGTCTCAGGGGTGTGGGTTGAACAAGAAGTGCTGCCTTCCTCTGGGATACGAGCCACCAGCTCCAACTCAAGGCTCCTCACCTGGGAGAGTGGCAGCAGCTGGAAACCCATATGGTGTGGGGCAAAAACATGTCACAGTGTGCTCGCAGACTGAGGAGCAGGTAAGTGATTAAGTTACCTCACCTCTTCCTTCTATTCTCCTTGGACTGATGTGGGTCCCACTGCATGAATTAACGTGGTAGGAAAAGAACCACCAAATTCTCCCCTCCTGCAGCTTGGTGTGTGCACATTTAGGTCTCATAATCAGAGGTGTTACAAGAAAACACAGATAGATGAGGGCCTGTGAGATGATCCATTAAAATAATTCCGTGTGTCCATAAATAAATTAAGTTCTGCAACAACCTCAGGAGGTAAGTCAGTATTACAGATATTTTTGAGGTGGATAAACTAGATTCCTGGAGATGCAGAGGGTGATGAATTGTCTCAGCAGCATGTCAGAAGTAGAACCTGGGCAAGCCCTGCTGGCATTTTAAAAGTGTCAAGGCTGTGGAGGAAGAAGAGGATTTGTTAGAGTTGGTCAGTCTGATAAGAAACAATTCTATGTAATTAAGCAAATTAAAATGAGATCTGACAGCTCTGGAGGTGCATCAGAAGGCTTGGAGGAACCTGGCCCAGGGAAGGTGTCCCTGCCCATGGCAGGGGATGGAATGAGATGATCTTTAGGGTTCCTTCCAAGCCATTCTGTGATTCCAGGATTTGTACCTGACTTTTGCAGAGACACAGGATCTACTTCCTAAAAGGTGTGCTTGACAGAAGTGACAAAAACATGCTCAGCCCAGAAAACAGAGGTGTGCTGAAGGAAAAAACAAAACAAACCACCTTTCTTCTCCTTCTGCTGATGCTGCTTCAGATCTGAACTGCTGGAGAGCTCCTCAAGGAGTATTTGCAAGCTGCTCTGCGTGGCCATTTCAGCACAGCCCAGCTGGTTAATGATGGCAAATCTGGGCTGGGAACAGCTCCTGAAATAAACCCCATCTTGCCAGAAGAAGAAAGTCTAAGAACAGAAAAGTCTGGCTGTATTTTTTCCATCATTGCCTATGTACTTCTCAGAGCCGTGTAAACAAAGCCAACTTGTTGATGAGAAATATGTCAATCAAAGAGCTGCTGAATGTTCTGGAGACAGTTACCACGAGATGTTTTGACTAAATGTCTGAGAGCTCGTGCTCCTGGGAAATTTCCCAATAGATCTGAGGATAAACACACAAGCTCTTGGCATCTCTCCTGCCTGGATGAGAATCTGAGAACTGATAATTATTTACATTTAGCCTGTGCACCTTGTAAAACTTGTGGTGTGTCCTTTAGAAGGCAGCACTGGAGCATTTCACAGCGGTGTTTATTAAGGACAAAATCCCAGTGAATATTTAAATTCTGCCAGACTACTTGTCTACATTTCAAATCATGTCAGAATAAAAATATTACTCGCTGTGTCACATCCATCTACAGTCATTTTGGTCACAGCTGAAATACAGAGGGAGCAAAAATCAAAGGAGTGAACCTGTTCTGGAAAGCTCTGCACCAGGAGGTAACATCACAGGCACTTAGTGAGGCAGCCAGGAGAAATTTGGTATTCAAAGCAACTTTTCATAAGTTTTCATTTAAGTCAAATGTTTAATGATCCCCTGCTGCTACAGTTGTGTGCTGCTGAATGATCCTTCTTCGGGCAGAACTCTGCTAAATCCTCGGGTTTGGGCTTCAGGGAGGCAAGATGAATTACTGGGAGGTTGGCCTCAAACAGCAAGCAGCAAAGATTCACAAGCAAGCCCTGCAGAAGCACCAAAGCAGTGAGTAGCAGATCACTGCTGGGGGTTCTGCTGCTTGATTTGCTGCACAACACTCTGAAAATGGGCTCAGTTCACTGACATCTGGGTCTTCTTCCAGGGAAAGTGCTCTTGTGCAGTGACAGCCTGGGACGGCTGCTCGAGCAAGGGTGTGGGGCACTGGAGGACAATACAGGACAGTGTGTGAGAAAATGACACCCCTGCAATCTGACCAGCAGATAGTATCTTTTTCTTCTTATTTTCCTTTTGATAGGCAGTGTGTTCTGTGCACAAATCTTGAGGAATGGCTTGAACCCAGAAGATGAATCAAAAGCAGAAAAATTTAATCCAAATCCTCAAATTTTCGCCTCAGCCAGCAGTGACCTTTCTGATTTGTTTACCAGGAACATGCACAGGAGTGATTCTTTCTGTTATTCTGATGATGAGAATAGCAGTGCATTAGTGGTTTTGTTCCCCACCTCCAGTACAGATCACTCGTTTTAATTTTACCTGTTCCAATCAGTCTCTCCTCTGCAGCACCCACCTGAGTGGCAGAAACTCAAGCCCACACAGCCCACTGAGTAGCAAACATAGCTGTGAAATGTCACAGCAGCAGCCAAAATCTCACAGATCAGCACAAGGAATAAATATCATGAACAAATTGCTTGCCCATGAGAATTAACCAGTCTCCATCAGTGGGAGTAAAAGACTGTCTGACTTCATTCCTGGAGCCTGTAGAGCTGTGTAATTCTTTGTCTCAGCCACGAGCCTGTTACTGCCTTGCCCAGGCTCTGCATCCTCCATCTCAGTTAAGTCGACAAAATAGTCTGGTTCAGAGTAAGCTCTTGCAGGTACACAGTGCATTAGCACAAATATCACTGCACAGTTTTGCAGCAGGATGAGCATTTCCTCTGATCTGCAAAACAGTTCTGTCCCCCAGAGCAGTCAGAAGATGGTCAGTGTAGAGTGCACTGCACTGATCATCTGCCCAACACAGCCTGGTCGGTGGGGAAAATGATGCTGACATTATTTACACCCCAAAAGCACATCACTGCCAGGACGCTGCTCCACTCTGACCGTGTGCATGTTGGTATTGGTGCTTCCCTCTATACGTAGGTATAAATATGTATAAAATACCAACCATGAGAAGTCTAAATCCAGATCTCTGCAGGAGAAACTTCACTGGCATGTTGGCTGAAGGATTGGGTTCCCATTTTTGTAAATTTGTCTGTAAATTTGTAGCTTAATTGTTTCCTACAAACACCCACCAATGTGTAGGACTTCTCATGACCCATCAGAAAGACCTTGCCTAAACAAATTAAATACATAACCTGAGGGATGCTGTGCACAGTCGTCCCTTTGGTCATGAGCTCACACATTTGTAGCACAAAAGTCCCTGCTCTCAAGCCTTGGGAACTCACAGGAGCCCTGAATGACTTCGGTGTCCGCAGCACCAAAACTGAAAATGTCCAGAAATTGCTCCCCCAAGGCAGAAAGTTGTTGCTGGCCTTGGCTTCTCCTGGAAGCCCATCATCTGCACCACCTGCACAAGGTCAGCTAACACCTTGCACAGACTGTCAGTGGCACCATCTCTTCCTCAATGACTTTGCCTGGTTCTTGTTCATCCCCGGAGCACAGGGATGCTCCAGCTGGCTCCATTATATTCACAGTACAAGTTTTGGATCTCATTCCTCCTTCTCATCTTGACTAATCAATGCAGGCCTGAGATGAACAGACACCAGCTGCGTTCCCATTCTGGCATTGGAAGTGATATGAACTAGAGCAGGAGAAGGACAAGGAGGGGATTGGTGCCTTCTCCTGCATTTTTCGAGGGCTGCAGTTTGCCCAGCCTCCAATCCAAGACAAGGTGTTGAGACCATTCTGGAGCTGAAAATAGTCTGTGTTTGCTGATCTTTAGAAGTTTCCACCAAGAACATTGCTGAGAGAAGAGGCGTCCTGGCTGGATGTCTGTGTGTTTGTACTGCCCTGGGTAACTCTTCATTTACAGAGGTATTATGGGAACAGTTAATAACAATAATTTGTTTGCATAAAAACTCTTCTCTATGCCTAGATCTAAACACACGAGTTTCATAACTCATAAAAATTAAACAACTCCAGAACAAACAAGCACAAATGATAATTAAGTTTCAAGTCTTCCAGCATTCCCAAGCCACTCCTGGGACTTGCCAGCCTTGTCAATATTTTCACATGTTCAGCAGCTCTTGAAAGTAAACAAATGGCCACCGGTGGGTAAGCACTTCTGTGTTTGTTTTGCAGAATTACTTGCTCAGGTAGGTTGCATGTGTGTGACAGGCTGAATACATTTGCTTCAGAGGCTCCAAAACCAGGCTTAGGCATGTGGAAATGCTGAAATCTCAAACGTGTTTGTACCAAGCCCGAGCTCAGATTACATGAGGGGCTTTCTCTACCAACTAATCAGCAAGGCACCCACATAGGGCAGATGGGAACCAAGGACTCAGACAAATCAGTCTCCCTGCCTTCTACTGACCTTTAACAATCTTTTCTGCTAGTATTTCCTTTGGCAGATAATGGGAATTGCAGAACACGTGCTAAAGGATTCAAGTTCAGTGGGTGCAGATTCAGCTTGACAGTATCCCTTATAAATCCCTGAGAAAGAATATTCTGAGTTCTGAGTGGCGCCGTTGTCCTACGGCTTTTCAGATTAAAACTCTACGTGATCAGCACTGGCTGCTCATTTTTCAGGACCCAAAGTCAGTGAGGAAAAATCCACATAAAAGTCATCAGAAACAGATTACTGGTACTGGGAAGAAAAGTTCATAATCGGACCGCAGCTCAATACTCAGGGAGTGAAGTTATAAGAAGCCTCTGAAGATGGTTTGATGTGGACAGAGATGCCCCTGGCAGCTGGGTGCACCTGATGAGATGAGGTGGAATAACCAGTGAGGCTGACACGAGTTACAGCCCCAGAGCAGCAATGCAGCTCGCAGCCCTCTGGATAAACCAGGCCCTGTCTCCACGGGTGAGAAAGCTCCAGAGGATGCTATGGCAGCCAGGTTATTTCAAGCTCTTCCTGCAGAACCAACGCTCTGCACAAGGCAGTTCCTTGCCCTCCTGCAGGTAACTCGTTCTCACATCCAGGCCTTGGCTGCAAATGCGAACAGTGCAGCTGGACCAAGGAATCACCATCCTGCCTGCTGAGCTCACCACGTCATAGAGACATGGAATATCCTGAGCTGGGAGGGCACGAGGATCATCCAGCCCAGCTCCTGGCCCTGCACAGACACCCAACAACCCCACCCTGGGCATCCCTGGCAGCGCTGTCCCAACGCTCCTGGAGCTCTGGCAGCCTCGGGACGGGGACCATTCCCTGGGAGCCTGGGCAGTGCCTGCACTGCAAGCAGTGCTGCTTGGAAAAATTAATGCAGCCAAGTCCTCTTAATTCTCCTTCTTCCCTATTTTTCCAGTAGACTGGAACAGTCTCTCCGTTTCCCCTGGGTCTCTGTGCCCCTCGTGACCTGAGTTGCGCTCGATTGTCATAAAACAACAAATGATGGATCCTTGCTATAAAAGCTGACCTCATGCTAAATCTCAGTGTCCTGCTCCAAGGTACCAGAAATGCTCTACCTGGACAAAATCCATAAATATTTGTTCAGAAATAGCCACACAAGCAAGATGCAGGGTTTTGTTTTATAGGCTGATGTAATTCTGGGTCACTGGAAAGAGCCATAAATGTATAAGCACCAGGCTATTATAATAATAAACAGAACTATTTCAGGCACATCACCACTCACAGAAGTCAGTGTCTGGGCTTCTGTAAATATTCTGATCCGTACTTAATTATTATAAAAGGCAATGGGCTGGGTGTGTATGCACAGGATATAACTATGTAGCCCCCCATTATGGCATATAAGCACGTTTTCTTAATTGCCATGTGAAACTGCTGCCTCCTAAAATTCTGTGGGTGGTGTGAAGCAAAATATTGAAGATTAATACAGTTTTAAACTAGTAAATTACTTCTTGTGTAGCTTAGTTTAGCTTTTTGTAGCTGCAATAATAGTGTATCTTGGTGATATGTTGAATATTGCATTACATTATACTATTTTCCGTTGTGCTGAATTATGCTTTAGCATTTCCCCACAATGTAAGATGACAGAGATCAATTACAAACCTATTAAATGTCAATTAACATCTTTGCAATCTGAATCCCAAATGAACTTGTTAAAGCTACCTTGTTATATGTCACTTACATGTATAAATGCTGGTTAAATGTTTAATGAATGCATGAGAAAGTAATTACCTGTTTAGTGTTTATGTAGCAGCAAGCTAATCCCATCACCGTTAGTTATGGCCACTGGAAAATTAACACTGAATTTGCAAAACTGAGTGGCTAAAATGGGCTCTGAAATGCATCATTCATAATCAGGTGCATTTCTATGTGGTGCCTAAATAAAGATTTGGGAATCTAATTTTCAGCACTTCAGCAGGAATATTTTGTCCTATTAAGCTGTGAAGTTATTTTTAGTGTGGTCTAGTCAACACTGGTGTTCCTTACTGCAGAGTTTAAGTGTTGTGCAGCATCTACAAAGCCTTGAGCTTTCCTGGAAAAGGTCGTCATCACATAAAAAATTCATTCTTTTTAACAATAACTTAGGTTAAAATGTAGTCAGTACAACAAGGTTAACACCTTCACTCACAGGAAAATGTAGTCATTGCCCTTGGGATAAGAACTTTCCCCTTGCAGAATATTAAAAATAGGATTTTTATTTATTACAAGTAGTCAAGACTTTGCTTTGGCTTCTCAGCTGAAAAATGGCACCTTCAGGAACACTGCAGGGATCACATTGCCTACCTCACTTATCAATCTCTGCTGCCTTTGCTGATGACCTGCTGGCTTTGCCTGGTCCTTGGAGGGCTCAGGGCTGCTCCAAACCAGGCTCTGGAGAGCTCAGGGGTGTGCCAAACCAGGCTCTGGAGAGCTCAGGGGTGTGCCAAACCAGGCTCTGGAGAGCTCAGGAGTGTGCCAAACCAGGCTCTGGAGAGCCCAGGGGTGCCCCAAACCAGGCTCCGGAGGGCTCAGGGATGTGCTAAACCAGGCTCTGGAGAGCTCAGGGGTGTGCTAAACCAGGCTCTGGAGAGCTCAGGGGTGTGCTAAACCGGGCTCTGGAAAGCTCGGGGGTGCTGCAAACCAGGCTCTGGAGAGCTCAGAGGTGCTCCAAACCAGGTTCTGGAGAGCTCAGGGGTGTGCTAAACCGGGCTCTGGAAAGCTCGGGGGTGCTGCAAACCAGGCTCTGGAGAGCTCAGGGGTGTGCTAAACCGGGCTCTGGAAAGCTCGGGGGTGCTGCAAACCAGGCTCTGGAGAGCTCAGGGGTGTGCTAAACCAGGCTCTGGAGAGCTCAGGGGTGTGCCAAACCAGGCTCTGGAGAGCCCAGGGCTGCTCCAAACCAGGCTGTGGAGAGCCCAGGGCTGCTGCAAACCAGCCTTTGGTGGCAGCCAGGCTCTCTGTCGGGCACAGGGGACACCGAGGGGGCCGAGCCTCCTGAACAGACAGCTGTGCTGAGGTGGTGGGGTGGGAAGGAGCAGTAGTGTCCATGTCAGAGCAGATGTGTCCCAAGGAAAAGGCACCTCTGCATTTGCCTCACAATTAAAGGAAACAATTTTATTTCCCATGGGTGTTGTTCACACATCTCCCTTCCCTCTCAGAGGAGTTTTTTGTGTGGGAGTGAGATCAAAAGGGCTGTTGAAAAGCGAAGTCAAGCCAGTGAGCAGACACCTACAAGGACAAAGCGGGGAATTCTTCTGCCTCACCCTCCTAGGTGGTAAAGCAGGGTCTTCCCAAAGCTAAGCTGAGGATCAATGGGATATTAACCCTTGTGGATGACAAAAAGTGGACGGGGAGGCTGGCAGATGGGGCAGGCTGGCAGATGGAGAGCTGGAAAGGAGCAAACTCTCGGGTTCCTCAGGCAATCCGTGGGCAAGTGAGACCATGGCCAGCTCCTGAGGGAGCTACCAGCCTTCAGGAGCAGAATACAGTCAGCTACATCTCACCATGCCTTGCAGCCATCCTTCTGTTCTTCCTGGCAAATACCACATCCTTTGTATTGAAGGAATTGTCTCTTTGCCACGAGAAAATACAGTTCTGTGTCACATGGGCCAAAGGGACAGAGCAACCTTGAGAGCAACAGTGGGAAAGACCCCACGCAGGGATACTTGCAGCCACCAGCCTGAAACATGGAGCAGGAGGAGGGACATCCCCAGGGATCAGGAGCCTGGGCCTGGCTGTGGTGCAGCACGGTGATAATTTGGAAATAAAACTGCACAAACTCCACAGCCTGTCGTGCTGGACTGGGTGCTAGCCTGGGGCAAAAGGGAGCAACAGGCTCAGAGGTGCTTTTGCTCCTGAAAGCTGTAGCTCAGGAAAGGATTTGTTTGTGTGGATGGCAGAGTTTCCATCAGAGGAAATAGCATTAAAAGTGTTGTTCAGAAACGGGCCTCTGCTGAGCAGATCTTGCTCTTCCATAGCTGCTGTTTTGCTGGAGTCATTTTGGTGGGTCTAATGACAGCAGATGTTCCAGTAAAACTCCCAAGGAGAAATACTGGGTGTTTGGGTTTTCCCCTCAAGAAAAGAGTCACTGAAAAGGGGCTGTTTTGTTCAGTTGGTTTAGGAATGCAATTTGGTAATTCAATTGCTCGCCTGATAAATGTCTGCCCTCTGATCCCAGCTACAGGAGATGGAATAAAATGTAACCGGATTTGACAGACAAAATTAATCTGCTGTGTTTGAGGCACGACAAAACAGCCTGGGGAGAAAAACATTACAGCAAATTATGCTTCCTTATCTCCCTATGCTACCAGTGCCAGGTCAGCTCGGAGCAGTGAACAAGCGTTTGGAAGGACAGCACCCACCCAGCTCAAACATCAGCGCTGCCCTGCTCTGACTCCAGGGCTGGGGAAGCTGCTGGGAGGTCTCAGGTAATCTACTTTCCCTTTCTGGTACCCCACCTGTGCTTCATTTGCAAGTTTGGGGCCAGGGATTTCTCCCCACCCGGGACTTTGCTCTGAGGTGCAGCCACCACTGGCTGCTGCAGCCCCGTGTGACTGCACTGTCCCCTCCCTGCCAGGGCAGAGACAGCAGGGCCGTGGGCAGGAAAAGGCTCTCCCATCTATTTTGCAGCATTTTTCAGTGTTTTTGGAGCACTCTGACACTGCAGATATACCCTCTGCTGATGCTCACATGCCTCAGCATCTCCATAGCCATCACAGCTATTGGGTTTTTTAAATTGCCAATGCAAAATACGTTTATTCTGCTATTACTTTTTAGGTCAGTTCAGTTCTTGGGGTTGGTTTAAAGCATCACTAAGCACACCTGTTAATTGGTGTTTTTATTTCCAACACGCTCCAGTTTGCTATGAACTGAACCTTATTTAAGAGCAGTGGATGGCCGTGAGTCGGTCTGGAAAGATTGGAACTGGCCTATCCCTTGCTGAGCCTGCTCCGAGCCTGTGGCCAATGCTTCCTGCCTGCCCTGCTGCTTTCGTGGGGGCTTTGTGTTTAGGGGATGGGCGATGCTGAGGTGTGGATGCACAGCACTGGGAAAGGCACACATCCAGAAGGGACTCCAGCACTCTGCCCGGGGTGACCCAGCTCAGCAGTGCCGCACTGGGTTCTAGCAGCAGGTGGCCTCATGTTGGTGGTTTTTTAAAAGGTGTCTAGATGCCCCTAAAATTTGTGTTTCAAACAGCCAGAGCAGTGTGGGTGAAGGAAAAACCCTGCTATCCCCTCTGGAAGAGGAAATATTGCTCCAAGGTATTGCATCCCAATCCCTAATTTCATATAGAGCCACAGGAACTTTTCTGTCAGTGTGGTGACTCTGATGCATCTTCAAAGTGATGGGGAAAGGAGATGGAAGTGATCTTTTCCCCTGTGTTCACCACCTGAATTGTAACTATCTAACCTGACCAGATGTTCTCCATTTCTCCCATGTCAAAGCCTGCCTGCTCCTTCCCTGAAACATCCATCACGCCACAGGTCAACTCGCCCTTGATTTGTAGGAGATGGTTGCCCAGTCTGCCTCCCTTTAATCATTCCTCTGACAACAGCTACAGAGATGAAAAGCTGGGGGGATCTAAGTAATCCATTTCTAAGTGTAAAAAGCCTAAAAAAGTGAGGGGGAGAGTGGAAGAGAGCAAGTCTGTCTGCTGAGCAAACAGACTGATTACGTCAAGGGACAGGAAGAGCAGCTCCTGGAAATCAATAGGGATGAGGCTTTGAAAAGGTTGACTGACTGCACTGGATTAGCTATCGATTTTTGTCATTTTCGCAGCCAGTGCCACGCTCTCCACCCGTTGAGGCCATTAAGCTCCGAGGCCTTAAACTTCTAATCCCCCACTAATAACAGCAAGACAATGGCAGGCAAGCTCAGGATCTAACGGGATGTCCAGCAGCTGGAGAGGGTGCCAGCACCGGGGAGCAATCGTGGGCGCCCGGACACACAGAGGGGGAACAAAACACCCAGAAGGATTCAGATCATGCTCAGAGGTCAACTGCAAATCAGTGTTTATTGGCAAGAATTTCCAACTGGTTTCCAGTTAGCACCAGCAGCATGGGACACGTCATTTTTGCAGGATCTCTCTGAGCATTGATGTTGTTAAAATAACCGCAGAAAAGGATTTTGCTTGTTTTCAATATCCCTCAGGCAGAGATGTGCAACACTGTGGGCTCCAGCAGCTCCAGGGCTGCAGGAACATTCAAACACCCTCACTTTGTAGTTCAGCACACCCAGCTGTAAAGAAACCCTGAGCTTATTTTAAGGCAGGACTGTAAAAAAGGGATGTTGGAAGGAGCCAAGTCCTGGCCACGCACTCTGAATGGAGACAAAACACAGGAAAGGATTAACGGCAATGCTCTTCTGAGCTGGATGGGAAAGGTGGCTAAGGAGTGGCTAAAGAAATGGGCAGAAGACATCTGGCTTTGAGGGAGTGCTTCCGGGGCTGGGGACCTAAGTCAGCTTCTTCCTGTAGCACCTTTAATATTAAATATTAAATATCTACCTTTAATATAGAGTGGAGTAGATTTGCCAGGTCATGTCAAAGAGCTGATCAATCCCAGCTCAATTTCCAGAAAGTCTGCAAGTGCCAGCTCTTGTGTGAACATCCTCATGGATGTGGCTTAACAAATTCCTTTTGTACAGCTGGTCTACATCTCACTGGAAATAGCTTATTTGCAAATTCTGGATCTTGAAAAAGAGTTCAATCCCACAAGGAAAGTCATTCACATCTCTCAGCTTTGGAGCTTTGGTCCCCTGGCTCTGGATGTGGTGAGCCGAGGAGTGCAGCTCACTGGGGGAGCACCCAGCCTCTTCTGGCACCCGTTGCTCCAGCTTCTCTCCCTCTCCAGGGCTGCTGGGACTCAGTGCAGCTGGGGCTGAGGGGCAGGGAATGCCCAGAAGGAGGAAAAACCCTTGGAGATCTGCCATGTGTCCCTGGGTCCTCCACACAGCCACACTCAGCAACGTCCCCTCCTTTGCTGCAGCCCCACATCCTTCCTCAGAGCCCACGTGGTGAAGAGCCCATCTCTCCAACAGCCAGGCACCTGCTCTCCTACAAGAAGCAGTCCCAAATGCCCAGACACCACTCAGGTTTATCTGTCTCAGAAACTGGGAGATCTGGATGGAGCCAGTGCTGCTGGCAGGGCCTGGGTGCAGTGACAGCCCAGGGAGCAGTGACAGCCGTGTCCCCAAACCTCCCACGTGCAGCCATGGGAGCAAACAGCCGCTGGGAGCTGGTGGGCCAGCACTTCCAGCAGCCTTTTCTGCCTGTGTTATGAATGTTTTGCTGAGTGGGAGCCCAACTTCTCCGAGAATCTCAGCCTAAATGTTGACAGTTTTATTTTGCTCGGCTTTGGTATTTATTTTAAGGGCCTTTGTGGTTCTCGGAAATGAAAGGATTATTGTCAATATACAAACCAAATGGGCTCTGCCAGATTTCATCCCTTGGAAGCGGGGAGATAATGCTCCTGCAGTAGCAATCACTGCAGCCCACCCAAACGGGCAGCAAACAGAGCTGAGGGATGTGGGAGGGAGCAGATAGAACTTCCCCGTTCACCAGCCCACTGCTGGGCTCTCCTCTGATCCTTTCCTTCGGCACCTGGCCAGCTGGCAAAAACAAGGCAAATTGAAATGTTCCCTCACATTTTCTTTTCAGTCTTCCTTCCTTCCTAAGTGCTGATACAAAGCTGCAGCCTGCACCTCCTGAAGTTTTCCACAAGCACAGGAGAGGTGAAAGTGCTGAACAAAGCAATAGGGACAAACGGAAACAACTCAATTTTTTCACTTAGTTCAGTGCACCTAGAGTACCTGCCCTGAAATCAATGAACCTGTTCAGAGCCAATACTGGAATAAATGATAAAAAGCTCTTTAAGGTGAAAGTCTTCAATGCTCCTGAAGGGAAAATAACCCTGTTTGTAGTGTGCTTTTATTTTTACTTCTTACAATAATTAATGTTTATTTTAATCACAAAGATAAATGGTCGATAAATGAGCATTGTATATAGGAGGTAAACTGAGGTGGACACTCTTATAGACATTTTAACTTATAAATAATATAATTCTTTCCCTTAGGAGTGGCTGGACAAGACATTATATATAAAGCTTTATTGAATCCAAAGTGAACAGTAGTTGTAGATATTTTTTTAAAAAATTGCTTAGACAATTAAAAGAATAGTTTCATTCTACTCAAAATTATTTTTGTCAATGCTGAAGGCACCAAATGCTTTAATTTCTCAGCTCTCATCAACATCATCCCCGAGAGGCTTAAGTAAAATGGGCCTGACCAGAGTCAGTATTACCTATGCTTATCTAGAAGGTGCCAGGTGTCTTTGTCCCTGTGGAGGGACTCGTGCTCACCTGGCTCCTTGCCCCTGCCTGTGAAACCCTGCCACCCTTGAAGTAAGAGGAAGGTGCAGCCTGGTATTTGTTTCACGAGAGGCAGAACACTTCTATTTTTTGTTTTATCTCTTTCCAGACAGTTGGCTCAGTTTAATGGACTGTCTTTCAGCCTGTGCATAATTCTTCTCCAAATTAAATTCTCTTAGAAGCCCAACATAATACAGACCGTGTTGTCAGCTCATTACTTTTACATCCTTTCTTGTTCTGTTTATGCGAGCAGAGGTTTAATTAACTATAATCTACTGCGTAGGCAGGAGGGGAAAAAACCCACTCTACTCCAAGGTATGTATTTATACTCTATTATATTTTTTAACATTTTTGGAGGCTGGGGGCAGTTAACCTTCTTGTCTATGAGCAGGGCTGGTTGCTTCATGTTTCTGTGCAAATGCTTGGGGAAGTCTAAGGCATCCCTGCTCATCTGTCACCCTCTCAGTCACCCCCATCAGCCCGTTACTCTGCAGTGGACTGGGCTTAAATCTGAAAGACAAAGTGGAGCCTGTGCTGTCTGCACCTCAGCCTGAGCCAGCCCGCAGTGCAGCCGGGGATGGCAGGGCAGACACAGCCCCCGCTGAGCCCCAAACCCTGCCCAGGGGCCATCGCAGAGGGACAAACTGCTGCTGCTTCCTCCGGAGGGACACGGGCTCGGTGGCAGGCAGCAGGAACCGGCTCTCACCCCTCTGTGCACGCAGAAGGCAGCTGAAGTGCCCAGCTGCTCTGCTCTGCGTACCCTGCCTGGGATGTCTTCTGTGTCTATGAGGTCGTTTGTCCTTGGCCGCCGTGGCAAAAACCCCACTCACAATTTCCAGCTGATAGAATGAGGTTTATGGAGGCACTGCTTGGGTCTCTCAAACCACGGGTTAAAAAGCTGTAAAAAGTTTTCCTGGTGACAAGTTTGTAAAACAGATGCTCTTCCCCAGAATATTTATAAAATTATCCATTTCATCCACAAATTAGGCTTGTACCTGAGAGCCTCGAGTGCCCAAACAATCCCACGCACATTGGCAGAAGGGAATTCAGCAGAAGGAGCTAATTTTTGCACAAATGCAAGGATTAGGTGTCAGATTAAAGTGGGATTAGATAGGGGCTGCCACTTGTTACTTGAGCTAAATTTAGATCTCACCAGGCAGACTCCAATTCCCTCAGAAATTCACAGTTTCTATTCAGAAGATAGCAGGAAGCTAAATTAGCGTTGCTTATTATTAGTTTCAAAGATCAAATTAAGTAATTACACTAAATTTAGAGAATTTGTTCCTACACATCTTTTACCATTGTGCAGTGCTATTCCTGTTTCATATGCAATCAAGGGCTGGGATTTTAAGGTCCAGCTGGCTATTCCACTGTGTCAGAGGTCCAGAGGAAAGCTGTTCCTCACCTCAGCTCTGTCCAACAAACACCAAAGTCAGGGTCCTGCTGTCAGGGGTGACCCTTTGGCACCCACACCAGCTCCAGCAGGGCTGCTGCTCTCCTGGGACAGCTGAAAAAAAACCCTCCTGAACAAGTTTTTACTGAAGCCATCTGATTAACGTATAAAGCTCTGCCGTGTGTTTGAGGATGTTTTTTTGTATTGGTTAAATGACAGTCAGATTATCCAGCTAAGATCACAGTAATTTTACAAATAATTTATCTCCATTGCCAGGGTCAAAGCATTGGAGACATTACTCAAAATAATCTTAACATTCAGTCTCAGCCCATCTCACAAATAAATATACGCAAATAAAAATAAACTGGTGGCTTCTGAGTCCAGGGCAAATCATCCTTCTCCCACGTCCTTCACACTTAGCAAAGCTCTTGCCTGATGAAGCCCCTTGGGTGCCTAATTTCTTTCTGCTCATCTCCCCACAATTGCCAGAGCACTTCATGTTATCAATACTGATGTGTGTGCACAAGGCTGGCTCTGAGAGCAAACAGAAGGCACCAACCAGCACAGTGCTCACAGTCACAGAGGTGGTTGGACCCAAAATGTATTTCATTATGGTTTTCCAAACAGGCAAAACTGGTTAGATGTGACCTGGTAGGATGTGATTTCCCAACACCTTTCAGCTGGGGAGGGGGTTTGCTGCACACATTCATCGTGTTGGAGGTCATTTCCCAGGAAGTCCAAGAGTTGCCTGTTACAAGAATCATGGCCGAGGAAGAGTGTGTGCAAAAAATCTTTGGACAAGGTCTGTTCTCTTGGAGATTTTTGGCTGGAAAGCAAGCCAGGCTCCAGCCATGGATGGGGGAGCTGCAGGCATTGCTTTGCACTCTCACCATGAGCAATTTTCAACAACCATCCTTTCCTCCCACCCACAAACTGCTCACAAGGTGCCACCTTTTTCCTGTCTGCTCAGCTTTAGGCAGACTCTTCCTTCGCACATGGGCAGCATGTGAGTCCTAAGCATCACATGTGAGTCCTAAACATTTGGAATTTAAAAATCTGGGGTCGGTCACACGTGGTGGATGGAGTTGCCTGTTGCCTGCCGTGGGAGGGTGACCCTTGAAGTGGACACTGCCACTGCACGTGCTCTCCCAGGGGATGGACACTTGGCTTTCCTTTCACGCTTTCCAGTTTGAAGTGTTCACCCTCCAAATGGCTGCAGGACTGAATATGTTGGTTCTCATATTTACAGAGCACTGCTGCACGCTCCGGTGAGCAGAACTCTCTTTCATGCCAATGAGCACCAGTGAGCTTGGAGCCAATCCTTTTTAATATCAGAGACTATTCATGCAGCTACTCCCTGGCATTCCTTTTGCTCTAATTACAGCTGCGCTTTTCCCTGCTTTTTCTTCATTAATGAATGAAGACACTCAAGACTTAATTCACAAAGGTACTTAGGCATCCGACTCCTGCTGAAATCCCTGGAGAGTCTGAGCGTTAGGCACAGCCCAACTCCCCACTCACTCATGAAATAACACTGGGGACTTGCGAGGTGTTTGCTCCTGATTTACACTGAGCTTGGGTGAGTGAAGAAACTGTCTCTGTGTTTTGGGGGAGAGGAAGGATCACTCAGTGTTTAAATCCTAACAGGGAGGTTGGTGATACAAGTGCTGTTTCCCAGCTCCGTGCCTGACATTGGGAATGACCTTGAACAAATTGCATTGCTCCATCTCTGTCTGTTTCCACCCATCATGTCTCTGCCTCACAAGTTTGGGAGGCTCTGCTTTCATGTTCATAGATAGTCTAGTCTGGGCTTTCCCAAGGGGAGTGGATGTTTGCATCCCTTTTGGGACTCTCACTTCCTTGGTCTCTTTGAAAATGCCAATATTGGAGCTTACTGCAAGGAAACAGCAATAGGATCTGGAGAAGGAAGAATCTGTCACTCAACCCAGTGCTCCCATCTTTAAAAAGAGTAAAGAGGACAGTGCAAAAAACCCACAGGAAATGTTAATTGCCTTATGTTTATACTGGAGGATCCAGAGCTTCCCCTCAAGGCTGCTTGTTTGCCCACATCTGTTCTTAGCCAGAACTGGGGTGTCCCAGCGCTGAGTGACAGCTCTGAGCACGGGATGCATCAGCAGCTGTGGGCAGAGCCTGTTGGCTGCTGTGTCTCTTGCTTGTCTCAGGCAGCTTTTCAAGGGCAATATTTGCCCGTAATCAAGGGGTTTGCCAGTAAAAGGCTGTGCTTTAGCTGAAAGTGCTGAGGAGTTGATCCTCCTCTGTACAGCCCTGCTGTCCCACCGTGGAGGGGAGGGCCTCAGACACACTCTGGTTTATGGACCTGTTTATTGTTCCTGTCATGCCCTCAATTGTGCTGTTAGGTTGTATTACTCTACACATTCATTAAGCCATAGAGGGATTTTATAGTTTTTGTTACCCTCCCTCCGTGATTCTGCCTTACAGCCATCAGAAATGGTCAATTTGGCCCCACTCTGCTGGACAGCACGGCTTCACTATAGAGAGGAAGCACTGCTAACCCCAGCTCAGGGAGTTCTACTCTCCCTGAGCCCAGGAGTCCATCAAACAATTCTTCAGGAAGCAAATTTCAATAATTACCTCTGATGTGCATCCTCTATTTCCTTTAGCTGACTAAGATTTCCTTTCTTGTCTTTGTAAGGTCATAATGTGCTTGTTCTCCAGCCTCACAAAACACTTCATTGTATGATAAGTGACACGAAAAGATGATTGCCTAGAAGTCACAGAGGACCAAAGTGCAAGTTCAGGGAGCAGCCAAACCCAAATCCTCACAAAAGCCTGACATGAATAGGCTCATTCTGTCCCAGCACAGCTGAGGAGGAGGTGCTGGTCCCAGTGGTGCTCAGCTCCCCGCAGCTCTGGGCTCAGGTTGGCAGGAGCAGGGGGCTGTCACAGACCTGCAGGAGGTGCTCACAGTCTTGTGAGAAGAAGCCATAAATTCCAACCCAATGAGGTTTGTGAGCAGTCACACAAGACAAGGAATGAATTACTGAACCCATTCATGCTTAGTGAGTTATTAAGTGTAAGGGCAAAGACTGCAAGTGCTCTCTACGCAGCAATGTCTGAGCTAATAAAGCATCACTCAGCCGCTGCAGAGCCTGACTGCAGAGCTGAATTGTTATTATGAAATGTATTTTTTTAATAGTCATATTTGTTCGTTAAGGGAAGATGTTCAGAGGTTCTGTGCAGTACATTATCCCGTGTCACATTCATCCTTCCTGGCAGCCATCAGCCAGCTCTGCTCCCCTCATCTCTGCCTGGTTTCACACACGGGGATGGGGCCTTTGAACACGCTGTGCTGGGGGGGCAACTCGGGGGGTTTGTTGCCTCCTCCACAGAGAGCATCAGGAAAGCTCTTTCCAAGCAGGAGAATAAAACAGCAAAGAGGAGGCTGCAAGTAAGGCTGAAGGTAAGGAAACAACTCCAGGTCATAGTCTGAAAACAGGCTCAGTCAAACCTCTTCTTTCCTCTGCCTTCCTCTCCCTCCTCCTCCCTGTTCTTTGTGATTCAGGGGTCACTATTTCAAGAAGACCCACAGATCCCTATAGCTATCTAGACCACCACATAACTCACCCTCTGAAAATGCTGGTGAAGACTTACAAACAGATCTAATTCTCTCTCCAAAAGCACAGCAGTGGAAGGCCTGAGATCCAAAACCAGCCCGTCTTTCAGTATCTCTCCTCCTGGGGCTGCAGTTCTCTCGTGAATGGCTGCACAAAATCAGCCATGGAAAATTGTTGCTTCTTAAAAATATTCTGAATTAGTACCAGACCCGAATACTGCTCATCTTCTCACCCTGAAAACTCACTGAGAATGCACAAAATATCACAGCTTAAATCTTGCTTTTTAAGACATTGGCACCTCTTGCGGTCCCTCGTGAAGCTCGTCTCATACCCTGAGCAGTTTCCACCCTGCCTTCCCTACCTGCCTTCCTCCCTAAAACTCAGCATTTATAATCTGTACCACTTTAGAGTTGTGGAGACATTTTATCAGAAGCACTAAGCAAAGGAAAGGCTGGAATATTTGTCCTCCATGCAAGGACTGTTCTTGCCCAGTGTTTCTGGTGAGGTCGCCTATGATCTCCATGGGGGCTCCAGTTGCGTAAATCTGGTTTTCAGAGCTAAAATTGTCTCTCTCCATCTTTCTTCTCAGCTCCCTTCAGGTACTGGAAGGCCACAATTAGGTCACCCCAAAGCTTCTCTTCTCCAGGCTGAACAATCCCAACTCCCTCAGCCCTTCCTCAAAACCATTTGCATGAACCTCAACACACCTTAGATGGAGCATCAGAAGTAAATGGGCAATGTCTTCAGATGTTTTCCAAATTAATTATTATGGGGTTTGTTTAATTTTGCAAATGTTCTGGCTTTCCGATGCTTTTGGTGAACTGTTACATGTCTCTACATATTTCTGCCATGTCCTATTCCTAGCCAAGAAAATTCCCTTTGCCTGGTGTACTTATAACACTGTAGAAAGTCTCTTTCCAACCCTAGAATAATTCCAATTCTAAGTATTATTTGACACTTCAAAACAAGGACTTTTAACTATATTTTGAACCTGCAACTTGTAGGATTGTAATGCTGTGGCAAGATTTTCAGTTATCTTTTTTTTCCCAGTGAGTTTAACACAGCTCCATTCATTGTTGTTAGAGGAGCTTTGAAGTTTCAATGCTTATGCAAAAATTCAATGTTCACAGTGAGAGTAAATTCATTATTTTTCCCCCCAGCTTGACAGCAGCTATGTCATCCAGTAACCTTGTTTTATGGCTTATATTAACTATTTCAGGAAAAAAAGAAGAAATTATATTTTACAGTTGTGGGCTCCCTCTAGGGTGACATTTCCTAACACGGCTGAGCACTGTTTTCTGCAGAGGTTACTGTGCTAAACACCTTTAGGGATTTGGAGTCAAAATCTCAGATGTGAGGACATACACAGTGGAGCCATGAATTTTGATAGGGATAGCACTGAAATGCCTGTAGTGAATGAGGAAAAACAGAAGAGAAGCTCCTCAGGCAGAGTATAAATCTTGTTACACCCTATGAGATGCTGTGTGTTCATCATTTTTATGATTACACGAAAATAACGAAAGAAATAAATAATGGCAGGATCACAGGAACACGGGGTCATAGGAGGGATAAGGTGGGAAGGGACCACAGGAATTCTCCAGTTCATCTCAAAGCAGGGTCAACTGTAAGGCCAGGGCAGGAAGTCCAGGACCTGACCTGTTTGGTCTTGAAAATTCCCAAGGACAGAGACTGCTCAACCTCTCTTGCTCCAATGTTTGACTGTCCTCATGGAGGCAATTATTTTTCCTTATATCCAGTGTGAGCTACTGTTGGAATTTACACCCTTTGAGTCTCTCGGCCTCCCCCGTTTTGCTGCTGTGACCTAAATCCCCTGAAACCTCATCCTCTCCCAGTTAAACCAACCCTGGGCACTGGGACCCCTTTGGGATGCATGTGGACCCCACGAGTGTTATGCTGGGGAGAAGGGAAATGCATCCTGATGTCCTCAAAACCTTACTAGAAACAGAATGAAAAACTGTTGCTCCGGTCTCACTTTATTCAAAGCAATTAAAATATTAAATTTAGCACAAAATAACCACAGACAAAATATGGTAATTAATGTCAATTAGCCTGGTTGCCATAGAAACGTGACTGAAACAAGTGGAAGTTACAGATAAGTTCAAGGTGAACCACAAACGTAAGTGGCTGGCATTTTTTTTTCCCCTAACTGATTAGGACTTTAACTCTTCTGGCTGACAACCAGTTATCGATAGAACTTAATCCATTTAATAATCCCATAATCCCTTTAATCCAGTTGGCTCAAAGTATTTTGCAATTGGTTTCCCTAACTGATTAACAAGTGTCTTTCAGGCCATAAATAAAAGCTATCTGTGCCCTGCACAGCAGTGTTTAGCACAGGGCTGGTTCCTGCGGGGCGAGATGGAACGTGCAGCAAAACCTCTGTAATTTATAAATGCACAACCCCAGGGCACAAAGGGCTTTTAGGAGTCTTTGATTTCGTTAACAGGCACCAATATCTCTTAAGCTTTCACAGAATATATTTGGGGGGAATTTGTCAAAGGGCAGCCCCTCCACTGGGTTCCCTCAGATGCCCATGAGCAGTGAGGGCATCAGCGTGAGGGAGGAGTGAACTCGGATGTCTCGAGGTGTCTTGGAGGTCAAGGACAGGCAAGACATTGACTTTGCTCCTGATCTGCCCCGGTTTTACTGAGAGATGCTGGAATGGTTGCTTGATACGTCTGTGGTAAACGTTTAAGAACTGTTTTGGCTTGGAATGTTCGACAGCTATTTGCAAGATTTGTTGTAAACTATAAATTCCTCCCTGCGCCCTCTCCCCTCCTCCTCAATACTTCTTGAAATTCCATTTCAAACACAGCTTATGGCTCAGATGAAAAAAAAAAGGTGTTTTTAAGTCATTCTAATTTTGTAGGGCATTTCACATACTGAAAGAAGGGGCAACACATAATGAGACATCTCAGGTTTAGTGAGGCATCATTTCCCAGTGGAAAACAGTTTAGATGAAATTATGCTGACCAGGTCTGTAATCACATACTTTGTCAAACGCTTTGAAATCTATTAGTGAGAAAGAGCATTTTATACAAGATCAGTATTAATTATTATGATGATTATTTGGTTGCTTAACTCCTGGATATTTTTGTGGTGCTCTTGACTCAGGATTTATTGTGTGGTGATTTATGAGCCTCAGGATCAGTTATAAATACTGTCTAGCCAGTGATTCCTGTACATCTGTACAACACTCAGGAGCTCAGATGCAGCACTACCAAGGGTTTGATTAATCACCCTTCGGCAGTTTGTGAGGCTGAACTTGTTAAAAGTTTTAAAGAAAGGCATTTCAGAGAGATTTTTTTTTTCGATTTGGGCTCTATCTCATCACTTGAACTGGCTGGAGACAGCTGGCACGAGGGGCAGCACAGAGAGATCACTGGGCAGGTTGGGTTTGCCAGCTGAGATCTCCTGAGCCATCACCTGGAGTACCTGGGAAGAGCAATCAGCTCGGGGCGTATCTCCTCATTTATTTGAGGTGTTTTCACACACCACATAAATCTTTTAGCCATCCCATGCCAAGGGGAGCTTTTGTCTGCTGACACCTCTCTCAGCTGTCAGTCACGAGGAAATTAAACAGCGGCAGAGGCTGCGGAGCCCACAGGAGCAGATTCAGGGACTATCTCTGCTTATTGGGCTCAGCTCCACGAGTTACACGGGCTCTCTCAGGCCAGAACAAATAGAAAATAAAGAAGACAACACAGATCGATGGCTGACTTGTGTTTACAGCTGTAGGGAGTTTTCGGATTTCATTAAATTTCCAGCTGAAGTTTGGGCTCAGTCGAATTTAAGATGTGGGTGATTCACAACAGGATTTCGTTTCTGGATGGAAATTGGTCTCTGGAAATTGGACCCCAGCCCCCAGTGATCCTGGGCTCACTCTTCAAGGGAGGTGGAGTTCATCTTCAGGTTTGGAAGATCTCCATAAGCTGTGGTATTTGGCATGAGCTGCTCTGGAGGCAGGATAAGAGAGTGTCCATAGCAAAAATGGAACAAAATAATTGGCATAAATTTTTGTTTCAGGCCAAACTGAAGTAGAACACAGTTTGAAATTCGAGGTAATTTTTTTGGCAGGGATGGGGAGAGAAAGGGTTAATGAAATAACCATCTTCTTTTTTGTGAAAAAACAGAAGATAAACCCTGGATTGAAAATGTTTTGGATCAGCTGAGAGCCCTTCATTAAAGTTAAAAATTGCGGTGTGTTTTTCATTTCTCCATTACTGAAGCCTTTTTTAAACTTTGAAAAATCTGTGCCAGATTTATTTTTAGGAGTCCAAGAGAAAAAATAAGCATTTTTGAAGAAAGAATTTTTTTATATATATATTTCTATTTCTACATCAAAAATGTTTGCCAAACTAGAAGAAATAAAAAAGCATCACATGAATAACTTCCTCTTGGAGCTCCATTTTTCTACAATTTCTACTTTGGTAAATTAACCCAATTATTGCAAAAAGTCTTTGTGTATAAAGGGAGATTCAGTCCAACTTTGTGCTGTTGCTTCTTTGCAGCCATTGCTAATCATGGCAGATCAGAAAGAAAGAGTTACAAGTTTATTTTCCCATGTAATTCGTGATTGAGTGGGATTAAATGCCCTTCCCCACTGAGGAAGAGGTCTTCCACATCTCACTTCCCAGAGTTAAGACTTATCTATGGTTTGTATTAATTCCCTCAAATAAAAAGGGATGGATTTTCCTTTGTTCTGCTTGTAATGAACATTTTCTGTTTCTCCTCTGGGGGAATTATGGAGCAGAATTAATGGGGCTTTTAGGTCATAAAGCAGAGTACATTTTGGAAGCGGGTTACTTGCACCTTGGTTAGTACCACATATTATTTTATGGATGTAATAAAGGGAGAAAAAACTCCAAGCCAATGCTCAGAGAACCTTCAGGCTATCGTTGAGTCTTGTTAAGGTGCTGTTTTATTTCAGATATTTGCAGAATGATGAAAAAATAAAGAGAAACAGCATTATATACTACTTAGGACAGGTATGGAAAGGAAGGGCTTGCTCTTAGTGGGGTTTACATGAGGAGTGGAAGGAAAGTTTGGCCAGGGAAGGGGAGGTTGAATGGCTGAGTGTGGAGATAGGAGTGGCTAAGAAGGAAATGAACTGAAAAGCCACCTAAGCATTATTTATAGAGGTGAAGCAGGGGCAAATGAATTGGCAACAGTTTATTCTTGGTGAGAAACAAAGGTATCGCCTCTGAATTAGGCTTGGAAAAGCATCCAGCCACTCTAACACCTCATAAACCAGTCCTGATCCAGAGATGGGCAAAGCAGGCTCACTGGCTGCTCTCCTGCTCCTAAAACAAATCTTTACACGTGGCTTTCTCTTGCTCTGGGTAAGCACCTGATAATTCCAGCTGAGTCTGGTAATTCCGGTCTTTCTGGGGACTGCAGAAGCAGGCTTGATATTATAAATGAGTTCTAGGACTTCCAGATATTTGGCTGCCTTAGGAAATACCAATGAAAGGGAGGTGAAGGAGCACGAAAAACAAAGGTCCTTTTTCGAGTTCCCAGTGAAGTTTGCTGTCAGCCCAACTAATTTTGGGTCAATGTTCTGGTCAGCTCCTACCCAATTTTTTCCAGTTTCCACTATTCCTGGGGACAGCCTGGGACAGAAAGGGTGGGATCTGTGTGCTTGGGGTCCTGCCCACCTGCTGTGTCACCCCTGCTGCTGCTGTTCCCTGCACGCCCAGGTGACACCAGCTTGTGCTGCACTCATGGTGTGGGACTGGTGCCCTGAGCAGCCTGGGCCAGCTGAAATGTCCCTGCTCACTGCAGGGAGGCTGCAACCAGGTGGCCTTTACAGGTCTCTTCTGACCCAAACTGTTATTTATACTCTGTTATTATTCTATGGAATACACTCCTCACTGCTTTACCAGTTCTGATTTGTCACTGTCCATGTGGCTGATTTTCCCCTCTGCACTGACAGCAGTTTTTATACAAAGATTATAAAGTGAGTTTTCCTAATAAGAAAAAATTATATTGTTCTGTAGTTGGGTCACTTTTGATCCTTATTAATTCCTCTCCCCAGAAGCAGTGACATCCTACCAAACAAAGCTTGGAAGCATCTCACAGACATAACTTTCCAGGGAGTTTGTATTTATTCTGCTTGCTGGCACTTACTTATGCCCAGAAACTACTTTTGCATGAGGCAAGCACAAGGCAGCAGCTCTTTGCCCATGCAATTACTGTGATTGTCTGCACAAATCAAGTGGGTTTGTATGCAAATGGCCAGCGAGCAGTGGCTGGGTGCAGCGGCTTGAATTTTAATTTGCGGTGGAGAGTCGCATATGCAAACACAAGTAAAAAATGTGTTTGTGTATTAATATCTGACCAATCACCACACTCCCTCTCCAACAGCTTTTTTTGGCTCGTGTCAGTTAAGAACTCTTGGCTGGGCCACATGTAACCCCTGCAAGTGAATGGTGGCTCTTGCGAAAGCAGTGATTATTGTTAACACCCAGGCACTATAATGCTTCCAGATATGCTAGGAAGCTGATTCCCAATAATTAGCAATTAGCAGTAACTATTTTATGGAGCAGAAAAGAGTTGATTACAGTTGTTTTATCAGCTGGTATAATAATAGAAGGTCTTGTTTCAGAGAGGGGAGAAAAAGGGATGAATTCAGAAAGTTGGGTCTCGCTTGCCAGCCGTCCATCACCAAAACAACAGCTTCAGGGATCAGGAATTATTGATTTCGAGGGGATTAACTCTCAGCTACAGATAGTTCAGTTTCAGGGCATCATTTGTAAGCCGAGCTGTAGCCACACACCAGCTGGCACTGGGGGCCTGGTCCAAAGCTCCCTCAAACGATTTGGACAGCAATTGCAGGGCCACCTTTGGGTTGATAAGCCCCCAGCTTGAGAGGAGTCTCAGATCTCAGAGCATCTGGCGCCAGGGAGAAGCCCATTTACAGACAATTTCTTCCAAGATGGAAGAAAAGTGATTTCTGAAATGAGGAACAGGTTTCTTCCACAGAAGTGAGCTGTGAGGTTTGCAGCTGGCACACATCGATTCCTGCACAGCCCCCAGTGCTGTCTGGGCTGGCTCAGAAAGTGCAGACAGGTAAACAGTGTCTGCAGACACCAGACTCTCCCGTCTAATGCTCACCCAGTTAATTAATTTTTGCTCAATTTGATTTGACATTCAGATCTGTGATATGTTTATCCTCCTAATGGGCACTTCTCCATATTCCTGGCTTCCTCTGAAAGGTTTAACAAATGGCAGGGACTTTTTGGGGTGGGTAATGAGCCTTTAATTTTGTACTTATTTATTCATTAAGTTTCAGTAGTATCTGAAAAACAACAAATTGAAAGACTCTCTGTGTATTTAGTCTCTGTTCTTTAAAAATATACAAAATAAACCGCTTGCAGCCACAGGTCTATTATTGCCCTGGAGAAAGTTAGAGCTAAGATATCTCAAGGATTGCATTTGTTACACTGCAGCCAAGACATCTATCATTGTAATGAGCCTCAGTGCCATGAAAACCTCCTGGCCCGTGCAGCCCCTGGGCTGTTTCTGCAGGGACCTCCAACAATTATGCCAAGCAGCAGTGGCTCTAAATGTCCTTGTGCAGACCTGAAATGAAACTCTGCACATTTTCAAATGGGCCCTGCCCATTTCTGTTACCAGGGTCTCATCCTGCGTGAGGAGGTTGGAGAAGGGGCTCTGTTCCCGTTGGAATCCTACAGCCCATCCCATAATATCAGAGCAGAAATGAATGTGGTTATTGATAGCAGGGGGACTGTGAGAGGGAAGAGACAGAATGATTTAGCAGTGGAGATTGAGACGACAGAAAAAAAGAAGGTGGCAAATGAGAGAGGTTTGAGACAACGAAAGACACGGGAGAGAAAAGAGAGGAAGGACTGGGTAGAAAGGAATATGGAAATAGAGACCAGAGCCAACCCTGCAAAGCACTGTGCTCAGCTGACCATCGAGACAGGACTTTAGACAGGATAAGCCACTGTACAAATCTAGCTGGACAAGTCCTAAGAACTGCAGGCAGGCAGAAAAACTATCCCACAACTATAATTTTAGATCTGGTGATGTTAGCAAAAGCTGGCAGACAGCTGGCTACCAGGCAGAGGCATTCAGCAAGAAAGCTGACTGGGAAATTATATTTTTTCCCCACAGATAATTTGTCACAAATAATACTGAACTGTTCCATTTCCTTGGAAAAACTTATCCTGTCCTACATATGGAGAGGACTTAAAGGAGCTCTATTTAATTTCATTGAACTGTTCTGCCCTAGAGCACTGACTCTGCTTCCACTGCCCAGGAGCCTTCTGCTCCTCACTTGGCTGGGTTGGGAGCAGGGACACCAGGGGTGACAGGCTGAACAAAGCCACCAACAGCAGCTCCCACCTCACCCTCCTGCTCCTGGAAAGGTGAGCATTGCTGTGCTTTAACACTCTCCAGCACTGCTTGTGAGGGTGTCTCACCTGCTGCTCATGAGACCAGAATGGTGAGGTGCCCTTCCAGGGGGAGCCCCACGGCAGGGACAGGAACGAGATCATGCTGAAAGTCCCTTCCAAGCCCAACCACTCCATAATTCTGTGATTCTATGAAATTCCAAGAGGAGCTGAGTCCCCTGGAGGTACCTGTGGGTCCCAAACAAGCCCTTCAAGCTTTTCAATCTGTTCTGCACCTGGCAAAGGCAAACCAGAGGCACCACCCACCCCCAGCCTCCTTTCATTTACGCATTTCAGAGCAGCTTCATTTTCCCACTTTTACCAGTCCTTCCCCCACCATCCTCAGCAGAGCAGGTTCTTCCCTAATTCTTTCAGTTCAGTTGTGTTTTTAATGCTCTGCGTGTGTCTGTGAGTGTGTGTGTGTGCAGGTGTGACCCGAAGGGCACCGTGCTCTCCGCCCCGCGCCCATCCCGCTGTGCAGAGCAGCTCTTGGGGAGCTCTCAGCTAATCAGTCTCATACACTTCGAGGCTTAACCCTCTCATTTTACCTGCTGGGAGGCTCAGGCATGGCTGGCAGTAATTGGAAGGAACACAGTGTTGTGATTGCTAATTGTTCTGGGGAATGTTGCGCTTTACCTTTGGAAGTGCTTCCATGGGTACATTTTGTTCCTGATTTCGGAGCTGTGGCTCATAGAGTCCGTGACCGAGGTGGGGTTTCACTCCCTGTGCAGCATTTCCAAACAGAGCTGGATTTGTTGGCTATTTTTGCTATTTTTATCTGCCAGACAGCCTCTGGAGCCTTTTTGCTTTGGAGTACTCATGCTCTGCTGTATGCTTGGAGATTACCTGTGTGCCTCTTGAGGCTTGGAAGAGACCGAGAAATAATGTCGATGATTTTGTGGGAGAAGCTGGAGGTTCTCTCTCTGAAATTTCTGGACCCCACAGTGATCAGTGAGTGCGTGTCCCTGGGCTTTTCCAGCACCAGCACCTGTAGCCATCACAGCCCCAGGAATATCAGCGAAAGGCTCCCTCAGGTGCTGGGGGATCGTGGTGACCCATGACCCTGCATGGTGTTTAGTGCTGTCCTTACCACCTTTGTTGCACCTTCTCTGTGTTCCTCACTGCTCTCCTGCTCTTTGAATCCAGCTGGGCACGGCACTGCCTGATTTACCATTTGCTCATCAATAAGAGATCCCTTTTTAGTTCAAAAGCCCGATTGTTTACCACAGCATTTCACAATTCCCCTCATAATTTGCCTAGGAATTAGGCTGTGCGTGCATAGCAGGAAGCCAAAAGCATCTGCCCTGCTGCTAACACAAGAGCCCACCCCCACAGTGGATGAGAGCTCCAACAGGAAATAAATCCAGATTTATTGAGAAGACTGCACAGGGAGAGGGCTTAAGGCAAAGTCCCCTGGAAACGAGAGGGGCTGGGAGTCCTTTTGGCCAAGCAGGTGAACACCTCACTTGCACCCTGACTTTGTTTTGCTTTCCCAGGCTTGTGGCAGGGTGCAGCAGGCTGTGCAGTGGTCACAGGGGAAGGTGACCTGTCTGCAGCCTCGCTGTGAGCCTCAGCACCCACCCCAGCTGCCAGCTAACTGGTTTCTGCCCAGGTAATTGGTTTCTGACCAGTTCCCTGGCTCCCTCCTGCAGCCTGGGTCTCTGTGGAAGGTTCTTGAGGCTGGCAGCAGTGGGCAGATCAGGGTAAGGACCCCAGGAAGTTTCCTGCTGGCTTTTGCTCACAGAAGAAAATGAACAGGAATTTTCTTGCCCCACATTATCTCCAGACCATCTTGCATCACCAGTAACACCACGGGACACCTCCTTCAAACGCTGTGTTGAGCTCTTTGATGTCTTTCTCCCTGCTGCCTTCGTGCTGCTTCTCCCCACACGTGGAGAGCTCCTTCAGTCCCTGCCCAAGCACTCGGGCTCCTCCATCACTTCCCAGGGACACCTCTTGGGCTGCATGGTTTGACTTCCAATCAAGCACAGCGTGTGTCTGGCGGAGCTCCTGCAGCCTTGGCAGCCTCTTTCTGTGCAGATCCTCCATTCCTCTGGGATGCTTTGGGTGGGAAACCCTGCTGCAGCCTCCATGCTCAGCCCACAGGACACAACCTTCCAGTGCAGCAGATCCCTTCTCCTGGGAGCACCACAGCACCACGTGAGCTGCCTAGGGAAGCACAGGGAAAACACATCTGTGCTCACCCAGTGTGGCACAAAATAATAGAGAGGGGAGAAGAGATGCAGTCTGAATATTATGCCTGAATTTTCCATTATTGCTGTATCGCTGTGTCAAAATTGAAAGCAGTGTAAGATTTCTCAAGAGGAGCCATCCATAATGCATTGCAGAGCTGTGTGTAGGTGTTTTATGAAATGTATTTTATTCAAACCAGTATATACAACGCTAACATTATTGAAAGAAATTGAAGGCCCAGTCTTCTCTCCTTAAAATATTCATTATTCATGTTATAGTCCTTTAACAAAAACTAAAGCCAAATACATATTCAATTTATTTTTTCCCCATACAGACTTACATGCTATTCATCTCTAGTGTCCAATGGAGATAAAATGTCTTCTTATTATTCCTGTATTAGCTCCTGACAGTTCAATTTCTCTGAGTGCTGTGCTTGAGACATCGCTTAACAAATAGCCATATAGGTAATTGCTCTGGTCCAAATTTCTTGCCAGATCTTTTAGATCTGATGTAGATCAGAGGCAGTGGAATGTTGTCACGTTCTGATTCAGCCCTGGCAGCTGCCTCTGTGAGGCCTTTCATTCTGATAAATATTATTGGAATAACTTTCAACACATGCAGTTTTCGTTCCTTCCAAATCAAACCTTGCCAGTGCATTGTGCCAGAAATGCTCTGCAGCCTTGTTTCTGTCTTCGTTTTGCATTCACAGAAATTACGAGGGTATCCAGGGGGTTGCAATTGCTGTCTCTTTTCAGGTGACTTCTTGGAAGAGAGATCATCTCACCAGTCCCTATAACTCAGCAGCACTCTGAACACCTAAGGAGTGCTGTTCAAAATACATTGTACAATGGCTTCATCTCCCAACAGTTCAAGGCTGTCCTTCACAGTGTGCTTTTCCTGATGAGATTTAAGGGACTCATTTGACAAATTCCCTCCTGGAAATCTGTTTCTTGCTTTACTTTCTTTTTGCCTCTCAAGCATATTTCAGCCTGAACTTCTTCACAAGGTATTTGTGTTAAGAGCAGCCATTTGAGGTACTTGGCAAGACTGGGAGTCCCTCAGACAACCAAAGCTGCCCTTCCCTGGGTCACAATCTGAGAAAATCAAGAAATTCAATAGGAGAGAAATGAAATCTTACAGCTTTAGAGCAGGGAAACTGAGGCAGGGAGAGATTAAGGGCCATGGTTCTCAAATCGTATTTAGAATTCTAAGTTGCCCAATTATTTCTTTTAATGGTATCTAAATTATTTCTTTTTTAATGGTGACTAAATTATTTTCAGGCTCTAGGACTCCAATGGGCCATTTTTCTCGGGAGGCTTCTAGGAGAGGTGCAGTGTCACAGCTAGTCCTCAGTTTTAATCACAGGCTCATTAGCCCTGCTGCAGACTGCCATAATTTTGCTTTGTCCCCTTCAGTGGGATTTTGTGTTCCAGAAGATTTTGCCTGTGATGAGTTACTATTGATTTTTCCAGGGTACAATTAATCTTGCAAGCACTTTTAAAATAAATAAAAAAATCCCCTGGATTATAAACACGTGTCTGTGCCTTTGTACCACTGAAATCCAAGCTGAAAATGCTCTGTCTCCTACCAAGGCCCTCTCCCTCCCCTTTCCCTTTGCTAGGGATGTAGCTATATCTATCAAATAAACACAACAAACCCTCTGGCAGCAAGGGCCTAATAACAGGATCTCCAAAGGGGCAGGAAGGCAGAAAGAGACAGAAAGACAAAAAGAGACAGAAAGATAAAAGGAGACACAGTCCTGGAGTGTCCTTGCTCCTGCTGGCCCAGCCCTGGGTGGTGTGCAGGAGTGGTGAAACACTGCCAGCGCCTTCAGTGCTAATGGCACCTGATGGGCAGCTGGAGATGATGGAGGAAAAGCACTTTTCCACTGGGAGCAGTACTTAGAGAGCTGGAGCACTTACCCCCAGAGTCTGGAAAAAGCAGCTAATGTGTGTCCCAGGGCATGAGTGAGGAAGACTCTTTGCCTTCAGAGGGCTCCTCAGTGCCCTTGTCCATGCTAAACTTTATTTGCTCACAAGTCCAAAGCCAGGATCTTGCTTTTCCTCCCTGTTTCAGTCTAAAAGTGAGTAGCAGAAATGTCTGTCTTGAATTGCAACGCAAATATTCCACTTACACATAAAAACCTGGCCTGCTGGGAAAAGCTTTAATGGATCTGGGCTGAGAGAAAATGTCTATAGCTTTCACACGCCAAAATAATGCCTGCACAACTACAGTGGTACAGACCCTTTGTGGTCTTCTTTCCCCAAGAATGATTTAGGGACTTCTCTGGTCCCCTCTATGAAGCAGCAATGCCATTGTGGGTCCCAGCTGCTCTCAAGCTCTGTTGTCACTTGAGTGGTGCTGGGCATTAGCAAACATCGAATTGCAGCTGTTACAGTTGGAGGGAAAAAATGCTGGGTTTTTTAATTAGAAAAAAACCCCCAAATTATGTGAATATAATGTATTCTATCAATTTTTTCAACTAGTAAACATCAGTGGGATACACAAAACTGAGTGGAAGTTTTGTCTTTAGTTGTTTTTTTTTCTGAAGAGTCTATGGAATTTTTGTGTCTAGCAGCCCTTGGGAAAGTCTGCTCAGAGCTGCAGGAAGGGATCATTTGCACAAGACCAAACGTATCTTCTAAATCTGCCTATCTGAAAGGAAGTAAAGCTTTAAAAAATAATTAAGATTTCCTACAAGTGCCTCATTCACAATAGAATTTCATAATATAGTTACATTAAGAGGAAATGAATGCCTCTCATTTGAGGCTATTACCACAAATGAATTAAATGAGCAGGTACCTTTTGGAGACTGGCTTTAAAATCTGGATTCCCCTCCCAAATGGATCAGTTCCAAAATGCTGTGTTAGTGCCATGGCACTCGAACAAGGTGTGCAGTACCCAGGATCTGCTGGCCAGGTCAGGAAGACACCACTCCACATTTAATGAGTGTGTGCTGGTACAGCCTACACCTCATTACCAGCAGCTCTTGGCAAGGTGAAAACAGCGACTTTATGGCGCAGTAAACCAAATGAAAAGATGTTGGTTTTGAAATAACAAACCTGGAGCAGTCCCAACAGCTCCCAGCCTGACCCTACTGAAATCAGAGAAGGTGAGCACTGAGCAGATGTCCTGGCTGGGATGTGCACGGCTGGATCCGCTGCTCTCTTGGCTCTATTTCTTCCCCAATAAGCTGTTCTGAAAAGCAGGTGGGTAAATAGAGCATTGAATCAGCTACACCTGATTGTCTTGGCTAAATATATTTACTGAATCACACAACTGGAGTAGTGTTGGTAGTCGAGCTGGTATGAATTACTGTGTATTTAATGAGAATATTTTGCTTTTCCTCTGAGGATCTCAAAGCTCTATTGTTAAAGAACTTTAACATAAATATCAAGCCTGCTTCCCAGCAAGCCAAAACCCTGTCCAGAGAAAGGTAATGGCTGCTCTCAGTTCATCCCTGGAGGGATTTAAAACATGTAGATGTGGCACTTGGGGACATGGTTTAGCGGTGGCCTTGGCAGTACAGGGAAATGCTTGGACTGCATGTTCTCGAAGCCCTTTTCCAACCTAAATGATTCTATGATTCAAATACAAACAAAGCCTTTTATTTCTTCCCTGGCTTGCTAGAGCCTGCTCCAAGTAGCGCGGCACTTCTGGGAGCAAGGAGGACAAAGCTGGAACTCAATTTGTTCAGAACACTGGAGTTTGTAAAAGTAGCTGAGTTGTTTTGCAATAAATTCTTTCAGCTTAAAAATTAATACCCAGAGTAAATACCTCCTTATGCACTTCTCCTTTGTGTGCAACCCATCAACTTCAGGATTTATAACCTTCTTAACAATTAATATCCAATCTCCTTGCAGTAGCTTCTCATTATAGTCAGCTTTTGTCTTCTTACCTGAAGGTTTTTTAAATACCATTTGCTGGGTGTTCTATGATTTCCTGATAGAAGACATTAAGCCTGAATCTTGTCACTATTTCTGCAAGGTGATCACTGTATTTCAGCCCCGGGCTTTGATATTCCCATTAATGCACAAAAGAGATGATAATTCCTTAGCTGTGTCTGCTCAACACACAGAGGAAGGGTTTCAAACAAAGGCCAAATAAATAAGTAAAATACAGGTTGACATGGAGACCAGTTTATTAGCTCTTCAGTAAGTGCATCTGTAAATAAATATGTCTCTTGTGTTCTCTCAATATTTGAAACAAGATGACGCAGAGAAGGACACGGAGCCTTCAGCCCCATGAGGCTTGACTGCTGCACAGCCATAAAATAGAATAAAATAAATATATCGCTGTTGCTTCTCACTTCAAGGATAAACTGTGTGAAAAGCTACATAAGGGCCTGCAATCAGCTGCTTAATCAGATTTAAATAATAAAATAAAAAACTCCCACAAACATCCAGACAACCTACTTGTGTGTAACTGATATGCTTGATTGTTGAGAATTATGGGCAGTAATCATATTATCATTTCCATTAGATTTTTCTCTTCCACAGTTTTTATAACTCAAGTGATTCATCTAGCAGATGAATATACAGACACAGACAAATACTTCAAAATGGCTTTTCGGAGCTGTTTATGTTTAATTTGTCACACAACAAGTTCATCTCCACTAATTTTCCAAGAGCTGAAGTTGTTATTACCAGCACAAAGACATAAAGAATGCCAAGGCCACGGAGCTGACAGGGAAGGAAAAGCCAGGAATGGGAAGAGGAGGGCAGGAAACAGCAGTGTCTGCATCACCTGCTGAAGGAAGGGCGCAGTGGGAGAGGAAATAAAAGGGAAGAATGCTTCTGAAGGAGAGGGATCAGGCTTTTCACAGCTGGGAGAATGGGAAGGGTCTGGCACAAAGGAGAAGGTGACAGCACACAAAGGCCTCACTCAGGAGTCCAGCTGGGCAGGGGACACAAAAGTGCCTCAACTGCCAAGACTTGAGGGTCACATCGTATGTCACTGGGAAGATCAATTCCCCAGGCTGGCAACAAACCCACTGCTTCTGTCCAGGAGCTTTAGAGCTGAAGCCAGAGATGATCCCTCACACCTCAGAGAGGGGGGAAGCTCGGCAAGTGGAAACAAACAGTCACAGTGCTTTCATTCTCTTTTGTGTGAAAAATTCCTGGAGCATTATTAATTTCTGATGATACTTGCAATCAGCAGAACTCATTCATTTTTTAAATTTCACTTAGTTGCCGTGAATGGATCTGTTTCTCAGCTGGGTTGCTGCGTTCATTTTGCAATAATGGTATTTGTTTGACATCTGAGAAATTAACAATGCAAATGCCTCTGTGTCTTCGTAGCACATTTAAAATAAAATATCTTCTCACGCTGAATTGATGGCATGACTGTAAAAAGGGCTCCGTACAGTCAAAACATTTTTCAAAACCCATTATGATGTGAAGCACTCGCATGTGATGGGATTGTCTCTCGGAGCCAGGCTCTACCCGCACTGCCCAGATAAAGGGAAGCCTGGCAATCGTTGTGTGCCTCTGGAATGGTTTTCTCCCTGCTCCCAGGGCTCCTAGGGCAGGCTGCACTGAGGGGTGCAAGCCCATGGAATCCGGGCCACTCTGAGAACCTTGCACTGTTCCACCTCATGATTCAGATTCTTGCTAACGCAAGAGGAATTCTGACAATAAATGTGGTGGGGTTTAGCCTTACGTCTAACGAACAGAATTCTAGAAATGTTGAACAAATACTAGAAGAGGAAACGGGATGAAGAATAAAAAGTTAATTGCAGGCATCGTGCCTACAAAAAAATCGAATTATTTTTAATCCAATGTAAGTTTTGTTTTGTTTTGTTTTGTTTTGGTGGTGGAGGCTGAACATGGTCTGTTAGTACAGAGAATTAATAATGCATTACATTCCCGCCCTGGCTGTCAGGAAGACACAATTCCTACTGCACATCTTTCTGTTGACCTCCTGTTCCTATAACCCATTTATGCCTGCTCATTTCTGTATTTTCTTTGGTTCATAAGCAGAAGGAAAGCCCTTTCTTTACAAGCCATTGATAAATTGTCATTTACAGGAGGCAATAACTTCCTTAAAAATTTGCATAATGTTTTTACTGGTCATTTAAGGCTGCTGCATATTATATTAAACCTTAAATGGCATGGTTTTATTATGCATTAAGCCTCAACTAGCATTACAAACCCACCAGCCTCACTGGAATATTTTCTATTTCCTGAAATTTAATTGTGTTGCAAGCCAAGGCAGCTCATAAAGCTTCAATAAGTCTCATTACTAAACTGGGACGTTGCACGGGCCCTTTCAGATCACTTACATTCAATAAAATGGACACAGGGTATTGCCAGCAAGCCTGCAAGGGCCGAGGCCACGGGAAAGGGCTTCAAAGACAGACAGAGGAGCAGCCCAGCTTGAAGAGTGGTTTAAAGCCTGGCTTTAGATCTTCCCTCTGCCTCTCAAGCTCTGGCACTGGGACCAACACGTTTGTATCTATAATATGTAAATATCTAATAAGGATGCAGCCTGCAGAGACATCAGATTTCCTCCAGGAGGTTCTCTTGGGGCAGAGGCATAAACCCAGCTGTGGGATGGAGCTAGAGCTGGCACAAGACAGTTCTTGGCCGGGTGAGGAGGGGGAAAGAGGGCTTTGGGAAATTGCTTCTCCCTCCCTGTGAACGTGGGTCACTGGGGCCGGTAAATCAAGCGAGGCCACCACTGATTGCTGATGTCACCCAGGATCTACTCCAGCAGCCATTAAGTCAATTGAAAGTCTCTCATGGATATCAGATGGCTTTGAGTTAGAGCCCAAGGTCAGGTTTAGCTTAAGTTCACCTGGCAGTGTGATTTGTACTCATGGAAGTAACTGGCCTCAATAACAAGTGCTGAACTGTCATGGCCCAGCTCACTGCTTAAATTAATTTGCTCAGCTGGACTTTCAAATAAAGCTGTTTTAAGGATGCAGTGTAGCATAGAAAGCAATTTGTTTCCTTAAGATTTAGTACCAAATGCCTACCTTGATTTGGATTCTAGAGAAGGAAGCAACTGGTAAAGTGGGTAATTTGAAACTTAACATATTTCTCCTCCCTAAGATCGGATCGCATAAAAACAAGGTGCAAAGTGCTACTAATTTGTCAATCATTCCTCTTGTCATTTTATTCCTTCAGGTAAATTGCCTGGGAGAGTGTTTCCTTTTTCCTTCATCTCCTTTCACTGCACTGTTCATTTGACTGGATCCCTGCTCAGGCTGGAAAGCAGCACCCCACGCCCAGCTTCCCTCATCTCCCATCCCTCCAGCTGACATCTTTCTCTTGCCATCTGCAGAATAGCTGTATAAGACAGGGTGAAGAGAATGGGACAACTCAATGAACCTTTCATCCAAAAGACAAACTCTTCTTGTATCCACAGCTAAAATAGCCATGGCAGGGGAAGGAGTCCACATACTTCTGGGAAAAAATATTTCTGCTGATGTTTCCCAAAAAATGGCACGAGGCCGCCTTTTCTTGAGGAGTTTCCACCTCATGTCTGTAGCAAAAAATGTTCAGGTAGGTTTCTGATTTAGAGCTATCAGAAGTACACACAAACCCAAAGCAAAATACATCAGTTCTTGGCGTTTGTCAAAAAATGCTTACAATTACACCAATTCCATGGAGCAGTTTAGAGAGGTTCATAAAATCTGAGCCTAAGTTTCAGGGCTGCATTCCATGCAAGCTGTTCAGGGGGATACAGACAGTTTTCTGCTCACCCCAAAACCAGTTTGTGTCAAACTAGACACTGGATGAAGCTCAGGGTCATGCCAAGCTACTGAGGGAAAACCTGTGCTGAGCAACCCTGCTTTCCTCAGACAAACATGTGTAAGGAGTGTTTAACTGATCCACCCTCTGGAATTGCAAGACATCAGCCTCCAGTAATGTGTAATTGTGTGAGAAGGTATTTACCCATGGCTCGATCATAAATTCTGCTCGGAATTTCAATGTACCTGGGTGTTATTTACAATTCCAGACCTCTAAGCCAAGCATGATAGCAGCTGTCTTCTCTCAGCTGCAGGAGCCCTGGCTTTGTTGTAGTAGATTGATTTCTCTCTGAGAGTAGCCAGCACCAGCTCAGGGTTAAAATGCCCCAGTCTGCTACTATAGTAACAGGTGTGTGATGCTACAAAGGGAGGGATGCAAAAACTGGAGGTGGAAGAGCAAGACAAATTCCTTTGGAAAATTGTATTTCTTTATAGCCTGAGCTTTGTGTACTCGCTTGAGTACATAGGTGAGATGCAGAGCAAGAATCACCCCAAAAATTCAGCATCACTTTTGACTCCTCGATCTCTTGGCAGTGGTTTGGGGTGTCACTGGCTGATGCCACTCTGCAGGAAGCTGCAAATCTTGTCATAAATCCAGCTGCCATTAATGCCCTGGACTGAGCCCACGTTTCTTGTGTTATGAGGTATTCAAAAAGGGCTCTAATCCATTAGTGCCACACTGCTCAGACTTAATCCCTGCCCAGGGAGGTCCTGCCTGCTCCCTGCCTGGAGCAGGAGGATGAGGAGCATGGAGATGTACCGAGAAGGTTTTTATGTGGCACCATGAATGCTCTTTACTCATAAAATATCATGTGGGGTTTTAAGAACAGAAGTAGAAAAAATGTAGTGATGTTGATTCACTAGGATCCCAGACTCATTTCCCTAATTCTCCTCCTTTTTAGGAGATGGTTGCTTCCTCCATAAGCCAGCATTTATCAAGGAAATGTAGACTTTCAGGCTGGTAAATTTGCCACAAAAGGGCAAGCTTGATTCTCCCCTTTCCCTCTCACATTCTTCACTATTTCCCTGGGGAAAGACAGGAATTCCTCCCAGCTGCTGCCCATCCATAACAAGCTGGCATAAACTTCTGCACACACCAAAGACAACAGCACTGCAGGGGAAGGAGCCACACTCCATCATGCAGAAGCCATTTCTGCAGCAGGAGCTACAACATAAGCTCATTTTCAGCCATTGGATTTACCCTGCAATTCTGGCAGAGAAGGGAAAAGAGAGAGAAGGGGGAGAAAAAACCTCAAGTTTTGATTTTTAAAATGAACAAATTGATGTGGAAGTCACAGATGGTGAATAAATATGGGACAGAGAATTGTCATTTGGCAGCCAGTTCTCCTAGCCAATTTAAGAGGGATATGCTGTTATCTAGTTTGGTTCAGGGAAAATATATTCTGGGCAGCAGTTAGCCATTTAAGAGGCTTCATTGTTTCATAAAATATATTTGGGTTTGATACAAACACAATTAATTCAGCTTTCTAATATTGTGTTTGAACCAAATCCAAAATATGTGTTGTGAACATTTATTCTTTTATGTCATTTATTGGTTCCAGGTTCTTTTCTGAAGGCTTAGATTTAAAAAGGGATTTGCAACAAACAAAGAACATTTGGGGTGACTTCAGCTGGTGCAGCAAACTCCATTCTTATGCACTGTTTTGAGATGTGCCTCCAAATTATCTGACAAATGATATGTTCCAAATTAAGTCCCTCATTACCCGCGCTTTTCTACTGCACAGCACTCTTCATTATTGTACCTCTGCATTCTGGGGACTTGTTAGGCTTTGCTGGGTCCAGCAATGGAAGCAGAGGATTGGGGTGAGGAGCAGCACAGGCAGGGCTCTGCCAGCTGAGCCTCTGCACAACTGCACCCCACACTCAGCTCTGGCTTCCCAAGGGGCAGTTTTGGGAGAGAGAGACCTTGGAACCCCATCCAGCCTCCTGATGCAGGGGCTTCTCTCCCAGCACAGATCACCCCGGGTCTGTTCAGCTCCTCTGTGTTCCAGGTGCTGACAACAAAGGATATGGTGAATGAGTTGAGATTAAGAGAGCTTTTTCCAGGTGAAGAATCTGGTTGTTCCCAATCTCCTCCTGCAGAGACTGCAGCTGGAAGGAGCTGTTTGGCAGCAGGTCCTGCTCTGCCCCCAGGGCACTGCAGACCCTGCCATGAAACCCATCACCAGTTACTGCTGAGGGCAGCTGCTGTGCAACCCAGAGCACGCTGGCCACCACGAACAGTGCATCAGCCCTGCCCTTCCTCCCCAGAAATGTTTCTGAGTCAATGGCTTCTGTGAAATCCTGTCTTCCTGGGCAGAACCCACAAGACTTTCCATGGTTCTTAGTTCTGGCATCAAACTTCTCTGAGTTCAGTCAAACACTGATGACACTACAGATTACAGAGGAGGAAAATTCCAATCTCCACTTAGACATCAGCCCCTTCCTCCACATCTCTGTACCTTTAGGGAGAGAAAGGAATTGGGCACAAATATTTCAGGACTACGCTTGGGCTTCCCATCCAGGTTAGGGACCCTGTGGTGTAAAGCTCTGCTGCAAATCCCTCTGTGTAACCAAAGCCAAAAGAGATTTTAAAAACAAATTATCACAGCCTACTCTGCCACACATTATCCCTCATCTGGTGGTAAATCAGCACTGCTCATATCATCGCTGACTCGCAGAACACATCCCTCTATCCCAGACATAAGTGTTAATTAGTGAGGTTTCTGCTTCAAATTAGTGACGCCAAAGCACTTTGAGACTCCCACATGAAAAGAGCCACAGAGGCCAAAGTGTTACTGTTCCCTTTGGTCACAGTGTTTGAAACAAATATCCTTTCATGGCTGTTTTCTCCTCACAGGTAGGTCGGTGAAAGAGCCCTGGTGCCCTGACTCCCTCAGAAACACGAGGAGGCAGGAGCAGAGCCCTTTGAAGCTCCTCCACACTCACAGCCCTGGGCAGGGGAGGGGCAGGGGGTGTTAACAACTTTCAAAATATACATATGAGCCAGAGAGATTAGGACTTTCAGAAAAGCCTTTAACGAGGATCCTTTTCATGTCTAAGATATGTATCTAGCTCATTCACTATCTGCAGAGATGAAAGCAACCTCTGATGGTATCTTCTCTGCTCACCACCTTATCATATCAGTGATAGAAAGACCCGTCAAGCTTCCTGGCTTTGGAACTCATAATGCAATTATTAATATTTGCCTGGTTTTTCCTCCCTTAGATGAGTGTGTGTCGGAAGGAGAGAGGAGGAGGGCAGGCAGCTGGGGAGGAGAGGACACCAGGGCAGGAGCACCAGTTCTGATGGTTGCACCACCGTCTGCATCACCCCAACGGTGGTGGGAAAGAGTTCCTGCTCCTCAGGCCCCTGCTGCAGGTGGCAAGGGGAATGTGCTGTAATTCATCCATCTATCACAGGACACCATTGCCGTGCCCACAGGAGCCAGGGGAGAGCAGAGCACTCCTCATCACTGAGTGCTTGGCCCTGAAACACACCACCTCACACCCTCCGAGCTCCACCGACCCACACAGGTGAGGCAGGCTTGCATCTCTCATCCCTTGCAGGCTTTCCGAAGCTCGTGGCATTCACAAAATACCTCAGGAAGCCATGTCAAGGAGCTGCTGCTGCGTCAGGTGGTGCCAATCATCTCTGCATGCTCGGGAAGGGCAGGGCATGCTGCACACAATGGGAAGGGCACGGTGAGACGTGCGTCGTGCTGCTTCCACCACGCAAGGTGTGAAAAGTGCCTCCTGCAATAAAGGAATAACAGCGGTTCGGATTAATTGCAGGTTTAGAGCTAGGGGATCCCACTGGGTTATACACATATGGTAAAGCTCTTTCCCCACTTCGTGCATGGAGAAAGGAAAACATGAAAGAGGAAGAGCTGCCAGCAAACGCACACCGGGATGGATAAAAACAACAGCAAAAAAAGGAACTTTTTGAAAGCACAACCAGACTTGCAAACTATCGATATTTTTTGTTCTAAAATCAAAAAAGAGTCTATTTAGATTCCAAGATTCGATGCTCACTGTGTAAATTTATTATATTACACCCCTAAAACCAAAAATGCTCTATCTGGATGTCGCATGCTTGTCACTGCAGATAAGAGAAGGTCAAACCAACTAATCTGGCTCACAGATAGATAACAGAAATGCATAAACTCATGGTCAGTTTTGCAGGAACCAAAGGACTGTTCTTCCTGATTTCAGCTTCTTCAACCACTGTAGTAGTGACCAGGCAATGCAGAAAGCCAAAAAGTTACATCTGGTAAATCCAAGAGTATAAATTAAGCTGAGAGAAAGAGATCCCTCTTTAAAAAGACATTATAACCAGAAATACTGCCCTCATCCATTGTCTTCTACACTCAGGGTTTGATGGACTCTTATTTAATGAATAAGACTCATAAGTAAAACACTGCCTTTTCACATCTTTAAGTCCTACTTTCCATTCACTTGAAACATTGCATGTGGTTCCCCACTGGTAAAGAAGTATGGTATTCCCCTTTATTTGTTGCAAAATGTGAAAATGAAGGACTGATTAATGCAAGGTTAAACAAAATACTTACTTAAATCCCTTTTTCTATTTATAGAACATTCTTTTATCTAAGAGAAAAAAGGAAAGGCCATCTTGAATAGAAACCATCTGTTCACTAATTACGTATCCAAAAGTTCCCAGGTTTTCCAGAAAAGGTATTATTTTAAGTAATAGTACAGAATCTGTTAATCAATAGTATAAAATCATAGAAGAAGAGAATGGTTGTGTTGGAAGGGACATTTAAAGTCCATCCAGTCCAATCCCCTGCGAAGGACAGGGACAGCTTCCACAAGCCCAGATTGCTCAGAGTCCCTGAGGGTGTGGTGTATAACTGCACTAGGAACTGTCCATCCATCCATCCATCCATCCATCCATCCATCCATCCATCCTCGAATTTTTTTTTTTAATACCTTCATATCCACGTTGGAAATCTTAAATTCCTAGGCTGCACATGGCTCACACTGCCTGTCCTGCCTGTATGAGCATTCCAACCAATTCCTGCCCCATCCTACTGCGGGGCAGCCCCTGCTCAGGCACACACCTGTCTGCTCCAGCAGCGCTGCCAAACCCCTTCCCCTGCTTCCCTACCCTCCAGAGCACTCTCTCTCCTAGTCCTGTGCTCAGCAGCAGCCAAGAGCTGCTTAATACAACCCCATTTGGCACCTTCCCTCTGAGCTGCCTGTTCCAGGCTGCCAATACAAGCACAGCAGCTCCAAACTGCCCGGCTGAGCCAAGAATTCTCTCCCTTGTGTGCAGCTCGCCAGTCAGAGGCAAATGCATGAACTTTAGAGATTATCTGGAGGGAATATTCCAGGAATTTAGATTTTAGCCACAGCAGTAGGACCATACATCATTAAAGCTGCCACTCCTGCCAATGCAAAAAGCAAACATCAATGATTTAAATCACGGTTCCCCAGTGGCTCATTTAAATCACTTGGATGGAAATCAGTCCACCTTGTCACTGTGGAAGAGGTAGAAATGGAAGTTGGGGATTCATGACTCCCAGGTCAACACTCAGCACGGGACATGGAGCAGGTGACAATAAATCCTATGAGGCACAGTATAAAATAAGCAGTTTTGTGATGCGTGGCACTGATGAAACCTGATTCCTACAGCCAAGTGTTGTGTGTGGAGTTCCTGCTGTCTGTGTGACTATTGACCAGAGCTTTCCCTGCAGTCGATGTGTGCAGCCTCGTGCTCTTTAGTGCTTTATGAGGGTTAAGCTCATTGATCAGCTCCTTTCTGGGAGCACTTTCATGGAGTCTTTCTTTTATTTTCACCCACCAGCCCGTTTTCCAGAAACCTGCACAAGACACAGGGATGGTGTTTGCTGCAGATGGGGACACGCTCAGAGACACAGCATGGGGTGAGGAGCCTCGGAAGAAAATGTCCAAGGGCACTTCCCACCTGGACACAGGCAGGTCTGGCCCCACCTACACATCCCGGGCTGTTCTGAGCAGCCTGTGAGGTGCAGGACCCAAACCAGGCATCACTAAAGCTCTGTTCCAGGCAGATGCATTAGCAGAGGTGTCTCTGCCCCAGGAAATCCACATTTTGAGCAGAGAGGCCTGAGGAAGGCTGGCAAAGGGCGGAAATGCTGCTGTGTTGCTGCAGGTGAGCAGCGGATGCAGACAAAAAGCCCAGCCCTGTCCACACAAAATCAGACCAAATCCTCATTTCCCTGCAGCTAGAGGAGCTCTGCCAGCTCACTGGCACTCAGACATGTTTAAATTGGTTTCAGTCTTTATGGCTGTACAATAACCAACAAACAGCACAACCTGCTATGGAACAGAGGTTCTTTGGCTCCACATTTGTCTGCCTGTTTGATTGTCTGAAAGTGGCAGGTTTTATTGCCTGTGTTACCCAAAGGAAGAGATGGTTTTTAGCACGTGAAAAGGTACCAGAACCCAGACCCAGGGGAATGCTTTTTGTGCAGGCAGCTGGCCACACTTTGACAAACTTGTTTGACACTTCCAGCACTGCAGAGGTGTTTGAGAGGCGGCAGCTGATTTCAATCTGGGTGGCACTGAATTCTGAGCCGGGACACTCACAGGGGAGGTGGGGCAGGCACTGATCTCTGCTCTCTGTGACCACCTCCCGGACCTGAGGGAAGAGCTGGAGCTACACCAGGGGAGGGTCAGGCTGGAGATCAGGAAAGGTTCTTCCCCAGAGGGGGCTGGGCACTGCCCAGGCTCCCCAGGGAATGGTCCCGGCCCCGAGGCTGCCAGAGCTCCGGGAGCGTTTGGACAGCGCTGCCAGGGATGCACAGGGTGGGGTTGTTGGGGTGTGTGTGCAGGGCTGGGAGCTGCACTGGATGATCCTGTTGGGTCCTTTCCAGCTCAGGATATTCTATATTTCTATGATTGTAAGTCCTGTTAAGAAATCTTCCTGGCTTGTGAACAAATGAAAAAAAAAGAAACAGAAGGAAAGAAAATAGAAAGACAGAAGTGATGTCACTGCTCAGTCCATTACAGATTTAAGGGAGAACAGGACACAGGCTGAAGTTCCTCCTGCTCTTTTGGCTGCTGAGTTGTCTCATCCTTTGCTCCACGATGCTGCTGTGGCTGTCTCTGTATGGAGTAGGGTCAGGACAACATTTAGGTTGTCCTATATAAAAAGGCCCAACTATATAAAAAACTGACATAATCTTCACACTGTACAGAGGAAAAACCTCTACTTAAAACACTGTCCTCAGATAACAAAACAGATTTACCTTGGTAAGCCTAGAGAAAGCTGGGGAGAAACAGAGATAGCACAGAGAGGAGGGCACTGTAACAAGAATCTGCTTTGTCTGCAGGTTCACTTAAGCAGCTCAGCTCATGAGCTGATTTCAACCTCTATTTTTAAAGTCATAACAACTAATTAATGAGGATTTTACTTCCTGATAGGGGATACAACTGGCTTTATTTGGAGGGTCTTCAACCCCTGCTTGCTTTCTTTGTCCCACTTAATGCTTTTCTCTTTCAAATCTTTGCCAGTGGTCAAAGGCAAAACAAATTATTCCTATTTGCATTAGAGCGAGGGCAGTGATATTGTATGTCTTTCAAAAGACCCTTTTACAGGTATCCATTTGCCTTTCTAATGGTTTAAAACAGAGCAAGAAGCTGGCAGCTGGCAAATGCCCAAGATCTGATCAGTCACAGCACAGGGAAGGGCTTGAGTGGGTGCCCTGTGTCTGCACTTAAGTGTTTCCTCTTCTGCTCAGGTGGCAGAACAGCCACCAGCCCTCCCAGGGTCCTGTCCCTGCTTCTGTAGCCAGAAGCATCATAAAGGATCAGCAAAGAAATAAGAGATCAAAGAACATTATGGGGAAAAAAAATGTTGGGTACTAAGCAGGCTGAATAGGAACAAGAACATGAGGAACCGTGATAAATTCATGCTGAGACCTCTGAAGATGGGGATAAGAGGGTAACACAGAGAAGCAGAAGGATATGAATATAATTGGGATATGGTTTTAGCTGTGAGATCTGCTAAATTGAATTTCTGTTTGGTATAACATCCTTGTATATGTTAATCACTATGTGCTCCAGCAGCCTGATTTAGTGTTATTATCAAAAAGGGCTCCTGCCTTTGTCAAAGGAAGATTACAAATTATTCCAGATAAGTAATGAAACTAAAGACCTTTAAGACTAATTGGCCATTGTGCAATCCTGTTAATATCCTTTCTTGTCTAACAAAAACTGAGAAGGCAATTAAAGGCAAATACCAAAAAATTCGTACCTGGTCTCTTGCGTGGAAATATGATTTATACACCCCTGGATTTTCCTATCAGGAGAAAAAAATATGGCAAATGATCATCCACCACCAGCCAGCACAGCCAAGGAAACTCCAGTTTTGTATTAAACCTGAGCTGGGACTGGTTTGCGACCCACCCTTTCCTAGGCTTGCCAGTGAAAACAAGAATTTCTGTTGTGTCCCCGTATTAAATAAGGAGCCTGGTTTTTAATGAGTTTAGCCAAGCCTGAGCTGTCACATTCTTGGAGGCACAGCTGCTTCCTGAGGGCTCAGAAAGGATCCTGCCCAGCAGAGCCTTGGCCAGACACGGCGTGGGCTCAGAGGACCCAGCTGTGCAAACCTGCTCAGGCTCTGTCAGAAAAGGCTCAGACAGACCTTGGAAAGCGCTCTGAGCCCTTCTGGACCTCACGGGCAGCTCTGACCAGTCAGGTCCCAGCTGCTGCTTGGTGCTACCATTAATCATCATCCTCATCAGCTGGTGGTTTTTGCATGATATTGTCTCTGCATTCATCCTTCTCCCAGTCCTCGAAGTCCCCAACGTTGCATTAAAACAGAGAAAATAGGAAAACAAATGGTTGTGCAAGTGGGGTGTGGGGAAATCAGCCCCTGGCTGCTGCTGGACGGGGGTGATGGGCAAACACTGCTCCAGCTGAGGGAGAGATCCCTGTGGATCTCTGGGGGATCCCTGTGGAGAAACCAGCCCTTCACAGGCTGCCCGAGGCGTCTGCTCAGCCTAACGCTCACTCTCCCTGTGCCACTAATTCACTGCACCGCTTTCTGAGGCAGCTCCTTGATCCTGACAAACTTTATCCCCTCTTTTACCTTAGCGTGTTACCTGCTTTGTTCATTTGTGTGACTGCCTTAATCTCTCCTGCATGACTCACATCAGCTTTAGATCTTTAACAACTTTATTGCTTTATTTAATCCTGTGTTTCATGTTCACTTGCTCAGTTAAAAGAGGGATGGAGTCAGTCTAATACTTAGGAGTTCAGAAGGAGGAACTCCTTCGACCTCATCGCCAGGCTCTGTCCTCCAGCCTCGAGCACCTTCCCGTGCTGTTTTCCTGAGGTTTCAAATCCAAGTTTGTCAAAACATCAGGGCATTTTTACATGGATGCAGCAGTAATTCACAGGTCTACATGTCCACGCAGGCACAGGGGGAAATGTGCAGCTTTGGGCTCCACATCCTGCACCAAAAGCTGTTCCCTGCGTTGTGGGAGGCTGCGGGGAGGACGGGGGATGGCCCAAGGACATGGAGGGCCCTGATGGACCACCCGACTGTAGCTGACAGAAATCAGCTGCGAGTGTGGGGATTTCTCCTTTTGTAAATGAGATAAGGCAGGATTAAAAGGAGAGGGATTAAGCCAAAACCTCTGCTAGGTCTTTAAAGTTGCCTAATACAACCTGATTTTCTTTTTGTTTTATAGCCCCAAGCCACAGCAGGCTCCTCCTGAGCCTGAAGCTCCTGTGTTTGAACTGAAGTCTGCCTGGTGGATATCCTGGCTAAACCTCCATCCGTGGGAAGACATCTCTTTAATGGCATGGCAAGATCTCCGTGAGGTTCTTATCCTAAACAAATCCTTGGAGATCCACGTCTTCCTAAAACACATAACAGAATCGGTCCTGGGAGCCCAAAGAATGGGCTGAGAGAGGGAAAGAGTCAAATAAAAGCCAAGTGTTGAGAAAAGTGCTTTCTTTTGAGTTGGGGGGCCTGTGAAGTGAAGCACTCAGGACAACTTCCAGTGGGAATTGCAGCCAGGTGAGATTTGCCTGCACACAGGGGAGCCCTGGTCCCTGCCACACCTGAGAGCGTCGCAACACTGCCCACAACCCCCACACCCATATGCAGTTTTGGGGTTTTTTTCCCAAAAAAGCTAAATCCACCGAGTCAGTAAACTCACCAAGATTTACCTTGTGGGTGAAACATTGCTGCCCGAACACCTGCTCATGCTGACGTGTTTTTGCAGTAAAAACCTGCCCCTTTGGCTGCTGTGTCCTCTCTTGGCTGCTCAAGTGGTCACTCAGCCATGGCACCTCTCAGCATCACCGTGAGGGAAACAGGCACCGAGAGCCTTGCAGAGACTGCTGCTGCTCGGAGCCCAGGAGGGCATTTACCTCTAGAGGTCTGCTTTGTCTGTAATGAATTGTTGCTTTCCACCGGGCTGCATTTTCCACGTGAGGCAGAAGCTGCAACCTCCCTGGTAAAAAGGATCTTAGGAAAGCTCATTTAAATTTCAAGGACCTCTTAGGGATAGTTGCTAATGGTTATGCTAATTGGCATAGGGTCTGAGTGACAGTTATGTCCTGGAATGATTCGCAAATCACATTTTCTTGGAGCTTATTAGCAGACTCATTAACTGTACAACAGTACATTACTTTCAGAAATTCAGATCTAAGCAGAAAATTAAAATTATTTGCTAAATGACCTAATAAAATTGAATAAAATGTGCTGAAGAAGTGAAAACTGAGGTATATCAGGACTCCAGAATTTGGCTAAAAATAATCTCCATTTACCATTGATGTTCACCCATTCCTCTGGGAGCAGCTGTAGCCCAGGTGAGCCTCACTTAGAAACCTGTTTAGATATGAAAACCAATGAAACTCAAATCAACAGCAGCAAATCCCAGCTCCTTGCCTCCAGAGCTGGCATTAAATTCACTGCAGACTCAGCCAGGACTTTGTCCAGTGATGCATCTCGTGCTGCCTCCTCCACATCTCCGTTTCTCCTTCCCTCTGCAATTCTCCATGCAAACAAAAACCCAAACAGCTGCACTTTCCTGCCTCCTTGATGGAATTTTTGGCAGTTGTTTGTAAAAATAGTCTTTTTTTGAAGTCAGAGAGAGCGTGGGAAGGAATGAGAACCCAGGTATTTATTTCTGCTTACAGGTGAGACAGGACACTATGGAATCTCCAGCCTGGTTAGGAATGGGATCCAATCTCCCTCTGTGTGAACAAGATTTTTCCCAAATTCACGAAATTCTTTTGCAAAACCATTAAATGAACATGTATTTATTTTTTCACAAAACTATCAGCTTTTCATGCTATTCAAAAGCATACATTCGAGTGTATGTAATACAGGCATGTATTTCCACACAATTTGGATATTTTGTGTACTGCCAGGATACTTAGTGCCAAGTCTCTGAAGGAAGCAGAATCTGATTTATGAGTGTGTGTGAGCAGGTGTATAACATTGATGCTCTCAATCCAAGTTTGCTGGCAGGCAGATCCTCACCCATTTAATAATTACCAGCTGAAAACCAGGATCTGCATTATCCCCTGAGGATGCACCACACAACATTTCCATAACTTATGTCCCCCTGCCCTGACTCTGGAGTGCCAGGTGTAAAATTTCTAGCACCAGTTCTACCTCCTCAATCATAGAATCAGGGAATGCTTTGGGTTGGAAAGGACTTTAAAGATCATCTTGGTCCAGCCCCCAGCCGTGGGCAGTGACCTTCCACCAGACCATTGTTTTAATTTGTTTTTTTCTTTCTTAGCTCTCTAACTATACCAGCAAACAATAGTATTTTAAGGTACTTAAAAGTCCTTTTTGAGGCCTTCAGTGCAAAAATCACAAGAAAAGCTGTGCTGGATCAGACACACTCCCCGAGGCACACCCAGAGCAGAAATTTCTGTTAAACTTTCAAGGAACCTGGTCTTCACTTCGTATTCAGAATGGAAACGTGATTTCTTTTGGTTCTGGATTTTATTGAGAACTCTTTAAATATCTCAGCTTCATAAAACCTCGAGCTGTAGCAGAAATAACTGATGAGTGTATGGCTTTCTTGGCACATTGAAGTGCTTGAAAATTTCTCTCCAGTTCCCCGTTTCTCACAGGCATTGTTACACTTGCAATTTATCTCAGGGTGAATAAAACACATTCTGCTTCATGACACTTTTTGGTTGGATTTTTTTATTTTTTGAGGCATATAACAGCAGGTCTCAAATAGAAACCATGGGAATATTTTTCACTAAAGAAATCTCAAACCAAAAGAAGCTGTTTGATTCAAACATGTTTGTCAACCCCACAAAACTTTGTTTTACAAAAGCAGCAATCTGATAAGATTGGAGTGATAGGCAGAGCTTTTTTTTCTTGAACTGGAACTTCAAAAGAACCAACTTTGAAATAAAAGGTTTTGAAAAAAAACAGAAATTAGAATGAAATATTTTGATGCCATGGAAACAATCACTTCAGACAAAAAAATACCTTCAGCTTTAGTGCTTGGGAATTGAAATGCTGGAAATTTTGACACTGAATAAATGAGGAAATCTGTCGATGTTTGTTGACTTCCTGGTCCTGCTCCTCAAGAGGACACTGGCAATTCCTTACCACCGTGAAATCAGCGTGATGCAGCCCCACTTTTTATCATGTCCAAAATTAACTCAACTTCTAAACTAACAGCCCTTACTTTTCCATCCCTTGTGCAGGTCACAGCTGGCTCATCTTTCTCCGAGTCCCTCCCCAGACCACCAGATCCAGGGTTAACAGGGGCCCATGGCAAGGTCATGGGGGGATGGACGTTTGTCTGCTGGAACCTCCTGATGTCTACTACCAGAGTCCCACCTACCTTTCCCATCACAAAATTATACCTACGTCCTGTGAAGGTAATTTTGAGGAATTATAATTGCATTCAAGCCCAGAAACTCTGTTTTTATCTCAGCAGGTCCTTTGAAAGCTTTTCCTCAAACTGCAGTAGAAATGCTGTTTCAATCTCTATTATTGTTGATTTTCAAGGCCAGGTTGGATGGAACCTGGAGCAACCTGGGATAGTGGAAGGTGTCCCTGCCCATGGCAGGGGGTTGGAATGAGATGATCTTTAAGACCCCTTCCAACCCAAACCATTTTGAGATTCTGATTTTATGATTTTAATATGGTCCAAATTTAGAGTGCTTACAAGCAAGCGGACAATCCCACTCAGGGCAGATGGAGAGGCCAAGTCATTAAAAGCTGTAGTGGAAATTGGGGGAAACAGGCTCTAGAGAGATTTGCTCTCTAAAAAAACCCCTCTATTTTTGACAAAATGCATTGTATTTTCCCCAGAACCCAGGGATTCCTCCTTTAATAAAGAACCTGTGAAGCTGCTGTCACTGCTACATAAAGCATTATGGTCTTAGACAGATATAAAGAAATACAGCTCAATATTTCACTATGGGAACGCAGTGTAATCTGCATCCCAAAACACACCTGCTTTGGGCTGCAAAATCCCACTGTCCAGGGAGCTAAACAGAAAACAGCACATCCAGGTTCCTCTTAGCACTGAGTGTGGTGGGCAGCACAGGGGCAGGAGCTGAGAATGAATCACAGGATCATGGAAAGGCTTGGATTGAAAAGGACCTTAAAGCTCATCCAGTCCCATGTCCATGCACAGGGACACCTTCCACTGTCCCAGGCTGCTCCCAGCCCCATCCAGCCTGGCCTTGGACACTGCCAGGGATCCAGGGGCAGCCACAGCTTCTCTGGGCACCCTGTGCCAGGGCCTGCCCACCTTCACAGGGGAGAATTTCTTCCTGATATCCCATTTAAGCCACTGTCAGCTTGAATTAACAGCATAGATGGACATTGCCTCAGGATCCAGACACCCCCAAACTGGGCTGGATTGAGCATGGAAATCTCGACCCAACTTTGGTCTGACCTGCTACCAAAAAAAGGATCAAAGCCAAAATGTTCAGCTGCAAGTCTGAACATCCCTGGTGCTTCAAGAGCGGGACCAGAAGTTTCTGCGTGATGTCCCCTCCAACACCGTGAGCAAAGAGCAGCCCAGAGGGTGGCCAGGAGACAGAACATCACCTGCACGTCTCCACCTCTTCTTCCAGAAGCCAAATAAGAAACACAGACAAATCAAAACCCATGCCCTGGGAGCAAAGGACACCTAGAACAATAAAACAGGAGGAAGACCGTTCAGAGTTCTTTCAGAGTTCAGATTTGCAGTGTGTGATCTCCAAAAAGCCCACTAGTGCTGCCTAGTACCTGCATCTTTAGACTTGCTTAAGCCTCAGGGGCTGTCTGGAAGTCTGTGGAGTCAAAGCAACTTCACAACAATGTTTCACACAGAGCCTTTCATCCCAAGCCCTCTCCACATTAGTGACCCAGCTGTGTCTCCAGATGAATTTGTTCTTGGCTTCAGCAGCTGCTCAGCATGCTGTAAAATCAGCCTGCCTGTTTAAGAAAACCTCATGTAAATTTAGGAACTCAGCAATACACTCTGCACTTCAAAAAGCCACTCTGGGTTGGTTTCTATTTTCATAGCTTTAAAATGGGGATAAAGAAACCTTGAAATTCCCAATATTGGACTGAGTGGGAGGGGTGGGGCACTGTGGCTCTGTGGGGGCAGAGAGGTGGTCACCTTGTGAGCCCCTTTCAGTCTGTGATTTCACACCACTTCAGGTCTGCCACAAACTGACTGGTGCTGCTACTTTGCTTCCCAATTTCCCAGCAGCTTCATTTCTGGGAGCTATAACCACAGTCTCAAGGCATTCAAGCAATGTTATTCTGATACTTTCACAAGAGGAAAGTGTCTCAAGCATTCACCCCTTTAAAGCAAACCCCAAGTATGTGCAGCCCATCCTGTGGGTTTGTTGAATTTTTCCCTGTAGCTACATCTCTCCACTATATTTCTGTGCCTGTAGCAATAAAAACAAGGCAATAATTTACCTCCCATGGTTGTCGTACTGAAACTGGATTTTTATCCCAGTCTCTTATCTTCTCCATTCAGAGCCAACATATCTTATTACTTTGCAGCAAACATGGTCAGAGATGAAGGATTCTCTCATATATTTCCCTTTCTATTAAACCACAAGGTTTTATCCTTCCCTTTCATTCTTCAGTCTCAGGTTTTATTGTTTCTATCTCTGTCACATGTGATTTTGGCTTTCATGTGAATGCGAATATGTGCATTTATCTATTTATCCCCTTTATCACAACTAAACAAGATTGGGTCCCTTTTAAAATACCCAGCCACTGAATGCTGTTTCATCAGATACTCACAGCAATAACCTTACCATGCAGACTTGGAGTTATGCAGATACCAGAATAAAAGATTTTTGAAGACTTCCAATATTTCCACACATTCTCTTTATCCATTTCAGACGTGAGTATGCCACACCAGGAAAAAAAAATTACCTAGAAGGGTCATTTTTTCATCCTAGAAAGATCTGACCAGGCCAGATCCTGCCCACACCAGCACAGGGGAATGGACCCAGAGGACAAAACTCAGGCAGGACTTGGCAGGACAATTTGGGAGGCTCTGGGACTGACTAAACTGAATCATATTCTCCTCCCCATATCATCAAAACACAGCCTAGCTGCAGGTAAAGGATTAAAATTCTTGATCATTCAGTAGCACCATTAATTATTTTCCCCTCTATCTTCTCCCTTCAGATATCAGATTTTTTTTTTTTATCATGGTAAAGGGTTGGGTTTGCTGCAGCCTAGGTGAGCATCATTTCTATCCTGCTGAGAGAGAAATGGGGGTCAGAAAAATAATCAGAGCTCTGAAAACCATTTAAGTTGTAATAGTTCACCTTTTTAATTTGTACTTTGAGGATGGAATGGAAGGAAAGCCAGAAAGATCAGGGTGCCTGAAGGATTAATACCTGATTTGAGTTTAAAGGAGTAATCACATCACCTAATTTAGCCTCCTAATGTCAGAGGCTGCATTTCTCTGGATAATCAGTGAAACAAGTGATGATTCCAGAGGGAGACTCAAGCTGTTCTTCACAAACAAAACTTAAAAGTGCTGCCCATCCTTGTCCTATTCAAATTTTTGTTTCTTTTTCACTGTGGTTCATCTCCCTTGCTGCTTTCCAGAAGGGAGCTGGGGCAGGTTTCAGCCAGATCCTGCTCAGGACAGGCAGCAGACAGGGGTGAGTGAGCATCACTGAGCACTCCCACCCTGGCACGGGGGCCCTTTCAGCTCATTTGGGGTAAGCAGTGGCTGGAGCCATGGAGAGAAGCCCTGAAGAGCCATCAGACCTCTCATTTGGTCTAAAACCCAGTGCAAATCCCAGCACACAGAAGCAAACCCACAGTTTTCCCATGGATGCAGCGTTCCCTGAGCCACAGCGAGTCCACTCTGACGTGGCTACTTCACAGTTGTCCACCCACTGCTCAGCTGAAACCGTGGGGTTGGGATGGTGGAAAAGGAAACCCAACGGGGAGCATTGCTGGGTGTGATTTCCTGTTCACACCTCTAATTAATGTCAGCGGAGTCATCAGGGGTGTAGTCACATTAATTACATGTGAATGACAGCTGCAACAGCTTTGAGAATAAGCACAGTCTCACCAGACTGCCAAAAAGGACAGGCCTTCAACATAACACAAAGCTGAATGTATTAAGAAATAAACCGTGATTTAAGTATTTCAAAATTAAAATAGATTATATTACAGTAGCAATAGGAAAGATTACCACAAAAATGGGGAAACACATTGTAGGAATAATTAGTGCAATGCTTGTTGTAATTACTTATGAAAAGTTTCCTGGAAGAAGAAGCTGTAAATATTTCCACAACGATCATCAAGGCTTCTGAAACCTCGGGAAGGCACCAGCTGTTCTTCTGGCCTTGGCTGCAAGAGAGTCTTGGGAGAACAAATGCACATGAACCACTCGTGGTGGAAGCTCTGCCAGGGCCTGGGGACCTGAGGGTTCTCCACACCCCTCTGGGGCAAAGACCATGCTGCCAGGGAGAGTCTCCAATGGGTGATTTAAAAAAAAAAACCAAGCATGGGCTCAGACACTTCATCACGGGGAGCCTGGGTGCTCTTGTGGCATTGTTGGAGGCTGTGGCTGGGTGGAAAGGCCTGGCTGGACAAAGCCCTGAGTCAGAGCAGTCACACAGCGATGAGGATGAGGATGATGATGAGGATGAGGATGAGGATGAGGATGAGGATGAGGATGAGGATGAGTCTTGTCAGAGGGTGCCTGTCCAGGCAGTGTGGGGCTGGGGGAGTAGCACAGGCAGACAGGCCCATGGTGCCTCCATCACACAGATATTCCAGTAGAGAAGCACTGGGGTTGGAAAAGACCTCCAAGATCATCGAGTCCAGCCATTAACCTGCCCTGCCAAGCCCACCACAGCATGCTGCAGCACCTCTGTCCCAGCCAAGCTACCTGCAGAGATTTGGAAAGCTCCACTGCTGGCAGGGCAGGCAAGTCTAAAGTGTTTTCCTTTTGCTGGCTCCTGACTGGCAGAAGAATATTTCCACGTACACTTAATGTCTTAATGCAAAAGAACCCCAGCTTCCAAACTGTAGACACCAAAGACCTTGCTACAAACAGCATACTGCCACTGCATGTTAACAACATTGGGAATTTCATTTTTTTCCCCCCCATTAAGAGACATTTTCCTGGCCATTAACATCCCCATACTCCTGTGCAGAAGTGCATTACCTCTAACACGGGAGGGCTGACAAGCAGCAAGAGATGTGTAGCTCCCTGATGGTTAAATCTATAGGAAACCTCTGGTGTTTAATGAAACCCCTATGGAGACCTCCATATCAGCCATGGTTTAATGCTCCATAATGGCAGTGAATAATTTATCTATGAGCAACAGCAACTCCTGGTTCTCTGTGCATTAGGAGTTATTTATGAGGTAATTTTAACAGTTTCACACTGGCTGGTCATTATGTCACCGAGGGCTGACTGTCGGCACTTGTAGCCAAGGAGCAGAGAAATACTCCCCTATCACGGGCTGAGTTGTAAACAATGGCACGGGAGCACTTGCAAGGGGGTGTGGGCAGAGCTGGGAAAGGGCAGCAGAGGGAACAGCTCCACAAGAAGCCTGCCGAGATCTCTGCACAGACAGCAGGGCCCACTGCTCACCCCAGTGCCACCAGCTCTTCCCCAAGGACCCCCCTGCAGCTCTCATCATCCTCCTCCTCCTGTGCCTGGCACCTTCCCGTGTCTAATTCCAACAGCTGTGCTGTGGAAGAGGTTGGAGAGTAAGGGGAGAGTGTAGGGACAGCCCGGGGACACTGGAGAGCTGGGCAGCCAAGACACGGCCTCACATTTAGACCTGCTGTGGTGCAGTGGAGGAACATCTACTGAAGCGTCTCAGGACAGTGGAGAATGGTCACAGGCTGGCCAAACAGACAGGAGTAATTCCTGCAGGTATTCCTGCACCTTCTGGAGCACACAGAACACTGTGTACCCACCTGGCCACCCCTCCATCTCCAGGTGTGTGCTGCCGACAGGCTGTGGGACAAAAAACACGGGAAAAGGAAGGCGAGGGCACGGCCACAAAGCTGTAGCACAGGCTCGTGTTGCAGTGTGACAGCAGACACAGGACACTGGCTGAGGGTGACACATGGAGAGTGGCAACAGGGCAGCCGAGCTGGGGAAAGGAAGATGGAGAGGGTGGTCCAGCCACCAGCTGGCCAGAAGGGACAATGACAATGGGAGGTGTAGGAATGAAGCAGAAAGTGACTGACAATGGAGCTGGGAGATCTACAGAATGGAGAGAGCGAAAACACAAATAAAAACTAGCAGGAGGTGCCACAGACGAGTACTGTTTGAGGCTGGGATGTCAGTGACCTGCTCAAGGTGAGGGCCCTGCTGCCAGGCACCATCTCACTGCGTGCCAGGAACGCTCTGGCCCTGGCAGAGCAGCAACTGCTGCCACGAGAAGCAAAATAGTGAAGAATAGTGAAAGCAAACATGTTAACAACCAGAGTAGGACTGAGGTTAGAAGCAAGAAATGAGCAAGAAGGCACAAAATTTGAGAGCAGGTAGTTGTTGTGGCAGCCACACAAGGAGGTTTCTTAATTGGGATTTGTTGGGTTTGTGTTGGTTTTATTTCTTTAAAAAGTTTCTTACAGAAAACCAACAGCAGCACATGAGAGATGGGGCCAGACCAAAGCAGACTGCTCCTTTGCTCCAAAGCTGCAGGATCTTCCTCCAGCAGTGTCCCTGAGGCTCAGATCCTGGCTCAGCTCTCTCCACTGGCAGCCCTCCCCCCTGCAAAGTGCTGCTCAGCCAAACCTGCCAGCTGCATAATGTCAAAAGTGCTGGTCTTTGAGGGAGCTTCAAGGCTCAACTTGCCCTGAGTTCGTTCTCCAAGCCAGAAATTGACCCATCCTCTTTTTTCCTATCTCCCAGAGCTCGGCAGGTTGTGCTAAATTCAATGGCAGATGTGCTGCTGCACAAAATTGCCAGGCAGATGTGCCCAGTAAGAAGGTCCTGCAGCTAAACCGTTTCTTCAGACTGGAAGTTCGTATCAGGAGAATTTACTTAAGGGGAATGTAACTCCTCAGCTGTACATATGGGTTTGCTGAAGCCAGTTAAAACACGTTTGCTTATCACAAGGAGCATCATCTGGCTTGCTGGATTCAGCCCAACAGAAGTGCTAAAAATAAACCTCGTTTCCACTGTCCTTTTCCCCACATGAAAACTTCCTTGGTACATATTCTCTGCCCTGAGGTGTCCCCTTGCCACCTGCCCCTTTCCCAGTGCATCTCGCCAGGTGTGTGCTGTGGAAAACCTTCTGAAACTTCAAGACCTTATTCCTGTGTAGGGGCTCTCATCATTCTTCAAAGAACAGAAGACATCCTTAGCACTCCTAAAATAATCCTTTTTCCATAGCCCTATTCACAGAAGCAGCTGAGACACTTTTGCTGAGTCCTTCAGAAAAGAGAGAGACTAAGACAGGTACCCAGCACAGAAAACTTCAGCTTAAGCTGTTTGTTTAAAAGAGGACAAAAGGGTCTGATAATGAGGAGTGCTGGGCCAGCACAACTGTGCATTGTGGCTTTGGTACATATTCGAGCTGGCCGATATCTGGGCTCAGGGAAGAACTCCTTAACATGCAAATAGTTCTGTGAGCCAAAAAATATACTGCAAATATCAGGGAAAAAAGTGCTATTTTAGATACCAGATCTCCTGACTGCAGGAAGAAACTCAGAGATTTCAGCATTTACTGAGCAGATCGATACCTCTAAACTGAATCCATAAACCTCCCAGAGAAAACCCCTCCTGCTACACCACGCTATCACTTTTTACTTTTTTTTTGCTGTATCACAAATCTGCCATGGATACTGGCTGAAAAGTCATAATGCCCTGAAAATACCAGCTCTAGGCTCCCAAAGGATTCTTCTGAAATTATTCTCCATTCTTTCAATGAGAAATGAACCTGCACAGCAGCTTCCAGAGTTAGACTCTTCATTTTCTATTAATTGACATTACCTGGCCAGAGACAGGCCAGTGCAGAGTGGACAAGTCCATTTTGTCACTCACCTGAGCCTCCTCAGCCTTTTTCTGATTCACCCAAAAGCATTTATGTGTTAATTCCACTTCTCTATCCCTTGCCCCAGTCTGGCAATTCTTTATTGAAAGCCCCACCACCATATTTTCTACTGGCAGCCTTTACTCTCACAGCTCCCAGTTGTCAAATTCTGTGCCTTGAGCACTCCCCAGACCTCCCTGGGTGTCTGTGAAGCAGCAGAGATTCTCACAAGCACAGACTGTCCTACCCCACCTGTATCAAAGCTGGACTTTCCCATTTACACACCCAGACCTGGGACTGAGTTCATTTTCAGCCAGTGCAATCAAGGAGCTTCTAGAAACCAGCAAGACTCTCCTGGTACACAGCTGCCTTCACAGAGAGTACATTATTTTATCTTATTTTACCCAGAGAGAGCAAAAGACTGAGTCACCTTCCTTGTTCACTGCTTCAGAGAAGAAGACTTGGCTAAAGCAGCAACGAGAAAACCCAAAAGCAAAACCCTTCAATATCCAAACCTTTGCTTCCCCATCCTTTTTCCTTTCCTGAATGCCAAACTGAACAGATGTACCTAGGAGAGTCACTTCTGTGTCTCTCCATATGTTTGGCAGAGAATTAACACTTCTCTCCTTTTATTCTTGTGGACTTTCTGCTCAAATTCAAGGTAACATCAGGCAGTGAGGAAACGCATCCAGCAGCGACGTGCTGACGTCAAAGGTGGGATGGGAGGGATGGCATTTTCACAGGGCTCTGCTTGACAGCAGATACCTGGAACAGACTTGTACTGGGAAGAAAAGTGATTTCCTGACATTTTCAAATCAGGAGTATTCAGAAACAAGGTTGGAACAATTGCACACTGCTGGGAAGATTTAACCTTGGAGTGGGTTCAGCAAACTCTATTTTCTTCAATTTTTTTCCTGTGATAGCACAAACAATAGCTCTCTGGTACTTTTAAATGTTTTTAAGTGGTTAGAGAGGAGAAGAAGTTATTCTAGTTGGAATTTCAATATATATAACTGCAGCGACTCACACTGCGGAAATTATTTATTTACACTTTTAAATTGGGTACTTTTACAAAGCTGACTGCTACTGAAATCAATGGAGGTGCTTCAGTGCATTTAAACATTTCCCCATCTGCCTCCATAAGTATTCTGGTTTTACAACATTCCTTAAAATCAGGGGTTTGCCTCCCTTTCAGGCAAGTTACAAACAGAAATAAGCAAGAGCTAAGATATATTCCTGCAATAAAGCACAGATGCTCATTGAACATTGGGAGGGCGAATGGACTGTGCCAATTTTATTGGGGCTCTTGTGGACCAGGGTCACAAAGTCCATTGCAGCCCTGCTGTGCTTGTGCCCGAGCTCCCCAGAGGTGACACAGCTCACCTGGGGTGTGCCCAGGACAGTGACAACTGGGAAAACTCAGGTGACACCTTCCCCTCCCAGCTCCAAACTGCTTCCAGCTGAATTGGAGATAAATTCTGTATACTTAGAAGCCCTCATATTAATTTCCAGGTACTCATGGAATGGGGGAAATAGCAAGAAATCAATGTCAATCCACCCTCCCTCCTATAGTCTCATTGATCTCCATGTCCTCCTCCACCGTTTCATTTTCAGGGTGTCATAAAGGGAGTAATACTGGTGCAAATGATTAGACCTATTTAAAAACAAGATATTATGTTTTTTTTAAATCTACAGCAACTGCAACAACCCCCTACAGAGTAACATTTGTATAAACTGTTGATAAAAAGGAACTTTTTTGGGAAGTACAGGAGGAGAAAAATCAGTATATTTCCAGCTAATCAGATGAAACAGTAACTACTATGTAATTATTGCAGGAAAGTTGTTCCATCTGTACTCAGGCAAAACTTTGCAGCGTCCCTGCTATTTAAATCTGCAATTTGTCCTTGCTGCAGATATAAAATATAACCATGACACAAGAACAAATGAGAAACGATGCCTTGGGGGAGAATAAGTTTAGGCTGGAAATTAGAAGGATTCCAGCAGTAAAAGGAATGAAGCATTTGAGCATCCTTCAGCGTGGAGCAGGAAGAATAAAAAAAGCCCAGGTGGTTTTGTCTAGTGTGTCATTAACTTCACCTGATCCAACACAAAAAAGATTTGCAGCAGGCTGTAGAAACGCGAGCTTTTGGACCGAAAGCCATGAGTCCATCTGAGCTGCTTGTGAATCCAAATCAATGTGTGGGCTCGTAAAAGCAGCTGAGGGAGGTCCCCAAAGAGCCCTTCGTGGGCAGGTGTGTGCATAACTCAAACCCTGGCGTGACCTGCGGCCAGAGCTGCGGCAGGAGCCACGGGATGTGCTCCTGATGGGATTGCTGATTCCCAGGGGAAGGGCAGGTAAGGCTGTCAGGCCTCTCAGCCAAGGTGTGCACACTCGAGAAAGTCCAAACCAACCTTACTTGGACTGAGCTGAGCTTTTATTCCCAAGGCTGACAGCACTAGCTTTTGCGAGAGTGACACTTGGAGAGAAAAAAAGAGCTTTTGCTTTGTGACCTTCACAACAGGAGGCAGAAGCCCATGTCCAACAAAATAATGTGCAATACCTTTAAAGCTCTGTGTGCGTGTGTTGATTGTAGGTTGGATTTTTTTGTGGTTTATTATTATTTATTTTTTTGAGCTCTGGAATAGTTCCAGGTCACATGAAAGCCACCTCCAGCTGGGGCACAAAAAGATCACAACAAAGAAGCAGAGAGCAATTCTGCTGTGTGATTATTTGACCTTGACCCTCTAATTGCAATGGAGAAAAGGCCACTGAAAATGCCTTTGAGCCCATGCAGTTTGCAGGTACCCAGCAGGATGCAAGACACTTCACGCCAAAGCACAGCCATATGGTTAAATAACAATCAAAATTGTCAATATTTGCTGTGACAAACATGGGGCAGGGAGCTTGTGATGCAGGAGGGTGGGAACTGTTCCACTGCTGCTTTTGATTTAAGCAGTTTAGCAATTAACATTATTTCTAATCACTGCTCTCGTAGACCTGACCTGGTAGAAGGAAGAGAGATTCCCCACCTGACAGAGATCACAGCCAAAGGCAGGAGGAAATCCAGATGAAACGTGGGGGTGAAGAAGGTGCTGTGGTGGCCATGTGAACCTGCACCTCAGGAACAGAATATATTAATGAAGTGCTGATCTGAGCCAGGGAGGGATGTGGAGGAAGAGTCACCTCCTTGCCAAAGAAGGTTAAAGGGATCCATCAGTTATAGAGAACTGTTTTAATTTAATACCTTTATCAAGGATAGGCTTTTAAGCAGGATCAATTGGAAACATTGACAGCAAACACAGAAGACCACAGCAAGTAAACAACGTTAAATGTGTTTGGCTCTATTGTGCCCACTGGCTTCAGGGGTTTGGATTCAATTCTTTCCTGATGGAACAGCAGACCAGGCTGGTAGATAATGCCCATTCTATCTATAAAAACACAGAGGATCTTTATTGTTGCTATACAACGTTCCAACATTGCAATTATTTGACAACTTTACGCCCTCAGTGCTCTCAAATTTGTTTTGCTGTCTGCTAGCTGGAGCACCAGCTTCTGCAGCTTCACTCACTTTCAGTCAGCATCACATTGCAGTCATTCCTCTCTGTGTATGGGCAGGGTATTGCTGCCTCCAGAGCAATAACAAACCTCACAAACCAAAAAAAAAACCCACACAGCAAATCCCCAAATCCCCGAGCCCCCCAAACCCTCTTGTCAGCACTTCATTCTGAGGACAAGGCTCATACCATGGAGCTGCTTCTCCATCTGGAAAGCAACAGAGCTTTTGCCTGATGTTTTGTTTTCCTCAGTGACAGTTTTATTATAGGAAGAAAAATGAATATTTGTATTTGCAGCACTTGTCATGCCACTTGTGGGGTAGTGAAAAGGATAAAAGTTGCATCAGAACTGACTCAGCTGCAGACCAAGTCATCCCTGTTTTCTCTCCTGCAGCCTCCCCTCCTGCCCTTCTCATTCCTCCTGTAACTTATCTTCTTATTTATCTTATCTGCCAGTGTTTCATATAGAAAAAAATCATCTGGGAAGACCTTTAGCCATCTTCAGCTGGGCTCTACTGTGCAGGGCACTACCGACAAAGTTCTGCTCTTTAGATCTGACTTGTAAAAGTGAGGCACAAAATTTACAGTACAGGACTTTAGAAGCTGCTCAATCTACCCTTTCTGGAAACATGGAGGAGAAATTCATGTGCTGCACACCTGCAAAGATCTGTTAAGTAACCAATCACTTTAGGAATCTAATGCCATGTATAGATGGTTTCAGGGAGCTGGAGGTGAGTGCATTCCTCCAATAAACCCAAGGACACCAAGTGACCAGCACTGTGCTAAGCTGAAGGAGCAAAATTTTAAAAATCCTGAGCAAAGATCTCTGCAAAGCTGTCACAACACCTTCCCCTTGAGTACCTGAGTTGGCACATCCAGGTGTAATCCCTGCAGGAACATACCAAACCCTGAGCTGCACCCGAAAACACCCCAAGACCTGCAGATCAGAGGAGCTGCATCCCCAAAATGCCATGGCACAGCCGCTCCCTGGCAGCAGAACCAGACCCAGAGGTTCCCAATCTCTTGCAAAGACAAAAAGTTCAAGCTGCAGGACTTGAACTTGTTCACATTTTTTTACAGGGGCTAAAAGATACCTTGCTTTTTATGACAGTTCTTTACATTGCCAACATACCTTGAAATATTCTTACAAAACTCTAAGTACCACTTTGATATAAATAAGCAGACATATGCACAGTGATCTTTAACTTCCTTACCTCCACAAACCTTTGAGCTCCTGCTGGAACTTACAGTGCCACAATATTTATCAGCCTGTGAGGAGGCTCAGCAACAGAGAAAACAGAGCTAAGCCTCAAAAAAAGGGGTTTCCATGACTGAAGAAATAACACCTCTTTCCATGCTCAGTGTAAATAATGCTGGGTTCAATGGGGACCCCTTGGGAGGGGAATCAATCCCACCCACAGGAAATAAAGTGGTGCCATTTGTATGTTAAAAGAAGAGCAGCACAAGCCAGTTACAGTAACGACCCATAAAAGTGAAATCACAGGAGCTGGGCTCTGGCTCTGCGATTTATACCTCTCCACTGGAAAATAATGGGGACTCTTGCTGTTTTTCTCCTTCTTGTACAAGAGTTCCCATTATCTGAGCCAGAATTGAAAATGCAAAGTGAAACAGATGTTTGTCAGAGCCCTGGAACTGTAACTCTCTGCACCTCAAAGGAAAAGGCAACAGTTTGCATTTAAGACCTGTCTGTGCAATGCTAAATAGGGAAGTTGTTAAAAGGTCACCAGCCTTCACCAGTGCTGAGACACAGAAGTGTCACCCTGTGCTCAGTTCAGTGCCAGAAATGCGTTAACATCCCAGTCATACCTCAGCTGAAATGCCACTTTCTCAGCTGGAGCCTAGAGAGCAGATACAGCTCATGCCTGCTCTCCATCCTGGCTCTGTGGAAATCCTCTCCCAGGGGAGCATCCTGCCCTGTGTATGGGCAGGGAGCAGAGCCCGGGGCTGTTTTCCTACCCGGCATTTGAACCTCCACAGCTCTGTACATCTGCTCCTGTAACAGCTCCACAGCTTTCTGTCCTGGGAAACACTGGCACAGGGTGCCCAGAGAAGCTGGGGCTGCCCCTGGATCCCTGGAAGTGCCCGAGGCCAGGCTGGACGAGGCTTGGAGCAACCTGGGATGGTGGAAGGTGTCCCTGCCCACGGCAGGGGGTCCGAAACTGGGTGGTCTTTAAGGTGCCTGCAACCCAAACCATTCTGGGATGCAAAAGGAGGAGCAGGGAACAGCAGAGGAGACCCCCGGGGGGTGCAGGAAGGACAGGCTGCCCTGCACGAGAGGCTGGAGGGAGGCACAGGACCAGGGAGAGACGAGCAGCTCCAGCAGACATCCCAAGAGAGCCCACGCGAGGGGAGGAAGGGTCAGGGTTGGGCAGAGACAGCAAGGAGCAAGGCCAGGCTTAGCACACACACAGCCCTGCCCGGGGAAGGAGAGAGATTAGCAGCCTGAGCTTAAATGCAGCCCCCAGGTGAGGGCTGGAGGCCCAGGGGAAGCTCAGCAGGACAATCAGAGCCTGTTAGGGCCCTGATGATAGCAGCCCTAACACGTTTGCCTTGCTCTAATATCCCAGTCCTGGTGCTAGAGGATTTGGCGTTTTGTTTCTGCATCTCTCTGGAGGATCAAAATTCTTCTCTGCATTGTGTGAAGGAAAATGAGGGTCCCTGAGACATAAACCTCTGCTGTAGGATTTTCTCAGTGCACTGCACATTTCAGGTGTGAGACCTGTGCTGGTCCATGGACACCCCTGCCTCACTTTCGGCTCTCCAGGGCCAGCCTGACCCCCTGGCTCAGTGTGATACAGATCCTGCTCAAGGCTGCTTGTTCCAAGCAAACCCACTCTGGTTTTATTCTTTGTGTCTTTGTCCAGTCCTGGAAGAAATCAAAATTCCCTCTTTTTGTAGCCCAGAACAGATCAATGAGCTACAGAGTTCAGGTCCACAGCAAACCCATCACTGCTTCCTTGAAGGACAGGCTTTTTCTCTGTACTGACCTTTGTTTGCACCACGCTGTGCAGCACTCAGAAAAAAAACCCTGCAGAGAGGTGATGGGAGCGAGGTTAAAAAGCTGGCCCAGAAGTGCAGGAAGGAGTCTTTGTACCCTGTTCAGCAGTTTGTAGCTGGTGTGGAAGTCCCTAACAGGGCTTGGAAACAGATCTCCCACCTCAGGCAGACATTCCATGCCACCAGTGGGATCGGGCAGTGCAGAGTAGCAGGGGTTGTGTTTAGGGTGATCTGGGATGTCTGGTGGTGTGATCTGGCATTTTTGGTGATGTGGTCTGAATGTCTGGTGATGTCGAGGCACACACAGCTTTGTGACATCCATTGAGGGATAGAAGTGAAGCCTCCATCTGATGCTGGAGCTCATAGGAAGCCAGGAAAGAATAGAATCAACATCAGTTTTGGGGTGGATGAGCAGCTGCTGCAGGTGGGAGTTGTTTCCCAGATGGTGTTACTTGACTCATGGGGACTTGTTACACTTTCATCAATTAATCAGACTCACCCAAATCACTTAAACACCCCCGTGAAGCTTGGAGTCTGACACAGAGCCCTCGAGGAGCTAAAATAAGCATCACAAAAGTGTGGTTTTTTTCTTTCCTGAAGACTTTTCATAAGTAACCAAAGAGCACAATGAAATTATAAAACTGAAACAAAAAAATGCCCAAGAGACATTTTCATGTTTACCTTGTGTGCATTAAAATATATAATAAGGCTTTATGAGATAGGCTGCATTTCTCCTGCAGACATTCACGATGTGTAATAGGGCTCATTTGAATTGGAGAAAAGTCTTGGAATCACTCTAGACATAATCTTGGAGCTATTCCAGTAAATTCAATTTATTTTGGACTATGCATGTGGGTCTGACTGAGCCTCGGAAGGTTCGGGAGGATTTCTGGAACCTCAGTGTTAGACTTTTCTCTCTGTTACATGAGTGGGAACCTGAAACACTTGGATTTACAGTAGGAGATTCACTTCAGCTTTACATCTGGATACATTAAGCAAAATCATAATTTGGCTCCATCCCTACATGTTTTCCTTTTTTTAAGTGTAGGTGAGAGGGAAAGACAACGTTACAGCTCTTCATATCCATTGTACCCAAATGACATTTACGTTCAAAAAACAAAGGAAAAATCAGCAAAATATTTTCTCCTCTTTTAACTTAAGTTTCTTGTTTAAGTCACTTGAGGTCTTGGATCACAGGATGAAAGAAGTGAAACTGTCTTCCAGTGTCCACAGACTTTGAACTGGACACAGTTGGATTATCTCCTTAATTTCTCCCAAAGAAGTCTGTTTCCTCAGGTTTGTGAGGTTTGTGGCAGTCCCATCTGTCTGTCATGTGGCAGGGCTTTTTCTTTCATCTAACTGAAAATACAGAGAGAGGCAAAGCGTGTGTGTGACTCCTGCATTGCGGGGTCTCAGGGCCTGGGGGAGCCCCAGGAGATCTGAGCTGGTTTATCTCCTCACCCAGGGAGGATCAGCCCTCCCTGCCAGGCGCCAGCCACAGGGAATGGTGCCAAAATTCAAGGAGGTACCCCAGGATCCAGCAGCAAGGACTGTGGGTTTTAACATGCAGTTACTGTTGCTCGGGATTGTTTCATTAGAGATGGACTTTATTAATACAGATGCCATGGGCAGGAGATGCAGTTATCAGCAGCTCAGCCCAAGTGAGCAGAAGTGGGGAGAGCTTGGGAGTGTTGCTGCAGCCTGGTTTGTACAGAAAATAAACTGGACAGGAGAGGCAGGAACTGGTTACTTTTCCGTTTTTTAAAAATTTTTACACTTTGACTCAGGTAAAGAGGTTCTGCCTCCTTTTGCCAGTCAAAGAGTGTCATCCCTAGAAGCTGACATATCTCAACCACAAAGTGGAAGCCAAGCCCATCAACACACCCACTAATGCATTCAAGTTTCTTTTTCTTTGCTGGATGCAGTTTACAATTATTCTTGATCACTTGATAACAAGTTTGGGTGCAATGCTCACCTTGCAATGGTTATCCCAAAAAACTCAGAGTTCCCTTTAGGGCGGCAGTTTCCTACAAACCCTCCACCAATAGCACAAATATAATTGCTTTTCCAGCAGGGAGGCTGCTGGAGAGAGCTGGGTCTGGCTGCCAGGTGTCTGAAGATCTGAATATATTGCCATGGTTAAGAACCAATGTGATTATGCAAAGCAGAGCTCTGTGCCTGTCTGGGAGTGCAGGCGGGTGTGGAGATGAACCGAAGGCAGGAGCCTTCCCTGAAACATGACTGCCTTTCCTAAGAGAGTGAAAAATTTCTGCTGTCAAGCAAATGCTCACAGAGTGCTAATGGAGAGAGGAATCTGAGCAGAAATTAAGGTTCAACCAGATTGCACAGGCCGGATCCTTAGTTAGTATAAATCTGGGCCTACAGTGGATCTGACTGCAAGTCTACTCCAGGCTGGGCTCATCCATCCCGTGCACAGCAGTGGATGGATATCTGCACAGTCAGGACCCAGCCCATCATCATGCTGCTGCAGACATGGCTCCAAAAAGAAAGTGCTCTGTATATCTCAGAGCAGCCTGGAGGTGATGCCAGTGAAGGCTCCTTCCCAGCCCATGCTCACCCTCATGAACAAACCAGAGCTGGGACGGGTTTTATAGAATAGGTTTGCTTTCTTCACATATTTCTTCTTCCTCCACTCCCTCTCCCTCTACAAATATGCCTTGGTGAGACAAAGACAACAGTGACAACTCTGGAAAGTGTGGAGTTGAAAAGTCAATGATAATTTAGCAAGAGACAGTGAGAGGTAGAGCAGAGTGGGAGGAAGGGGTGGGTCCAAGGAGGCCACAGAAATAACAGGTTCATCTCAGCAGCTGTGCTTTGATAAAAAGTGACTTTCTGAAATCTCCCCTTTGCTGAGACACCAGTGTTTCATGCTGGTGGATGTGACAGCCCATAAAAACGAGAGGGAAGGGGAACACCCCAGGAGCTGAGAGATGCAGAGCAGCGGCAGCCTGAGAGGTGTAAAGTGAGTGCAAGACGGCAGCAGGAGGAGAGGAGATGGGCTGTGATCTGCCAGGATGCTCTGTGATTTCATGGAACACTTGCTCCGACGCGCAGCCGCCCGCCAGTGGTGCCACTGTCACCCGCTGCTCCTGGCAATTGCACACGGGCAGGGGGCAAAGGAGGCGCCAGGGAGGGAGGAAGCAGAGTGGGAGTGGGGCAGCTTTGAGGATCCAGGCTGGTTCCAAATAGTGGGGCATGCATGGGAGGAGCTGGGTGAACTCCCTGCACACCTGTGGAGATCCACTTCACTGTTCGAAGTGAGATGTTTTGTGGAAATGGAGAAAGGGAGAGGTGGAAAAACACCTCAGGGATGTCTGGAGCAGAAAACAGCAACAGGGGACAGTAAATAACTCAAGTAAATCTTGCCAGGAGCCTTGAGCCCTGAGCTCTGCCAGGACAGAGCTGGAGGCACACGAGCCCTCTTGAGATAGTCTGCCGGGTTTCCCAGCAGCCAGATTATTTAAAAATACTACCCCTGGCCATCCACAGGCCAGCCTGGCCATAGCCCCATTGTCTGTGCACAGGCAGCACCTCACTCCAGGTGGGGAGGGAACCATTAAAGGCATTTACTGAACCAGGAGAGGCAAACCCAAAAGGGGACAGTGGGGGATTGCAGAGTTCAGCTCAAGGCTCTGACATTCCCAGCAGTGAAAGGCTCTGCCTGGGACCAGCCCATTGCACCCCAGGGAGAGAGAACTGGCACTGAGCTCTGGGGCCATAGGACCATCCCCTAAGGCTGATACTGCCCAACATCTCATGTGGTCCAGCTCAGAAATTACTGGAACAAACCCTGGCTCCTCTCCTCCAAATAGGAGTGAAAAGATCATTTTGACAACCTGATGACTGCCTCAGAAACATATCATTTCCAGAAAGCTTTCCAGGGTCAGTAAAGATGAGGCATTCAGCAAAGGGATTGAGGACGCAGTCCTGGCACCTCAAGGGTTAATGGAATTTTTGCACAGTGCTCCGGAGGGCCAGGATTTCATGCCGTATTTCCAGGGTGTGAAATAGTGTCTCATTATTTTCCTGATACAAACACCACAGCACACAGCTAACAGCAGCCAGAAAATGGTTCTTAGTAGATACTGACCATAAAGGAAAGCGAAATAAATACTTATTTTCCTTTAGGCATGCAGACAAGCCATAAGCGTTCAGCCAGCTGCGACTCCACTCAGCTCACAAATGTCAATGAACACACCATGCCCATTTGTTACCCAGTCACTGCCCTTTTTTCTGAATTTCCTCTGCTCTGACTGACCACTGCACTCCCCCAGTCGTGTTACACTTTCACGGTGCTCCAGATGGGACTCTCGCTCCAGCCCTCTTGGCTGGATACAGATTAAAGAAACTTTAAATTCTTCTCTGTTCAGGAGTTTTAACTTTATTTTCTGTGGGCAGCTCTGAACTGGCCAGACACCCGAACAAAGGGGTCATTCCTGAGAGAGGCAGGACTGCAACCTCCATCATGCAACTCAAGCTTTGCCCTCTTCTGGGATCCCTCCCCAGTTTATCCAAGCTTCCTTCCTAACAGTGTGTGCTCTACCTCTGTCAGCCACGTTTTGATATCTAGCATAAATAAATATCTGTAGATTGTTTTGTCCTCCCTTACAAATCCAGAATACCCAGAATTGTCATACAAGTCTATCCAGACTTAAATACTTTTTTTACACCCTGCTTCCTGTGAAAGATCTCCTCCGAGTGCTGCTGGAGGGGTTTGAATGGAACTGTTCTCACAGCAGCGTTTCAGGGAGGAATCATTAACCCCACTTCACCTGACACACCCACGGACAGGAGCAGTGGGTGTCTGAGGCAAAACAGCCCAGAAACCCCAGTGCCACACTCTAGAATATATTCAATGGGATGTGCATTCATGCAAAATTAATGGGGATCCATCACTGTGCAGTGGCATTTGCTAATGGTGCTTTATAAGCTAATAAATAATACACAACACTAAAACAAACATGAATTTGATAGCCGAAATCCCTCCTAGTGACAATAGCTTCTGCCAGTAGAGAAGTCGGCCCTCTAATTCCAAATAAACACAATTAAAGTGATATAACAAAATAAGGAACTGGCAGCTCAGCTTCTGAGATTGGACTGTCCTCATTTAAATACAGGTTGAGACTCAATCGATTTGGTTGTTAAGGATTCCTTGTCTCGTGGTGCTCTCAGGATGAAAGGAAATGCAAAGGGAAGAAGGTAGGAGATAACAGAAAATGCAGGTTCCTGGGGTGTTTTGTGTGTTTTATTCCTCCAGACTCTAAACTTGGTCACATTCCCACAGCACTCATCCCAGCCCAGCCTGGCCATGACCATTCCACAGGGCCAGGCATTATCTGATCCCAAAGAGAGCTCTTAGCTCCTCGTGTTCCCCTGCCTCAGCATCCCCCAGAAGCCCTGACTGCTGGGGAAGCTCTTTGCCCCCCACGTGCCTGTGGGTCCTGCAGGCTCACAGCCCCTCACAGCCCCAGCCACAGCACAGATCCTCGTGCTACACATGAACACCTCCAGTGCAAATGAAACAAGACCTCGGTGTTTTCAGCGACAAAGACCTTGCAAATCTTCATTTTCCATGTGCTGCATTTTTCCAAATGCATGAAGGGACATGCTTGATATACTTTCAAGACAGGGAAATCCCCAACAGGGGTTTCAAATCCCAGCTCAAAAGCAAGGAGCACCTTCTAAGAGGAGAGACTGCTGGAGGTTTTCTTTTGTTAGGGTGAGTAAAACAACAGTTCTCTTTATCCTCTTTCTCGGAAAATCAAAATCCTTTTGCCTGAACTCTCTCCTAGCCAAGTCAGTGGGGGGCAGGGACCTGCTGTGAAAAATTTCATCCCAAATACTTTGAGTGTGGCAGAATCACAAGGAGTTTTCAGTGAGATGTGTCTGGGGCTCAGTGACAGCAACAGCTCTGCATGAGGAAGTGCTGAACAGTGGATGGATGCAGAAAGAAATAAAATTAAAGATTGATTTTATCAGAGATTTTAAGGGGTATTAAATGATTTATCTAAAATGAGGGCTGTGGTTGAGTCCAGAGTGCTAAACAAATTAATTCAATACTTAGCTATTAGATTTTAAAAAGAACAACTAAAGAAACTACAGATGACATAACCTTCAGCTGATCCAGCCCCTGGCTGTTTGTATTTGACTTGCCAATAAATAACAAAAATCTCTCTGTAAAACTTGTTCCCATATTCAGGTCCTAATTTCAACCCAAAGATCAACTCTTGACACTTAATTAAGTGAACTGAGAAAAGAGATGTTCCCACTGATTGAAAAGGCTCAGGAAGGGGAAGATAATGCCATGATTCTTCTTTGGAGAGGGAAGAAGCCTCATAAGACACGGCAGGTGCTGGATGTGGATTGGTGTGGCCCCAAAGGGAGTCACAGCCCCCTTCAGCTCTCATTCCATGGCAATTCACAGCTGGCAGATGTTGTGAGTGCTGTGACACACCCAGAGCTGTTGGGTTCACCTGCTACCAAGGGGAAGATAAAGGTCAGAATATTTTCAGGGAACAGCTGCGAATGTGAATGTTAAAAAAAATCAGATTAAACATTGCAAAGAAATTCTTCCTTGTGGGGGTGGGGAGGCCCTGGCACAGGTTCCCAGAGAAGCTGTGGCTGCCCCTGGATCCCTGGCAGTGTCCAAGGCCAGGTTGGACAGGGCTTGGAGCAGACTGGGACAGTGGAAGGTGTCCCTGCCCATGGAACAGGGTAGAACAGGACTGAAATTTGAAAAATCCAGGATTTGCACCTTAGCTCAAAGAAATCTCTCAGGGACCATCAGCAGTTGATGGAGTCCCGTGACAAACACAGATATCCAGCCCAGTTTGCTGCCATGACCTTATTCAGTGAATATTTTATAATCCCAGCGTTATTTGCACCACTCTTCCGGCTCTGACCTTAATAAATCCCACATCCCATGTTTAAGCCTACAGCTTATCAATCATCTTAAAGGTCTTTTGCAACCTAAATGATTCCATGATAAATTCAATCAGAGCTGAGCCACATCCCTGGACACGCAGCGAGCCGGTCTCCTGGCATGGTCATCTTTAAATGAAAATTAAGCTTAATACTGGACATATTTTTCATGTGCAATTATACCACTGTCTTATGAAAAAAAAAAATCTGGCCTAGCAGCTCTGCCTCAAAGTAGCTGATGGTGGTTAGATCTGTGGATAAAAGATAAAGCTGAAAGGCAGATTGATACCAGGAAAAAAAAAAAAAGGAAGATAAAATACTTCAAACAAGTGTTCACAGAACTCTTAAGATCCAACTCTGCCTAGAAATGCCAAACTGACTTAAATTGGAGGATCACATCGTAATCCCATATAATTAATGTTTGTCCTCTTGCTGTAAACTGCCAGATTATCATTAGCTCATCTTTTGTACTTCCAGGAGAAACTCATTACTCAGGGAGTGAAACGTTGGGAAATTGTTTACAATTATGCTGCCGAGAGCAGTAGGCTAATTCCATCTGCTAATTAGCCCCACTCACATAAGTATAGGTAGAGAGCTATAAATAATAGCAGCGATGAGCGCCGTGCTGGCACCGGCTCGCCGGGGCTGTGCCGCAGCGGCAGCTGCCCCCTCTGCTGGCCTCGTAACGGGATTTTACTCAAACCACGTGAAAAGCCCCCAAAAATCATTCTTTGCCCGGAGCAGAGAGAGGGGTGAGTGGTAGAACAGGTATTTCTAAGCCCCTCTCTGCATCAGGCACATTTGTGTCACCGCCAGCTGATGCTGCCCAGCCTGTTCTGACGCTTCTGGGAGAGAGCTGCTCCTGAGAAGGGTTTCTGGGGGAGGCAGAGCTGGTGGGGGGAAAAAATCCCTTTGTTTGTGCAGGTTCCAGGCAGGAGCTCCCTGAAATTAGCTCAGTTGGTTAGAGCATATATAGAGCTAAAAACACCAAAGCTGAGAGTTGGACTTGATCATCCTTGGGGGTCCCTTCCAGCTCTGAATGTTCTGTGATCCGGAAATAAAGACTAAATATTTCAACTGAATTTAAAAAAAAAAAAAAAGTCACAGTATAGAATCACAGAATAGTTTGGGTTAGAAGGGACCTTAAAGACCACCTGGTTCCAACTCCCTGATGTGTGCAAGGACACCTTCCACTAGACCAGGCTGCTCCTCTTGTGCATTTTGTGCTGTTGGTGTCTCCAGACCCCTTCACTCAACCACTGCCCCAGGCTGGGGTGTTGCACACCCCCTCTGTACTCAGCTATTTGCAGCTCTCAGGAGCAGAGGTTGAATTTCACACTCACTAAAGATCAGACTTGGATGAAAAAGAAACACAACAAGACAAAAATCCTGCCTCCCTTCCAGCTGGATGAACTAACTAAAAGGCAGGGCTGGCCCATGCAAACTTACATAATCTGTGTTATTGTATTTTAATCTGACCTCCACAAACCAACAGTGATTCTGTGCTGCTTGATTGCTTTCCCTCCATGGATTTTGCTTTTCTCCACACAGTAACCTTCATATAGCAGGGACTCTATAACACACACCCCAGACAGCTCCTCGGTGATTTGGGGATTGGAGATTTATATGTGAAGTAAAACCAGTCTGACTGGTGCTATTTGAAATATGGAGATGGAAGTATTTTCCTCAGGGAACTATTCCAGGCTGTGGATCTTCCATGGAGAAAAGCAGGTTTAAGAAAAGTCCAGCTGGGCTCAGGGGGAGCCTTCCTCAGGTGCTGTATGGAGCCAGGACCTTCCCGGGGTGCTGGGTGCCTCTCAAGGCCTCGATGCCTGGAAACGAAGGCTGCAAAGCCCTCGTCCTTCCTTGGATGTGGCTGACAAATGGCACCTGTTTGGGGAAAACAGGAAAAGATTAGTGCACAATTGAAATGCAATCTTTTAGTCTTAGGCAGCATTTATTTCATGTCTGGTTTCCTTTGTCAATGACTTCGGGGATGTCTGGGGTGTTAGAGAGGGAAGATGAATGATGCTGTAACGCCAAGGTGTACACTAAAAAAAGAAGTCCAAGAATGTTTTTCCTTAAGGCATTGGAATACACGGAAAAGAACAGTGCCATCCTAAACCACTTTAAATATTAGTCACATCATAAACCACTTATTTTCATTGTGTCATGTGCTTTTCAGTTTGCACACTTTGCCACAGCCAGAATTTCCTGACAAAGAGCGTGGAATTGGCCAACTGATTCAGCCAAACAGCCTCAGATGTTGGAGTCCTTATTACAATGTTCCCAGCACCAACTGCCTGGAACCATTTAATAAGATGGAATTGCCGTTTGAATGACACATATAATCAAAATTTTCATTTGTTTTCACAAAGAAAATCCATCTAATCTCCAGCAGAAGAGAATGGAAGTGGTTTTGAGGCAGGCAGTCCATGTTCCACTATCAATTTATATGCAATTCAAAATATAGGATTTGCCTTAATGGATTGTCAGGTCTTAATATAGAGGGAGAATGAAGGTATAGGGTTACTGAACGAGAAGGAAAGGCTTTATTAAAAGACAACAAAAAATAAGAGAGGGAAAATAAAAGGTATATTTTTATGGCTGAAACCAGAAACTATTACTACATATGGTGGGATTTTCAAAACCCTTTGGTCACTTGTTATATCCGGACCATTTTCCTGCTGCAGCAGGAGTGTTCCCTGTAGCCCATGATCCAATTTGCCAGGCAGTTTTCAATGACCCATGAAAGACATTAAAACAGTCCCTACGTGGTTATTACATCACTCCAGTCTCCAAGATGAGATCATATAATTTTCATTACAGGGGAAACCCTCCATCCAAAGTGGCTCGCTTGGAGAAGCAGCCAAAAGGAAGAGTTTATTGCTTTTCCTGCTAGTTTAAAATATACAACATGGATTGCTTCCATCTTGGTACTTTGACTTTTCCTCCTCATCGTCATTCTCCAAGGAAATCTGGCTTCTCCCAGTGCTCAAATCCCAAAGTTTTGTGGTTTTTGCTGTCTGCTCACTCTCTCATGTCATCTCAACTTTAATCATATATATTCTTTAGGAGAAATAAACAAGAAAATTACACTTCTTCCTGCCCACACACTCACCTCGTTCACACAGCTGCTAAGCCAGGGGGTTGCCCATGGCAAACACGGATATTTCCCCCAAACTTACTTGTGGACACTGAAAGCTTGGTGGCAGAGAGATTTTACAGTATCTGCCTGTGTCCGTGAGCATCCTCACTTTCTCACAGAGCTAGCTGCAAAACAGCTAGAGAGCTTTTGTAAATAATTCTTCTATCTTGCACCTGTGAGGTGTTTTTAGACTTTGTTATTGTCAGTCTGAAAAATTATTTAGGAAATGTGTGTTTTTAGAATCTAGCCAATAACCCTGGGAGGTGGTTAACGAAGATCCAATTACTTTCTACAACCTAGGGTATAAAACCCTTCTATATATAAATAAATAAAGGCATTTCTATCTAATTACTCCTGAGTTCAGTTCCCTCTTTCCTCCCCGGGCCGTGTCCAAATTACGACACTTACTGAAGACACCAGGAGAGCACAGGATGGCACTTCAAACCCCTGGGTCCCCACTGCAGAGCCTCAAGGGTTGCTCCATGAGCCTCGATGACCCCAGGGCTGATGCTGTGAGACCTCAGCAGCCCTGCTGGGGCCCTGCAGCTCTTCCAGGTGTTTGGCACGTGTCTTACAGCACAATGAATGTTAGGATGCAGTTTATAGGGCCACATGTTTGCCTGTGAACTCCCTGGTGTTGCTGATCCTGCCCGCCTTCCTCCTGTTGGCATCCCGCTCTTGGCCAGACTGCCTGGCCCAGATGCTCTCCTGTTCCTTGTTGGAAAGGTGCCCAGAATCTCCACATTCTTCCTAACGATCTTCCCCTCTGTGGGGCACTTTCCTGATTTGGTGCAGATTTTACAACCACATTTTCCAATAGTTTGCCCTTCTTCACTCCTCCCCAAACTTGAAGGGAGCTGCAAGATGAAGAGAGACAATTTACAAGAACATTGGTGACAGGACAAGGGGGAATGACTTCAAACTGACAGAGAGTAGGTTTAGATTAGGTATTAGGAAGAAATTCTTCCCTGTGGGAGTGGTGAGGTGCTTGAGCATGTAGTCCAGAGAAGCTGTGGCTTCCCCACCTCTGGCAGTGTCCAAGGCCAGGTTGGACAGGGCTTGGAGCAACCTGGGATGGTGGAAGGTGTCCCTGCCCATGGCAGGGGTGGAATGAGATGACCTTTAGGTCCCTTCCAAGCCGAACCATTCTGTAATCCTACGATACATCCCACAGTCCATCAGCTGGCACAGCCACGGGGCCCTGCGATGTGTTGTGGGAATCACGTTGTTCAAAGTGATCATACCAGAGCAGCAGCAGCATCTGTACCCTGAAAATGATGTGTGCAGCAAATAAAGCACCCCGTGGCTCAGGACTGGGCCCCACAGCCCACAGTGTGAGCCCCAGCACAGCTGTGTGTCCGCCCAGAAGCCACAGGCAGGGACAGTAAAACCTTCGCCTCCAGGAGCAGCGTCCGGCCCACGGGAACGCAAGGAATTGTACCTACACTCTGTCTTGGTAAGGCAGAAATTACTGTGATTTAATCCTGCTCACAGCATTCCCTCTGGGTCAGTGCATATCAGGATTTGCTTTGTAGAACATCAGGCAAGAAAACCTTGAAAATTACCTTTACACAGATGTATAAAACCTGAAATACACGGATGCAGATATTCAGTTGTTTTCCTTGCAAACCTTTAAGTCATCACAACACTTCTTACATGTCAAAGGGCAAAAGTCTACTTGTGTTTTATTTTTATTTCCTCTTATTCGATTTTGCATTTCCAGCACGTTATAAATCACAGGTTACACCAGGATGTAAGACAGAAAAACATTGCCTCATTACACACGCAAATGTTTGGGATTAAAATTACAGCCTAGTGGCATAGATAAGAGGCAGATTGCAATGAGGATCTAAACTCTGGGGTGATGAATCACAGCAGAGCACAATTTGCCATCAGCCCTGCACTGTGGTGCTGGTCAAGAGTTAACGATCCAAGGAATGCCATCACGGAGCTGCGGGGTGACATTGATTCTTGTGCTGTCCCCAAAACCGAGGGTAGGACTTGTGGCAGGTGCCGGATGGAGCCCTCCAGAGCACGGAGACTGAGGAGGTTTGTCTCTGCCTGCTGCACTCCATCAAGGATGGAGAGAAAGCTGGAAGAGAATGAGTGGATAGCTAGTAGAGTTGGGAATTTTTCAGTTGAAGAGGCTTTTGCAGGAAAATCCCCATCTCTTGAAACTGAAAATTCCGATGGGGAAATACAAACCTTTAGAGAACTTTTTTGGTGGCATAAGGTGAGGAGATGGAGGGTGTGCAGTGGGACTGCCTCACCTTGCCAGAGTACCCACCTGAGCTGGAATAGATTGTGCCATGACCGACCATCCCCACAAAGCTGGGTGGGTTCTTTGAAGTTCCAGTCACTGCTAATTTAAAAACCAAAAGGAAGTAGCTTGCACAACTTGATGACAGTGAGATTTAACACCAGGAAGAGCTTCCAGCACAGGAACTACCAGGAACTCATCCCCGTGTGAGCCCTCTCCATCCACTGAGTGCATTTCAACACCAACCAGTGTCACAGGGACATGACTGTGGGTTTAAAGCGTATTTCTCAGCTGACTGAGCATTTAAGAAGCTGAATTCTGTTCAGATGCAGAGCTGGCCGTGTGCACACCTGCTGAGCCCAACACTTAGCCCACCTTTAAAAGCCAAACACACACACTCCTGTGCTAGTCGTGTGTGTGCTCACGAGACTCCACACACAGGAGGGAGCATTTCCATTGCAAAACCACCCTGCACCTCATCCGCCAGTAATTCTGCCCTCCAGGGAGGCGTACGTGCTGACAGCGAGATGATTATGAAGATGATTGAGCTTTGAAGTGTATTGTTGCTCTCCTCAATGGCGCTGATTGGCAGCGGTGGGTGACTGGGGAGAGCGAGGGAAGGGGCACTCGCAGGCTGACCAGGCAGATCAGGGCTGCCATCAGCCTCAGCAGAGAGCTGGTTGGGCTCTTGAGCAGCTCTCTGGTTCGGAGAGAGGGTGGATTGCCGTCTCCCACCAGGTGAGGATACACATCCTGTGCAGCAGGGACGGCAGCAGGGGTTTGGATATTTCACTTTCTTTTATTTCCTCTCTCTGGTGGCTTCAGGGGAAGATCCAGGGGTGAAGTCTCTATCTCCTGAATGTTAAACTTCAGAAGGCCGCAGTCCAAACAGGACTTTGTGGTTCCTGCTGCTTTTTCCAGCTCAGTCATTCATTCAGCTTGGATTTTCTTCTTGGTCACACTTTGGTTCTTAGCCATGCTGGAAGTGCCCAATTTCTGAGGAGAAAAGATTGATATTGTCAGAAAACTAAGAGATGCTCAGAGTGGGGTCTGTGAGATCATACTTATATCACAAATACACTTAATTTCATTTGATTCTCTGGGTTATACCTGGTGGCGTCTGAACTGTCTCTGCTGGCCTGGAAAACGTTCTGACCTAAGGAAACTGCTTTTCTGATCTCATGTGACAACTCCCATCTCCAGCAGCAAAAGTTTACTGAGCTACAAAAAATATCAGAACTATGAGGGTGGAAACAGAGAGTATTTATGCCTAATATGATACTCCAAGGAACAGCCATCAAAAATAGGCTTCTAATTTCTAAAGACTGTCAGATGCCCAGCAGAGTTACTGCATCATGCACCAAATTTCCCTTTTTCAGGTTTTACTTCTTGACTTCCCTCACAAGGCAAGAGATAGACAAATTATTTTAACAGTTGCAGACAGTTGTTATTTCATCACAGCCTCAGCTGTTCCCTCAGATATGACACAGCCACCAGGGCAGACTACCCAGTGCAAAGGTCCCCAGAGGAGGGTGCTGCTTGTATTGTCTTGGAGCACAGTCGTGTATCAGCCCTCGTCTTCCCATTTCTTGGTCAGCTTCCATCACTTGGACTGATCAGAGAGGAATCTCTGCCTCACAGACGGCCCCAGCCTCTCTAGCTCCTGCTGCTCACTCACCCAACTCCCAGGACCCATTAACAGTGAGTTCCCCCTTATTTCTTTTCCTAATGTTCATTCCACAAGCTGCAGAAGCAACACTTTTCAGTATTAAAATGTAATTAATGATTTCACCATAATGAAATTAATAATTAACTGGAAAGACATTTAGACCCTTTGTTGAACAAAACTCACTCATTTCCTGCTGTATCAGGACTGTCTGGTCTGCTCTGCCTGTGAGGCAGCTCTCCCCCAGCTGGCAGCAAGCCAGAGGCTGCAGAAAACCTTGGTTTTTTCTGTCAGGGCATTTCTGACAGGCCTCTGCTCACAGGCACCATCAGCCCCTGGCTTCTGGATCCTATCAAAGACAGGAGAATAAAAGGAAAAAGTAAACATGGATGGGGGAGAGGTGATGGGCTCGGCTGACCAGGTTCCCCCCAGAAATACGTCATTTATGAGATGCCCAGACTAAAGGGTTTCTAAAAGAGTTTAGAGGGGATATTTTGATATCTGCCTTGAGGACTTCTCTACAGCGGACCAACACGATGGCAGCCACCAGCTGCAGGGCAGGATGAGGTGTAGGAATGAGCAGCTGGCACAGCAGTGCCCACAGATTTGGTCCCCATAAATCTACACCAGTTCCCCTCCTCTGCCCCAAGCTCACGTCATTGCCCCAGGGACAGCAGATAGCCACAGAATAATAAATAACCTTGCCTGGAAACACTAATTCTTTAAGAGTTTAGACTCAGACCAATGGACTTGTAGTGTATTTGGCAACCCCCACCACACCCTGAGGCACAGGTCCTCTACCACACCCCCGAAGTCAGCTTACAACTGAGCCAGCACCGTGCTTTGGTATTGAAGAATCTTAAGCTAAGATTTTAGCCTTCCCTTGAAGCCAACTGAATTAATCAATTCCTCTTCGGCATCGAAATAAACTCACTTTCTGCTAGGTGGGTTAAAACCTCACAATCTATTTTGGCTGTTCTGTTCCCATGAATTCTATTACAATAGGTTGCAGAGGGGAAGATTAGAGGGAAGGCAGAGCCAGCGGCATGCCTTGCTTTATGAGGGGGAAAAAAACACACACACAATTTATTTTTCATCGCTTTATGATGAATATGAATTCAATTACATGCAGAGGAGAACTGCTGTAGTCAGTCAGAATTATCCTCAGCTAGTAGCAAATATAATGGCTTTCAACAAGGAGAGCTTATCATCAGGGTTCAGACAAGCTTGAGTCCGTGTTGCACCTGAGGAACCTGCACGAGGAGACAATGCCCACCACAGCTGGGCATGGATCTCCCACCTGCACAGCTGGAGGAGGGAGGGGGAAGCCAGGTGTTAGTGGAGCACTCTGGTCACTGCCACTCCAAGCACACGTGTCAGGACAGCAGCCACGGGCACCAGGGAGCAGGAGGACCAGCTGTCCAAACGTGGGCAAGTGCCACAGAACCAGCACAGAAACATGCTTGTCTCCCTCCTGGATTCTGTCATTTTTCCCACCAGACAAAACTCGCCCTGTCCCTGGGCAATGTTTCCAACAGCTGGGTTAAGCTTTGACCACAAAGCTCCCAAGCTCAGAGGCCGTGTGTGCAGAGGACAGCTCTCCTCCTGCCTTGATCCAGCCAGACCCCAGGGAAGTGTCCCTACAAATGGCATCACAGCCCCTGAGCACCCCAGATATATCTGTGTATATCTGTGCTCTCTGCTTTATCAGCACCCCAGATATATCCATGTATATCTGTGCCCTCTCCTCTATCAGCACCCCAGATATATCCGTGTATATCTGTGCCCTCTATCAGCACCTCAGATATACCCGTGTATATCTGTGCCCTCTCCTCTATCAGCACCCCAGATATATCCGTGTATATCTGTGCCCTCTCCTTTATCAGCACCCCAAATATATCCGTGTATATCTGTGCCCTCTATCAGCACCCCAGATATACCCGTGTGTATCTGTGCCCTCTCCTCTATCAGCACCCCAGATATATACATGTATATCTGTGCCCTCTCATTTATCAGCACCCCAGATATATCCGTGTGTATCTGTGCCCTCTCATTTACCAGCTCTGGTCGTGCCAGAACAATGAACACCTGTGCGGGAGATAAGAGCTCTTCAAAGTCCCTCTCAGTCCTAACTGAGCAGAAAGCATCAATCCCCGACACATCCATGCTTGGCACGAAGAGCCTCAGCACAGCTCACAGAGCAATGAGCAGCTCGGCTTGGGGAGGGGGATGAGGTTCAGCACACCCCCAGGGATTCCCCCACAAACTCTGCTGCCCCCAGGGCAGCTCTGCAATGCTCAGAGGCCCCTGGTCCTGCTGTCCCACTCCCCAGAAACACCCGTGCTCTGGCAGTGGCTGAGTTAACACAGCTGCCACAGCATCAAAAAGAGAAATTCTCAAGCAAATGGGAAGAGGGACTGAACATTTCCGCGTACTGTGCATTAATCTCACGCATGGTGAAATTCTCCTGGGGTGTCACTAATGTTTGTGCAACACTGATACATTCAGGTTTTCTTTCTTCCAGGTAACTCTGGTTGTTTCTTTGGGAGAAGCCAGGGGCAAACAGGAGGGCTCAGGCAGCAGCCAGGGGAGGCTGAAAGGAAGCATCCTGTGTTTTGGGATGCAGCTATTAAAGCCCAGCTCTGGAGCAGCAGACATGCCAGGCTGTGCTTCCCAAAGGAGGCTGGTGGAGATGCACTTCCCAGGAGGAGCTGGTCTGCCTTCCTCCCAGCACACACAATGCTTCCTCTGCTGTAACAGCAAAACAGTATTTTGGAGCAGCTGTCTGGAAAAAGATGCTCAAATCTCGGCCAAAACCAAACATTTTAAATTTCCTTGCTGTTTTTCATCAAACCACTTCATGGTCATTTGTGGGTTAAGCTTTGCATCTCCTTCAGCGTGGAAGGGCAGTGTTGCTGCTCTTTAGAGTCAGGAGAAATAAGACATGGAACATGACATTCCTTGGTCAAACTTACGGGTCAAAGAAGAGCAAAGCTCATACAAACCCTGGACAGCCCTGCTCCCGTCCCCATGTATTTGCTCCTCACCAGCAAGAGATGGTTCCAGCCATTTACAAACAGGGAAGGTGTTTAACCTCATTTCCAGCCAGGTGAGGCTGCTGGTGGATGACTGTCCCAGGCTGGAGCCTCTCAAACCCAAACCCACCCTGCAGAGGCAGAGGGGGAGCTGAGCTCTGCCCCGTACACAGCAACAGCACCGCAGTCTGCTTCGGGTCTGGAATCAGGATGTGTCACTGCACAAAATCTACGGGCTTGAATTCTGCCATCTGCTCACCAGACTTGATTGAAAGTGTAGGAATTACATGAAATTACCTGATTATGTGCAGGCTGACAAATAACAGCAGATATTGCAGCCCAGGCTGAACAGGAGCGTGGCCATTCCTGTCTCTGCCAGAGGAGTGAGGGCTTTGCCCTGGTAAGAACGAGCATTGCAAGTTTCTTCTCTTTAGAGCTGAGCTTTTTTTTTTTTTAATCTGAGTTTGGCGAAGAAAACATCCAAATTGCACATAATAAGTGGAACACAGAGGAAAAGAGCCAGCTGTACTCGCAGATGTTACAGCACAACCAAAGGTGCTTTTCTATTTCCTCTCCCCCTAGAAAAAGCCATATATATCTAATGAATAAAGCAGGAGATTTCCTCGATGGAATTAATGGCATGCAGTCCTTCCTGACTAGCCTTTAATCACACTCAGCACCCAGTGGGCCTGGGGGAGAAAGTCGGCATTACTCATTTACTTGGGCAAACTCTGAGTGTTTGTCAACCACCCCAATCCTTCACAGCTTTAATGCTGCAGTTTGGGGAACAAAATCAGGACCTGTGGGCAGCCCTTGGAGCTTTGCTGCTCACTGGGGGCAAAGCTGGGGTTAAAGTCAATTGACATTTCACTTGAGCACAACCAGTGTTTACAAATGTTATGTGTGGGAAAAGCCTAATTAGGTGGACTCATTCAACTTAACTCACAGCAAGCTTCAAATTTATATTTCTGTAAATTCCTGGAGATCCAGAGGATTTGGCTCACTTAAAGAAGGTGAGTTAGAGGTAGATCTGACTGTCAGTCTACAGGATGCACACAGACTGTCTGTTACACCCCTATTATCAGTGGGGTGTAAATGTGTGGTTTCATGTACCTGTGCAAGCCTCCAGCTCCAGAAGCACCCATGAAGCTTTGCAAATTAGGAGATGGAGAGAGGAAAGGAGTTCAGATGTGGCTGAATCTGAAAATGTTCCAGGATTTGCAAAAAGTAAAGGGGGTTCTAAGAGGTCTCTCCTGGTCTGGTTCAGCCCAGAGCACAGCAAGGTGTAGCACAGGGGGAATTCTGCCTGAAGAAAAAGCAGATCAAGTGTGAGTCACAGGCAAGAGTGGTTAGAGAATATTGCAAAGTGGAGCTCCCATCCATCAGAGAATCTGATTATCTGAATGTATTTTGCTTAGAAACATTTCTACCTGCATCAATCAGGAAGTTTTGCTTTGCTGAGCAGCTGGGCTCCTCCTGAGCCCTCACCCACGCTCCACACCCCAGGTCCCCAGCAGAGCAGAGCCTCGGAGGGACAGCTGCCTGTCCCTCTGTCCTGCCTGGCAGGACCAAGCCCAGGGAGGGACAGGAGCCACCACACTCTCAGGCAGCAGTGGGGACATCACAGAACGTCTGATCTACAGCTGATCTGAACCAGCTCTGGCAAACACAAAGAAATATTGAATTCGCTGAAAATGACATGCTTTGATTAGGCTTAACATGCCAAGATAGTTTGATCTGGATCCACTAGACTGGAATGATATGTTTCATTTAAATCTTCTGGATGAAAGAGAAAAGTCTATGCATTGATTTGATTTAAAATATTTTATTTTTCATCGAAGATTATATTTTTACAGAAGCGCCATTATCCGTATACACAAACACTTAAGCACCTCTAATTACCACACGTCAGTGAGTTTGCTAACAGACTTCTCAGGATCTATAGAACCTCATTCTCAGCTGTGGTAAAGTCACTTTACACCCTCTTACTCCCTGCTACCTAGAGCCATAAAATGGGAATAAAAATAGTTATGGGGAAAGAGTAAGAGCCTGCAGCCAGAGCACATTTCTCTCTGCCTGGGTAGAGGAGCCACAGGGGCTGTGCCTGTCCCCCACCTGCCAGCTCTCGAAGAGTCACCTGGTGATGGGGAAGGTGAGATAAAACGGCCCCAGGCTCTCAGAAAGATCCTCCCAAGGGATCCTCGATACCTTCCAGGGCAGCAGATGGGGTTTGCAGCACAGCCTGCCCATAAGGTTTGAGGTTTGGGATGCTGCAGGCTGCTGCTCCCAGGCCAGCCCAGCCAAGGCAAGTGTTAACACAGCTCCTGCACTCCAGTTTGTGCTGCAAAATGAAGGCTGCTCTCCTGGGCTGAGTATGATTGCAACACGCTTAAATACCTCATTAATGAGGCCTCTGTGAGCACCACAGAGACAAGCAGGATTTTAGAGGGGCAGAAGCCTTTGTGCTTTCTCCTTTTCCACAGGGGAGAATTCAACTCACCGTCCAATTTGCAATTGCTAAGACAAAACTGTGCACATGGAATTGGATTTGCCAGCACAGTTTGTGTCTCCATCTAATTGTTTTTTAAACTTTGCATCTTGGGAAGAATTAGCAATCATGGTGTTCTTAGAGGCTTCAGGTTTCTTTAAAAAATTTTCTTCCCATCATATCCCATATGTTTCTATTGCTCTCGGGGAAACAGAGCCAAGTCATCCTCTGACTAAGACCTGGTAATTCACAGAGCACATCAATCTGCTGGACAAAGCATTTGCAGTCTGTTGAAGAGATTAAGACAAACTTCTCTAGTGCGGAAATTTATACCAGGAATAAATATAAATCTTGTTAACATGATTATTTTTTATTCTTTCTAATGATGCCTGCAAAGGTAGATTAATTTTTCTTAAGGTTTATTTTTTCCACATGAGGAGGAGGGGGAAGGTGATCATAGGAGGGTGTCTGATTAAAATCACCAAGGCCTGGTGTTTGCAGGGAGTCATTGCTCCAAGCCTTGCCAGCCCTGACTCAGGAACACCAGGAAAGCTGAGATGCAGTAGCAGCTTTTACCACCCTTCCTGATTTGACATCTGCTGGAATTAAAAATACTTCAGGCTTTAACAAATAATGAGACACAACCACTGCCAAAGGCCACACCATCATCCAGGATATGCCCGCACCGCCCACTTTGACAATTCACACCACCTTGGCTTCTGTTTTAAAGTCTCCTCTGTGGCATTAAATGTGAGGCAAAGGCTTGGACCTTATAAAGATCTGGCCTCTGATGGCTTTAGAAAAATTCTGAGCTATTTACATTTTTAAGCTTAAAACTAACATTGGTTCTGTGTTTAAAGTGTTCTTAAATCCTCCTACTCAGGGAAAAAGGACAAAAATATCCCTCCACACTTGCTTAATTTGCCCACTTGTAGCAGCCACTGCTTTTTAAGAACAGGTGTTTCAAAGGTGTCCCATAAACTGCTTTTTTTGAGCATTTGACAGGTTAGATATTTAGGGATTTGAGTGACGTGCACCAATAGAGAGAAAAGGCCAAGAACCCGAGGGGTTTGTGGCATCATCCCACCCATGGCAGCACTGTAACACCCATCCCTCCACTCTGGCCCCACAGAACCCTCTAAACTCATTTCCTGCAGCAGACACTTGTGCCCTCTCCATTGCTCAGTTGTAGGCTTGTAATCCTGGGCAGGCTCCTAAAAATAGAAACTCTACCCTGACATCTGTGCCTTTCTCATGTCAGGAAAAGCAGGGCACGAAGTGCTTTTAATCAGCTTCTCATCTCTGGAATAAGGAGGATTTCCCCTCTCTGGTCAAAAGCCACGGATGGCAGATGTTTGGTTTTATTCCCTTTGGCCACTGCCAGTGGCAGATCCTGAGCTGCTGCAAAGAGACAAAGCTCTGCACCAGCTCCCAGAGCTGGGAAATCCTGGCTGTCTGCTCACATCCATGCTCTGGAAGCAATCTTTAATCTTCCCAACGTTCCCTTCAGGCTCTTTGTTCCAAGGCTGCAGAATGCCTTCACACAGCCACAGATTCCAGAAGTGCAACGAAACCTCAAGGCAAAGGGTGAAAATGTGAAAATGCTTTTTTTTTTGGTTGATTTGTTCTTTTTTAATAATTAAAAAAAAAGGGAAAAAAGAAAAATTAAACAAAACCTCCTACCATTAAAGTGGTTGTCAGCTTCCTCCCTCATGAAGATGCTTAATCTGCTCATTCCTTTGAACATCAAAGTCACAAAGTTCTGTGCTTCCTCCTCTATTCATCCCCATTTTTCCTTCAAAAAAATTTCGTATTGTAACGTAAGCACCAAGCACAAATCCACTGAACCTCTAGTTTGCAATAGGTCATAAAATCTGTTTAGTGGCTGGTACTTCCCATCCACCTTCCTGCCTCGAGCCTGCTGATGGGTATGACTCACACACACACTGGTTTATTCAGGACAGACCATGTGTTTTAAAGGATCTTCAGGTGCCTTTGGCTGCCTGAGGCTCGGATGGCCATGAGCAAAGGGCACCCATAGCCCTGGCTGCTCCTGTGGTTCTCTGGCCTTTGGCATCCCACCTGCCAGGAGTGGGGCTGTGAAACCCAAGAGCTGTTTGAGCCACCTCGCACACATTTCCCTGGATAAGATCCTCTTCCTTTCTGGCAGACCCAGATTCAACCCACCCAAGGCAGACGTGTGATGTTGAAAGGCAAATCTTATTTTTTAAGCTGGTGGAGGGCAAAGGAAATACAGCCAAGAGCTAAGTGAAAGTAGAGGACAAGAACACAGAGAAATTTCCAAGCCGGCTGCTCTGCAGGTGAAGGACGAGACTGAAACAGAACCAAGACTCACCAGACCTTTGAGGCCATCTGAGGTGAGACAGAAGCAGCAAAGATTTCATTACTCACAAATCCCTCCAGATGTCTTAAATAATTCATAGCAAGCCCTGGGACATAAAGACCAGGAGTTGCATCGGGAGCCCCATCGGATTGTTTTTCGTTCATTAGGGTGAGTCACACGAAACACATTATTACATAAAGCAGGATGTCTCATTAATGACATCAGTCTGGGGGCTACAATGTGCCAGTGCCTGGGAGAGCCCTGGGAGGCTCAGTCCTTGTCCTCGTTGCTCCAGAGTCCTCCAGGGTTTCTCCCCAGAAAGTCACCGCTCAGTCCTGCGCTGTCCCCGGGGGTCTGGCTGTGACTGTGCCTGTGGGTGCTGGGCCTTTCCCCAGCAATGCCACCTCTCCCACGAGCTGTCCCTGAGGACAGGAGTCTCCTCGTGCTCACCCCAAGCAGGGCACAGCTCCAGCTGGGCACCCAGCTCTGGCACCAGCGAGGGAAAACCCATCCCTGGGCTGAGCTCCTGCTGCCGCTGTCAGCTCTGGGAATGCAGCAGGGGCTACAGGAGGAGCGTGGATCACTCCAGAGGCTGAATAACACAGCAGTGCTGCACTGTGGCTTCTGCAGCAGCAGCTGCCCATGTTTGCCCACACAGGCAGGTGGCAGCTGTGCCTGCCAGCTGCAGGGGAGCCCTGGGACCCTGGATTTCCACACCACCGCCAGCCCTGTTTGCACAGATTGCACAGTGCTCACTTCAGTCCTGCCTCCTGAAGGTACCCAGATGAGGGGAGCTGAATTTCATGAAGAAAAATGTCTCACAGTGCGTGGGGAGAGAGCCCAGGCTCCTCCTGGCACTTCTGTGGAGACAGGAGAGAGACTCTCCCTGGGGAGGAGGCAGCAGTAGCTGGGAGCTGCAAGCTGGCAGCCCACCCCATCTGTGCAGCCTCTGCCCACTTCTGGAGCTCAGCAGCGCAGCTCCCTCCCACCTTCTCAACAAAAATTGTTGTTATGGGAGACACACACCACATCACAAAGTCAGTGTTGAAAAATCTACCCCATCCTGTGGAAGCCCACTGCAACCTCAGGTCAGAGGCTGAACTAGGTGAACTCCCCAGTTCCCTGCAGGCTCCTTTCTAGTGCCCTGCAGTTTTCCAGGCAGCCTGTGCTCGCTGGTGGATGCTCATACCCTGCAGTGGTGTGACAGAGATCAGAGACGTGAGTGGGAATTGGGTTTCACTCTTTGGCATGGGAGAGGATCCTACAAGTGATTCAGGGGAGCATCAAGGTCTGCACCAACAAAACCTTTCAGAACAGCACTCAGCCCCTGCCAGGTCATGTCCAGACCCCACACCTGGACATTACCAAAATACTGCTGCCTGGACAGTCTTGGGTGCCTGAACAGAATCTCTAAAATTTACTGGTGGGGAGAAGGGAAAAGGTCAGGGAACATCCTCCTGTATTTTGCTCTCCAAAAGCTGTTCCACGTGAGTGTATCAAAGTGCAGCAGCAGTGACAGGGACAGATGATCTAGAACTCCCTGCATTATTAATATACAGTGAAAGATGAGGCAGCTTTTGTGAAAAGTATCTCTTTGCATGTTTAATATACGATGCTCTAACCTCAACACACTGCCACTCATGGTGCTCTATTAAAATTCAGCTAACACTTTAAGTCCCATACTGAAAAGCAGAGAAAATGTTTGCTGAGTTCAAACACTCCTTAATGTTCCAGGCTTGGAAATAGGACTGTTAAGATCAGGAGAACAAAACAGGAAGGTGGGGAGAGAAAATTCAGTGACAAATGTCGATGGAAGGGAAGTAGAAGGGGAAACAGAGGAAAAGAGGAGACAGAATTCAAGACATGCCCAGACTCCACCAGCTCCAAGGAATTCAGCCTTCCCCGTGGGATACTCAGACCGTGACACAGAGAGATGCAGCACCACACCTCGCAGTTTTGGAAGGTCCTTCCTTACTCCCAGTTGAGCCTCCAGCTCTGGAAGGCACCATCCGCTCATGAGTGCCTTGTCTAAGAGGAGCAGTTCACCCCAGCACTCCAAATCCCAGATCCTCATCCCATCACTGCACAAACCAACTCCATTCACAGCTCCAGCCTGGCTCCTACAAGAGGCTTTTCACCCTCATCCCGAGCTCAGCCTCGTGACAACTAGAAAAAAATAAGCAGCAAAATCTCTACAGCAGCAGGGGAGCAGGGAGAAAAGATGGGGTGTGCCAGGCTCATGGAGTCTTTCTCCTCCACGAACACATTGTGCCTCATCCTCTAAGGAAAGTGGGAGTATGGCAGAGCCAAGCCTCTAAGCTCTGTAGAAACCAAATCTCAGAAATCCTTTATCCTAAGCTCTTTAGCATGGAGTGCCTGAGCAGCACGTGTAGAAACCAGCCCTAATGCTTGCAGACAAGCCAGGAGTCCAGGAGACATGGGTTTCTTCCTGTTATGTTAAGCTGAAATAGAATTATATGGTCTTTAGTTTACCTTGCCATGCAGGCACATTAGGCATGGATTTCTCTAAAGCCAGAACATCACAAGCTACCCAAACAACCCTGTCATTGCAATTTCACAATTTCCCTCTTTTGTGCATCTCTGAGCTCTGACTGCAGGAAAATTTCATCTCCTCAGCCCACTGCCATCTGGAGCAAGGTTCAGACTCAGTCACAAGCATAGTGGGAAAGGATATTTCTGAAGAACAGTGGGAAGGTTAACGATGAGTGTGCTTAGAGCTGGTGATCTCTTCCTGCGTCTCACTGTGACATTCCGGTCTCCACTGCATCATCTGGAACCACTAAGTGGAAGTTACTGGGAAGATAATAAGATTTCTGAGATCTGACAAAATCATGGGGCTGCAAACCCTCAGTCAGCCAGGCAGGAAGAGTCTCCCCAAAAGATTATCAATCTCAAATAATCCCAGTTCATCCAGGAGACTGGAGTGGGTCCTAGACCATCAGCAGGAGATCCCCAGAAGCTGCAGGGACTTTGTGTCTGAGCCACCCCAGCTCTGGAGGGGACAGAGACAGAGGGTGTTCAAATGGGCTAATTCCAGGTTAAGCTTCACAGGGAGCATCAACACTTTAATTACTGGGTTAAAAACGGCCATCAGAGGGTGTCTTGTATCCTCCTGCCATCGAGGAAACAGGTGGTACCCATGGCTCTGCACAGCTCGAGTAACACATCAGCTTCCAAAGCACCTTCCTGCTGTGGTCTGGATCATTCCATCCTTCCTTCAGCAGTGCCTGGCATCTCCTTGAACGGCTTCAGCTCCCTGACAACATTCCTTGGCCATTTCAGTGCTCCTGCTGTTTCTGCCAGGGCGAGGCTCCTCCACGCCCCACGGGGCAGAGACTAGCAGGAGAGAAGGAGAGATGCCGAAGCTGTCACCGGTAGGTGCTGCCAGCCCGTGTCAGACAGGCTCTTTGTTTCTGCTGGGCTTAGCTGGAGGTGCTCGGGTGCTTTTATACAACTTGACATCCACCCCTCAGATAGCTGCCTCCCCAAAAAGGCCAGAGACAGGCGTATCGCTCTGTGATGCTGTTTGCAGCCTTGTCCAGCACTCACCATGGGGAAGAAGAACAGCTGCAGCTCAGGCAGTTTCACAAGCTGTTGCTGGCAGGGCTGTTGCAGGCAGTGCCTGTCAGGTCTGGGTGAGCTGGACGCTGGTAATCGGGCAGAGCTGTTGGTTGTTACCCCCTCGTGGTCTCTTGGCTTTTCATCTTGATTAAAGACCATGCTGGACGATGGAATCAGCAAGGCAGGGTTCCTAATCCGTTCGCTGCTCCTCCAATTCAGTTGCCTGGCCACGTGCTCATCCTCGGGGCTACCAATTAGGGGCACCAGCTGCTAGCCTGGATGCCAGGGCCAGGAGCTATTAGTGCACAGACCATTAGCTTTAAAAGGCATTTGGAACTTCTGAACGCATTAGGTTGGTGTGATTGACATGCACTACAGCCATATGTGGCTAGCTGGTCTTTCTGTCAACCATTTTTTCTCCAAAAATGTGTTGGCTTACTGGAGTGATCTTGGTGGAGCATCTCATAAAAACATCTTACCCAGGGCCTCCAGGTTCTGTATTACTTGAAGAGCTGCTACCTGCTTTAACCAGCTCCCTTGGCACCTTTCCTCTGAGACAGGAATGGCAGTGGGCTGTGTGAAAGGTTGAGGATCTGGTCTCTATTTTTAGCCCTGTCATTTGCCCAGTTAATGGTTCCAGAGAAGTCATTTCCCATCTTTCTGCTTCAGCGACCCCATCTGTAAGGTGGTAATGATGAGTCTGTACCATAGGGTTTTGAGATCTATGCTTGCAAAAAATATAGTTAAAATCAGAATTACCATGTCTGCCCAAAGCAAGGGTGGAGAGGAAGCCCCACAGGCCTTTGCAGCTGTACCTGCATGGATTTTTTTTGCAAATCCTGTTCTGCCATAGCGCCAGACCTGGGTCCACTCTGCTGTCCTTGGCAATCTCTGCAGGGTCGGGTCAGTGGTGGCTGGTCAAGCTGTTGTCCCTGGGTCCCCAGGAGAGGTGGTACCAGTGAGCTGTGCAGGCCATTTCCCAAGAAGATGAGAGCACAGCATGACAGAGGGTGCTTTTATTACACCCTTCATGGCTGATCAGTCCATCAGCGTGGCCAGAGGCACTCAGCCATTGATTTCAGCTGCTTTGCCTCACACCATCTTCATTTCCTCAATCTCAGCCACAGCTCAGTGCTGGGTGAACCAGGAGCTACCCACCCTCCTTTCCACGGCAGCCTGGGACAGCCAGCACATCTCCTCTCTCCTTCTGCCTCTCCCTCCTCTCAGCTGGGTCTCAGCTGGCTGCCAGCAGGGATTCTGCCATGAGGACCTGCTCTTTGGGAGAATTGAGAGAGCTGGATTGCAGTCTACCTGAGATTAGTGCTGGCACACGGGGTTCGTGTTGCTGAGGCCAGGGCCAGGAGGGAGAGCCAGAACAGCAGGCTGTGAGCTCTGTGTCTGTGGCAGCTGGGGCACGTCCATCCGGACACACCCGGCTGCCCAACCACCCACCCCGACCTCCAGGGATGAGCCAGGTGGCAAACCAGAGCCTTAACTCTCAAAAACAAGTTAAAAGCCTGTCTGAGCCCACTGCAACCTGGCTGCAGGGAGATCCTCCCATTTCTTTCCCAGCTTTTTTGTTTAAAGCAGAGCCATCACGGAATTTGGAGTTCAAATACATGATTTCTTTAAAAACCTCTAAAAGGAACATTATAAGATGAAGTTCTGATGAAATTTCCAGGCCTTCCTGCTTTATATAACTGGCAAATAGCAGCAAAAGTATTTTAAAAACATTTTAATATGATGGCCCTTAGCTAGATTCTTGACATACAAACATTAAATCAGTGTCACTCTAAGCTGTTTTTTAATCTTGGTCCTGGCAGATTTTTCCAGCTCAGGACAGTTCTTTTGTCATTTGAAATAACTCTTCCCTCAGCAAGGCACACATCCCTCAACTCACCCAGATGGTCTCCTCCTCCAAGCTAGAATAATGTATTTAAATTTATCCAATGGTTTTCATGACTCAGATTTCCCATAACTGGCTGGTTTTTAACCGTCCTCTGCTCCACCTGTTCAGACATCACAGCAACCCTCTCCCTGGCTCCTCAGTGCAGGAGAGGTTCATACAGCAGCTCCAGAGAAGCTTCACAGCCACAAAACCCACAGTCTACAGCTCGGTCTGTGGAGTTCTGATTTTAGAATCTGCTTCAAAGTTTTGTTTCTTCTGGGGAGGAAAGGTACATCCTGAAAGCAGCCATGATCTCCTGCTCAAACAGATGGAACAGCAGTTTGAGTCCACCACAAAACTCTGTCCCCTGAATATTTCTCATCTAACTACAAATCCAATCCAACAGAAAACTCATCCAGCAACCACAAACACAGTGACCTCCCTGTCCCCATAAACAGATCATATTCGGGTTTGGACTACAGAAGAGGAATGCAAATCCTTGGATGCAGAGGTTTCATTCTCTGAGTGGACTGCATCAGAACAACAGGCAGGGATTTTAAATCCCACAGAAGGGATCGAGGCACCCCTCTGTACAGCTGTTCCTTGAGATCTGAGCTCCTGCACTACACAGGTGCTTTTGAAAATGTCACCAGGGCCTGCCAACAGGACTCCTACTGAAACAAAGGTATTTTTGGGGAAAAAAAAAGTCCTGAAGTCTTCCTGACGTTAAATAAATCCTTTGAAACTGCTGACAGGAATGTGAGGTGGCTCATCATGGCCTGGAGCAGCTGAAAGCCAAGTGCAGGGAAAGCAGATGGGAGAGGGGATGAAGTGAGATGAACAAGTTGAGAGAGGAAGGGGTGGAAGGAAGAGGGGAAAGAGGCTGGATATTTGCTTGGATGAGCTGATAGTTTGGGTTTAAATGCAATTTGGAATTTGAGAAGGCAGAAGTTAATTAAACTGCAGGATATTGTCCTGCCACCATTTTCCATAGGCTACTTCCAGCTGCCACAGGAATCACAAACCATTTAAAACTATTCCCCTGTCCTAGCCCAGACCCCACAGGGCACCAAATGCACAAACCTCAGGCAAGAGCCTGGCTCCAGAAAAGGACAAACAGTGGCAAACGAAGTGTTGTTTCAGCAGCCCAAGATCTCTGATGATGTGGCACAGTTTAGTCCAGCCAGGGTGGGCTGTATCAGCCTGAAGATAAACAAGGGAAATGTCAAGAAGCGAAAACCCAAATGAACAAGAGTTGCTGCATGTTAGGAAATTAACCCCCTTGCCAGAAAAGACAAACAGGAAGGGAAGATCAGCGACTAATTACAGATTAAATTCACTCTTCAACCATGTGCACAGTCAGACAAGAAACATTATAAACACAAGGCAGCAGTTTTGGTAGCAAAATGTTGGCAAAATTATCATGCATTGCCCCCTGGCTCAAACAGCAAAATTCTGCTGGAATAGGTCAAATTGGAGCTGGTGGGGAGCCTTCCAGGCTTCTTATTTTAAGATGTAAGGAATATTTTGGGATTAAACACAGAGCACATGATCTCTCAATCCGTCACGGTGATAACTCGCCCTTACATCCTCTGACCTTAGAAAGACAATAATTTGTGAGGCTGCCTGAAGCTCATCCATCCTCCAGGATGCTCAGAGGTGCAGCTTTGCCCCTTCCACCAGGCACCTACTGAACCTGCTCGGGCTGTGTCCATTAAAAACCTGGGCTCTGCAGCGCAGGGGACAGGGGGAGATGGATGGGGCTGGCATGCAGCCACTTCCAGGGAGAGAGGCAGGGCCAGCCTGCCATGGACAGAGCCAGCCTGATGGAACCTGCAGGGCTGGCATGCCACTACCTCGTTTGCCAAACTTCTCACAGAGGAATCGTGTATTTGCAGCATCCTGTCCCTAACCCCAGGGACAGAGCTGGCGTCTGGGCTCTGAGTGTCTGTCCTAGGTCAGAGGATGCAGAGGTGTGGTGGTGCTGTGGCTGGGAGAGAGGCCGTGAATATGGTACTCATTTCATTCCAAAATACTCTTCATATCTCAAAACAAGGTGCTGGGAAGGAAGCTCCCTCTGGCCTGAAAGCAGAGCTCAGCAGGGTTCAGCGTTGTGCGTCTTCAGGAAGTCAGGGAGTTTGTTCAGAGCAGAGTGGCAGTGATGGATGTGGCCAGAACACACAGTTCTTCATTAAACTGTGATGAGTTAATGAGTTACTGTGGCCTTTCCTGCAGATCAGCCTGAAAGTGCTATTTGGACAGGCAAGGATATGCTTTCAAAGTTCCTGCAGTTAATTTTTTTTTTCTTTTTTTTTTACATCTGGGATTTGTGATTAGAGTTTTATTCTCATAAAGTTTCTACAGCTTTAAGATGCTTCCATATCCATCCTCCCTAATTTCCACTCATACCACGAAGTCTCAGCATATACACTAACTAAAATTTTAGTGAACATCAAGAATTCAGGAACTTCCTGTGTGGAAAAAAAATTGCAAGCAAGAAATCAACTGTAAAATAAAATAAAATGAGATGATGAAAGAAAAAACCCCAGGTAGCAGTGATTAATCTGATTTCATCCAAAATCCCCCCAAATGAGAGTAGTCTCCAAAAGTCAAACACAGAGCACTATTTCATGTTCTCTGCATTAACCTTTAGAGTTCAAAACGCTCATCTGTTCCTCTGTCCCCTCGCAGTGGCGCTTGCAAATGACACAAACATTTGCCTCTGCTCTGCGCTCTCCCTAATGCAGCCCAGCCTGCACATGCCTCACAACAATTTTCTCTGGAGCGAGTTCAAGCCCAATTTGCTCACGCTGGTGTCTATCTGTCATCACACGTGTCAGCCCAGTGGCTCCCAGCTCGGGTGGGCAGGAAGGAGACAAAAGGTCACCTTCTACATACGCTGTGTTCTCCAGGAGGCAGGAGAGAGCAGGAGGAAACCTAAATTTCCCTCTGCCTGACAGGAATGGAATGCTTTTCCCCTTTTCCTTTGCATTTCGTTCCTCACGCTGCCAGTGGGGCTTGGTGCCTCTGGGAGCAGGTGAATGTGCTCGGGGCAGATGAGAACGAGCCAGATCCACTGCAAAGCTCTGGGAGTTGGAGCTGCTGAGTGGTAACTCCAGAGGCTGTGATGTTTCTCCTTAAAAGATCCCTCACCAGCCCCTGGGTGCTGACAGTGCCCTGACTCCCCAGGGCTGCGCTGGGCACTGAAATGAGGTCTGGTTCAGAGAATCACACAGTGATTTGGCTTGGAAGGACCTCAAGAGCATCTCATTCCACCCCCTGCCATGGGCGGGGACACCTCCCACTGTCCCAGGCTGCTCCAAGCCCCATCCAGCCTGGCCTTGGACACTGCCAGGGATCCAGGGGCAGCCACAGCTGCTCTGGGCACCCTGTGCCAGGGCCCCAGCACTCTCACAGGGAACAATTTCTTCCTAATATCCCATCTAAACCTGCTCTCTTCCAGTTTGAAGCTGTTCCCCCTTGTCCTGTCACTCCAGGCCCTTGACAGAAGCCCTTCCCCATCTCTCTTGGAGCCCCTTCAGCTCCCAGAGGCCACAATAAGGCCACCCCAGAGCCTTTTCTTCTCCAGGCTGATGATCCAACTTGTCTCAGCCTTTCCTCACAGCCTTTCCTCGCTGTGGTGTGCTGTGTCCACTGCCCCCAGAAGAAACCAGCTCTGTCCCATCCTGCACTGCCAGGACTGGCTGGGGAGGGAGACAGGAAAAGGGCTGGAGAGGGGAGAGAAACCAGATCATCCATCTTTATCAGAAAAGGATCTCATCCTTCCTGCAGATAGAGCCACAAGGATTTTCTTTTTGATCCTTGAGGTTTATTTTCTTACCGTTCCTGTATCAGGCACCCGTCAAAAGGGATTGTGGGAAAAAGTATAAACGATACTTTTAGTGTTTTATAAATGGAGCTGTATCATCCCAGCGATGCAGTGAGAGCAGAAGACTATGGGATGGTAAGGAATAGAACAGAGCTTGGAGATTTATTTCCCATTAGAGTGAGGCAGATAGGGAAGAAAGGGGCACAGGCAAAGGCAAATGATTTGATGGGGAACCAGAACTAAAATGTAGAAAAGGCAAAAATCAAATCAAGACAGACAAAAAGATTTCCTGTGAAATGTTTCACTCCTCCAAGAAAAGGGGTCTAGTCTACAAAAGAACATGTTGAGGGACACTCCCAGTTTTAATGGAATTATTATTTTTCAGTTTGCACTGAGTAACCAATCCAGTAAGTGTTAGCACCACCAGTAAAGAAGGGAAGTTGCAGCAGACTTATTTCCACTGAAAACACAGGTGAAAGCAAAGGCTTATGTACAATTCTCCCATCAAAAATACCTAAATTTCCAACCATTTTTAAGTCTGAAATGTAAAAAAAAATTAAAGAAAAACATTCTCAAGGAAAGCAAGCTAGATGCTAGGGAAAGTAAATCTACAGAAAGTTTCAAATGCAATTTCATTTCCTTGACCGTCTCTATCTATCGAGAGTTTTATCTCTTTCTACCAACCTTGTCTTAATGTAACACTCAGCCCCCACTAGCAACAGCTATTTGAGACAGCCAAGCCTGTTTCAGAGCGGGAGAGGGCTCTGTGAGCTGCAGAGCCAGTGCACCAGGCTGGCGGGGGGATGGATGTACCTCAGCTGGCTCAGGGAAAGGGATCCATCCCTCCATCCCTCTGCTCTTACAGGTTTATTTCGTTGTGCCTCTCACTGTGCTCCCCAAGCACCTCATCTCTCCTCCCTGCATCTCTCCTTCCTGCATCCCTGATGCTTCCTCTTGCCCTGTGAGATGTTTTCAAAGTCATTAAAATAGGAAAATGCAGACAAACACCCACGTGGTACAAATTTAGTAACGTGAATTGGAGAAAAGATTTGTTTGTTTTTCCATGCAGGTTGTTCCAGCACGGGAAACAATTGGTGCAAACTGCACATTTTGCAGCATGTGTGCACAGAGACCCAGCACAGATTTCAGCAGCAGCAGCTGTGAGGAAGCTGATCTGTAGCAACCAGGATGAAGTAATGAAGCAATAAAGACACCAAACTCTTTTACTGTGCAGCCCAACCAAATGTCTTTTGGTCCTTCATGCATGACTCTTCCAAGTGTAAACTTTTCACAGTAAGAGAAAGGAAATCATCCTCAGACTTTAGCGAGAAGAATGACTCAGATAGCCCCAGGCAGCAAAGATCTGAGTGGATAAAGAACAGTTTTTGACTGCCTTTGGAAAAGTATCTGCTGCTTTTTGTTCTTGTGCAATATTGCTTTAAGCTACGCAGAGGTTAATGGCAGATCACTGGGAAGATGTTATTGTGTTGTTTCTTCTCAAGATGCTTCCTCCCCTTTTCCAGAGATGTAGGGCCAAATGGGAGATGGACTGGCTGTGGGAGCCTCATCCCCACTCCTTCAGCAGAGGTCTGAGCTTGGCATGGGATCCTGCTATTCTGAGAATGAAATGGAGCACTGCTTTTGTAGGGTCTGTCCAATGCAGTTTTGAAAAGCACGAGAATAAAAGCTGAACGTCTGCCCACTCCTCATGGCTAACCCAGGAACCCAGGGCATTTTTTGGGAATCTGATGTAGAAAAGGCAGGAGGAAAAATACCTTGAGAATTTCAATTATTTGAGTATGTCAGCACTTCCCATCTCTGCAGTGGGCAGAGTTCCTCAGAGGAGTCCCTGGCTGCTCTGGGCCTGACAGCAGCAAATATCTCCTACTCCAAGTGAAAATAGTGTGTGAAGACAGTCAGTGAAAACAGGTGAAAAAGACAGTGACAAACAGAAAAGTGACTGGAGAACCACAGGGTGGAATCCTGTCCTAAGGGAGCAGCAAAGCATTCCCACTAGTTTCCATCGATTCCCATGAGTTCTTTCATCAGTAAAACATCCAGGCTGGCACAGAAGGATGCGTCACGAAGGATTTTGTTCCCATTGTCCATCATTCCTTCTCAGTGCCATCGTGGTGGTGAGAGATCAGGTGAGGTGTCCCATCCTGCCAGCAGCACTGCTCTCCTGTGGAAGTGGCCCTGGCCTCTTGACCTTCTCCACTGGCTGCAGGATAAGGAACAGGGCCTTTCCCTCTCCTGCTTGGCTGGGATTTCTGGCATTTGTCTCCAAATGAGGAGTGCAGCATCACAACTCTGCCTCACAAACATGATGGGTTTTGATGGATGCTTCCTAAGAACGGTGAGAGGGGATGGAGAGCACAGCCTCCCCCTGCTCGGCACAGGAATGTGCCTGCACTCCCCTCGGGCACAGCCTCCACAGGCTGCCCCAGTGCCCAGGGACCCAGCCCCATCCCCAGCATCCCCCAGCCATCCCAGGGGAAATGAGATCAGCTGAAACCCTGCTCAGCCGTGGGAGATGGGCTCCCCGGAGCTTCCCTCCAGCTCTGTAAATCACTCATCCCAGCAGAGCTTGGCTGGAAGGTGCCTCATCCCTTCCAGACTCACAGCCCTGCCCTCCTCTTCCAAAGCCATTTATTTGGAAAGGGCACAGAGGGTCCCAGCAGAGCCGTGACTAATGCCTGGCTAATTCCCAGCAGAGAGGCAAAGCAGCTCCCAAGGAAACAGAGCCTTCTGCTTTCCTGACCCAGGCTGTGACAGCTGAACAGAGAGCTTGCTCTCGCCGGTAAAAATAAACACTTTCCTCATCCGACATCAGAGAGGGCAGCTCTCCTCCCGATTGACGTCCGCAGGGCCAGCAGTGCCAGGGCTGATGTCAGGGCACTGAGTGCACCAAGGACCTGCCACAGAGCACTGCAGGCATCAACCCAGAGGAAAATCTCGTGTGCCCCTTGTCCAAACCTCTTCGGGTGTTAAATGCTGAAGTAATTGCTCGGTTTTCATTGCCACACCTTCACTCTCCCCAAGTAGTTGTTGCCGACTTTGGGGTTAACTTGTCGAGTCCTTACTGCAACATTCATCACCTTCAGAGGTGTGGAACAGCTCCCAGATTCCATAGACACCTCCAGGAGAAGCTCCTCTTCACTTGAGCCTACAAAACAGCAAACAAACAGCAAAAATGGCATTGCTTAATAAATGGAAAATAGAGGACATGAGATATTTACAACAAAAAAAAGCCCCAAGGCTCAATGAAGTTTAGGAAATATCTATTAAAATGAAGAATACTTCAAATCACAATTATTTTCCTTCTCAAATGTGTATATTTTAATTAAGTATTTTTTGTGTTTTATAGCTCCTACATTATCAAGTCATTTGTAAATTCCAAAATCTTTACATACATTTTAAGCCACACTTGTTCTTCTACTGACAATTAATACTTCATTCAATTAATATTTTTACATTTACCAGAGAAGTATAAAATCTTTCATCTTTGCACAAAAAAAAAAAAAAAAAGTCCTTTTAATCATCTCCAAGGTTGTGCTGCAGGCAATATTTTGTAGGTGTACTTGGAAGTTGGGAAACAATTACACAGAACTGGAACTGCCAACACTCTTTCTCCATTTGGAGGAAATTCCAGCATTTTAGTGCCTCATCTTTAGGAGAAGGGATGTTGCACATGAATTGTGTATTTTGCCCATAAAAAATTGCTTTTCCTTTTTATAGAAATACCAAACCTCTTGTCCTGTCCAGTGTGCAGGAGCACTAAAGGACCTGTTTTCAGCACCTAATCCTAGAGGATAATTTCCCCTTGGAGAAGCTGATGTGACAGCCAGCACCCACTGAAGGGCTCCTGAAAAAAAGAATAATACAGAAGCTGCTGTGAACCTCCCTCTTTGCAGGCTTTTGCCTTCTGCAAGGGTTGATTTCAAGGAGCTCTGCACGCTCGAGGGTGTGAGCAGTGTCTCTGTAGTGTAACTTTGCAAAGCAGCACTGCAAAAGCTCACAGAGTCTGAACTGCACGAGGAATTTGTGTCAGCAAGGAACAGAAGTACCTGAGAGCATGAACTGGATAATAAATGGCCCGTGGCTTCCTGTACAAAAAAAAAGAAAGTTCACAGGGTAAAATATCACAAGCAAGGAAACTATTTTAACCATAAAAATGACAAGCATATTTTAAAGAAAATGGGGTTTAGTTTAGCAGAAGTAGTTTGAGCCAGGAGTACTTTGTAGGTACAGAGGGAACCCAGGATCCAACTTTGCTCTCATGAGGCTGTGCCAACACAGCCCATTATGCAAGAGAGGACTTTCAAATCCTTATTTCAAAAAAATAGGTCAGACTGAGCTCAAACACTTCCTTGTTGAAGTGCAGCTCAATGTGGATTTGAGTGACTACCGTGGCTCAGTGCCAGGCAGCAGCTTCAGAGATGTTGCTGAGAAACGTCCTTCAACCTTCTTCTGCTTCAGTCTTCCTTCTTCAGAGAAGGAGGGTAAAGCAACAAGACTGAGAGGTCTCCATCAAGGAAAAAACCACAGGCTTTTGCCATGGAATAGCTACAAGCAGCAGCTCCAGCCATTCGTGGCAGGGGATGTGTCTGCTGGATCATGGATTGCCTTGAGGGAAGCACAGGGAGCTGCTGTCTGCAGGAGGGATGAGCAGGAAGCTGGAGCCCTGTCTGCTGCATCAAACGTGCCACATCAAAAGTTCATTTCAAACACAGGTCAGGATTGACTGGAGAGGGACAGAGTGGCAAAGTCTTTTATCCATCCTAATTTCATGGCTAGATCTGTGTAAGAGCGAGGACAATGATTTCAAAAGGCATCATCACAAAAGTGTTCCGTTATTTTGTTGCATTTTTTTTCTTAAGGCTTTAAGCTTGACATATTCAATCAATTCTGTTTCTCCTGTTACATTGTGGATTAGTTAATTGCAAAAGCAAGAAAGGGTGCCTGATTTATTATGTATAGAGCTTTGGGAAACTACAAAAAGCAGAAGCATAGACAAGTCACCCAGCTCCTCACTAATGGCCTTCAGCAACGATGAAATGAGACTAACTGTAGTAAAAATGCAAATAAAAAGCAATGTGTGAATTCAGGCCTCTGTCTTCATTAGAGAATCAATACGAAATGCATTAATTCAGGCAGCCAAAAGTAAAAGAAAAAGAGGGATAAACACCAGTCTGTCATATCTGTAGCCCTGGCAACAAAGAGGTGTTGCCAAATCCTTACAAATTCCTAACCACATATATGGCAACTTATACCCCCCTTCACCCCAGGTGGGCTCTCAAAGCCTGCATCAACAGCTCAGAAAACAAGCCTCCAGGAAAAAAAGGCCAGTTTCATTTGGGGACAGGAGGAGCCTCTCTTGAAATCTCTTCCATGATGAGAGCGTGAAATTGCCAAGCCCCATCGAACCGAACTTGCACAAAATTTTAATTGGACCTTTTGACCAGTGCAGAAATCCCCACCGTGCCCTGCCAGCTGGCAAAACGCTTGTGCTGCTGCAGGGAGGGCTCCAGCTCAGGGACAGCTCCTGCTCTCAGGGCTTTGCAGTCACACTAAGGAGCAAAACCCATCAGCAGCTGCATGAGAAACCCCCGGGGGTAAGATCCAGACCCCAAACTACTCCGGATAAAATGTAAGAAGCTGATAAATTCAACAGTGATAGCAGCTGCTTCTGAGGAATCCATTACACAGCCATCAGCTCTTGACAACTCTTGGCTTGTAAAGACTGAAGCGGTGACACAGAGGAGAGAGATCTTCGTGCAGCTGTGAACCTCAGGGCCCCTTGGTGGGGAAGCAGCTCTGATGGAGCCGTGAGCCCGTGCAAAGCAGAATTAGTGCTGAGAAAATGGACCTCAAACCCGTGCAAAGCTTTCACTCACTGCCTGTGCACGGGTATGGATGTGAATCAAACTTCTGCACTGCTCTCTGCCAATTAATAACTCCAGATAAAACACACCAGGGAGAGACTGACAATATCAGAGATTTTGTGTGCTCTCCTGCCCTGATAGACATTGTAGCACTTTACTGCTGTTCTACATGCCCAAATATTTGCCTGGATAAATAGACTTCGAATAGTTTGAATAAGCTGCACTTAGTCTTTGGAAGCTGGGTGTGCCGCATCACGAAGAAATATTCTGGAAAAGGTCTACAGCAGAATTACAGGCAGAAAAATAATAGAAGTCAGCACTAAACAATGTATCAAGGGTAGAAATATCCAGGGTAGGTTTGCCAAAGGAGCCCTTTCCCCAGGTCTAATATTTATGAAAACTTGTTTCATGAAACAATCGACTGGATACGTGCCTTTTTAAATAATAAAATCTATACTTTTTTCTTTCTTTGTCTGGACACAGAACATCCCATGTAAAGGAAAAGAAATGGAGCAGTTTGAGCAGAAACCTGCTTGACATGCTGGGAATACCCTTCAGAACATGATATAAATATTTGAAAATAAGATTTTATCCTCTTCTGTTATTCTGCTTGTAGCACAAGGAAGCAGGGAACCACAGTAACACACACACACTGCAAGAGAAGGCTCGAGTTATAATTTTGTGTCTCTCAGGGTGCAGTGAGAAGCCTCACACACCTCAGAGAGCCGAGTGGAGATTTAGTAGGTTATGTAGATCAACTGCAGACAGAGAATTAGGGAAGCAAAAAGTGATATTCCCACCATTAAATATAGGCTGGAGTCATAATAAGGCACAAAGTGAGGGAAATGAGAAGCTTTGAAATTGAAGTTATTATGTGCTGTATTAACTGCCAAAAATTACATGCTAATATCATTCTCTTGCTTTTATTCCTCTCCACTTCAGCAAAAACCCACTCCCCTCAGCCTCCTTCTGCAGGTGCAACTGCTCTGTGTCAGACTGGATACAACTCTCTCCTTAGACAGTGGGGCCTCCCCCATCAAAATGAAACCTCCTCCTCAGAATGCCGCAAATCCAACAACTTCACCACTGACCCAGCAACGTCGAGATGTGCACCCAAAGTCCCACCACGGCAAAGGTTCAATCACATCAGCGGCAATAAGTATGAAAGTGGTGTTTTATGAAGCAAAGAACCTGTGGAGAGAGAATTAAAAAACAAAATAAACCAAAAAACCCCACAAGCACCATTTACAGGGGAACACGAGACCAAGGTGAAAACTAGAAAGCTGCAAGATCGCAGGCAATTATGGTGACTTTCTTGGCAATCAAGACTTGCAAATCAAGTCCTCCTCCTGCCCCGGTGGCTGATTGCCAGGAACAAGTTAATTAACCATCACTAACAAATGTGCTTGTATGGTCTAGCCTAGCCTTTAACTAGCTGGCTCCACCTCTCCCTGGCAGCTTCCCCTGACTGACCTCCTGTAATTGCCCATGGGCCAAATTCATCCCTGGAGAAAGTCTTTTTATCTTTAGTTTGCACCAAGATTTAATTTTGCCCTGAAAATATGCTCTGGCATTTCCTCATAAACTAAGGGAAATAATAAAATCTTTCTTTTTATTTGCCTTTTTTTTTAACCTTCTCTCAACATCATTGACCTTTCCCATCTTACTCCAACCACCTTCACTTACATCCAGCTCCTTTTCTTTCAGCTGATTTTTGCAAGCATTAGTTTTATTTTACATGTTGCTCATTGAACTTTTTCCAGTCCATGTGTCTTATTCTAAAACTACAATTCATGAAATAGCCTAATTCTCCAAATGGTGCTGAACTGAGTGGAATAATTACCTTACTTGTTTTAGGCCTCTGCTGGAATCCAGAATTACACACTTGGAAAATTATGATTGTTTTATCGTCTTTTTTTTTCCTTCAGTTTCGCAAGATGTGTGAAAGACAGGTTTTTATAAAGGACATAAACCCAGCCAAAACTATAATTACCACAGACGGAAAAGAATTCAGAGAAAAGATGATTTTATGATTAAGGCATTGGAGTAGAAACTCAGAAATTTAGATTCTTTTTGTGGCCCTGCCAAAACCTCTTTATATAACCTTTGCTGAGTTAATCCCTCTGTTCCTCAAATAAAACACTCTGGCACTTCCCTGCTTTACGATAGCTGCTGCGTAAACACATCCATTCACATTTGTGAGATGTTCAAACACACCAACAATCAGAGAACCATGACGGCTGGGCTGGTTGAAATCATCTGGCTGTATTTAATCATCTCTTGTCAGGAGTGAATGCAGCTTTAATCACAGGCACATGGGATGTGGCAGCATTGCTGCTGAGAGACCAGCGCTGCACTAAAAGAAAAGAAAACAGGGCAAAAATTATGTTCCTAATAAAAAGTAGTTTGCAAATCAGGGCTGCAAATACACAAATGAATCTAAGCATCTCCCCATTCCAGTTCCCCCCAAACAGGGACAGGCTCAAGTCTCGCACTAAAAAAACCTTATCAGAGCATCTATTCGTGTTCCACTGGAGCTGAGTGAAGTCAAGAGGAATTACAGCAGCTCCCAACTTCTATCTTGATCCCAAGGAAAATACACTAAAGAAATGCTGTTAAAAGCTTACACAGTTTTAAAACAACCTTAGGTACAGGATGCCAGAGGAGCATTGCTGCACATATTCCCAGGACAGGACGAGGACGCTGAACCCTCAGGGTGAATTTCATTTAGAAACTCTGGGGTTGGGCAATGGCTGAAGTGAGAAAGCAGGGAAGTCAAGCCCTGCAAGGCTGTAGGGTCACTGCAGGTGTGTCACTGGAGCCACCCCAGTGCCCTCTGGCACCTTTGGGCACGGACTAAGGCCCAAAGAAGGTTTTTATCTGCTGCTCCACTCTGAACCATGCTTGCATCCCACACTTGTATAGAAACTGCTGCCACATCCTCCCACCCTTTTTCCTGGAGGAAAAGGCAAACCCAGGGGTGTTTCCCTTCTTCTCTCTTCCTCCTCAAACACCAAAGGCTTGGAAGGTTGCTGTGTCAACTGATCCCCCATTCCTTTTTCATTGCTTTAATAAATTAAGCCGAGCAACAATTGAGATGAGAGAAAGCAGGACAATGTGGTAAATGTAGCAGAAAGAAATTTGAATTGTAATGAGGAGAGCTAATCAGGAAAAGAATGGACTATAGAAAAAAGCACTAATGAGTTTCTAAATAAATTCAAAAGGTTAATATTGTTCTATCTAACAAATACGAGAAGAATCCTAATGTGAAATTAAAGGCCTCACTCCAGTGCCCTTGCAGCCGTATGTTAAAGCTGTAACACCCACTCTGTTTACCCCTCTGTCCATCACATCCATCCTCTCCTGATACCTCTCACGGATTGCTCCTGGAAATGGGATCTTTCAGGTCAGCCAGGTCTCTCAATCTCTTTGTTTCTGTACATCAAATGCTTGACCCAAAGTCAATAAGACAATGGACAGGCTCTCTTTGACTTGCACAGTTTGCACCAAGAATTTTGCCACTCATTTGTGTCGGCATCAACAAAACAGTGATCAAAATGCACTTTTCAAACCATGAGAGGTGTGTGGGTGATTATGAAGTGATGGATTTGGTGGGATTTAAGCACACTTGTATTCCCTTTTATTAGCACATGGATTTCCAGGGTGAGCAAAAGGCTAATGCAGGTTAACTGAGGAAAGAGCAAGTGAAAATAAAAGTTTGTATAAATAAAAGAGTTGGAATGTTTCTTGTTTGTTTTAATTTATATGATGCCAGTAGTTCAAAATATAAAGCTAAGACTTTCTATATCTAATCAAAAATTAAAATAGTCAGAGTCCTTTATGTATTCTATTGCAAAACACGGTAAAAAATGTATTTCAGCCAAAATTTTGTGTGAGAAAGTAGCTCCTTTCAAGAATTAGAAAAAATAAAATTCCAATTCCCAGCAAAGTAATAGACTCACAGGCTTTCCATAAGAATAGAGGATCTGCTCAACTAATTTTTTGCTTGAAAGAAGGAAATAGTGCCATTATAATATTTTCCTCTGAATATAAAATACCAGAGTGACATCACACTTTGGGGAGAAGTCTGAGCATATTCGTGTGCGTGGCCGTCCATCTGTCTTCTGCTCTGCAAACAAAACCGAGAGGAGAGAGCCGAGGGTGGCTGCACATTTATCTCCCCTGGTCCCACACGGGCAGGAGATGAGTTGGGTGCCATCCCAGAGCTGTGTAACCTCGTTACAATCCCGCTTTGCCCACGCTGATAAATCCCTGTGTGCTCATCCCGGGCACAGGCACAGCTGACTCAGAGCCATCAGCTCTGCTCAGGACACAGCTCTGCTCCTCTGCTCTGCCCCTCTGCCCTGCCCTGCAGCCACGCTCAGAGCCCAGCCAGGCCCCAAAGGCAGAGCTGCAGCTGCTCACACCTGGCCATCACAGCATCCCCCCACACCCATCGCAGGAAATGGGAAATATGAACATGTGCACCTCTTTTCTTCCAGGCTTGGGAATTATCCTAAAGTCAGAGCGCCGCTCCCGTGCCAAGACTGACCATGTTATGTATTATTCACAGCAACCTTGCAAAATGCTGCTCAGCCACTCACCTGCCATGAATAATTTTTTTGACAGGCAGGTTAAATACTTTAGCTTCCTGGTCCTCCTCCTCCTCCTCGCAAGGAAGGAGGGCAGTCGTGGGCTGGCCTGAGAGGCATCGTGGCGAGGATGTTTAATAGAGGCTTCAGCAGAGTTCGACCCAGGTAGGCAAAGACTGAATAAAAAAAAAAAACAACTTGGACCCAAGAGATTGGAGTGGGAAATGCACAGACAGAGACTTGACAGTCAAGACATGTAAACTCTTGGTGAGTAACCTTTGAACGTCAGCAGGAGCCGTGCACTTCCCCCGGGTCAGTTATGGAGAGCTCACCAGAGCTCCTCAGCGTGTCCAGCCCGAGCCACGAGGGAAATGAGATGGAAGCAGAGGAGCAGCTGGAGCTCCTGAGCCCAAGGTGGATGTCTCACCCACTGAATGGCTCTGGCACTGCTCTCTCTGTAAAAGCTTAGATGCAAAAAGTCTTTCTGAGACAAAAGGCACTGCGAGGAAATTGCTAAGTGTGAATAAACAAGACAGTTGCATAGCTCATCATAACCCTAATGATGCTCCCTAAATCATGCAGGCCCATCACCTAGATCTATTGGCCACATTAGCAGACTGCTGAGTGAGGGAAATATGGAGAGGATCATTTTTAAAGGGTTTTGTGTGCAGTGCTCATTGGGAACCCTTTGAGATGGAGTCTAAAGCAGATGGTGAAATGGGAAAATTATTCACGTTAATTCTTTAGCAGCCTAAAATAAATTTAGAGAATAATGAAATAATGAAAGCCCCATTCAGCCACATTTTTGCTTTTGCAGCAATCATCAAAGTCCTAACAGGGAGGACCCAACACTGCTGCATTCCGCACACAAAGCTGCTGCGTTAATTGGTTCAAAGACACAGGAGCAGTAACATCCTGGAAAAAAATATAAGGTCATCCCCTTTCATTAGCTATTGTTCAATGGCCTGATGAAAGAGCAAACAAGCTGAAACAGCAAATAAACCTCACAGTGCTGAATGCAGATCCCTTTCAAGCTTCCTTCACACATTTCCTACAGAAAAACATCTTCTGCTTTGAGCTTCTCATGCACTCTTCAAATTCTTACAACGGGAGAACAATCCTACTCTTCCATTTTACGGACAAGGAAACTGAGTCATTGCTTTCATCCAGAGGGGGAACAACTAAGTCAGGACTACAGCCTAGTAAATCCAATCTCAAGTTTTCCTGCTCACTTGAGGGAGGAGCAGCTCCTTGAGTGACCTGGTGAACCAAATCACCAAAGTCTCCCAAGCTACACACAGTGGCCCCAACCACATAACGTGACTGTTAGCCTGGGAGGTTTTCCTTCACCCAGATGATCCAGAGGATCTGAGGAACATGCCCAGGAGAAACCTCATTCCCACAGCAAGAGGCTATAGAAAATTTTATTTTCCATCTTAAACACAAGGAGCAAATAAAGAACATTGCAGAATTCATAAGACGTTTCTGTGTGAGCACAGCACAAAGCTCTGCGAAACTGCTGAAAGCAAATGAGGGAGAATGTAAATGTTTCATACTGAAAATGCTGAAGTTCACTCCCAAAATCACTAACACCAGAGTCATCCAGTATCAGGATATAATATGTGCTAAATGGAAATCTCTGGCTCAGTTTTTGCTCCTGACACTTTACAGCCCTGTTGCTTTCTGGCTATTTTATTTCCTATTAGTTTTTGGCACGGTGAGCAAAACCTACCAAAGCTTACAAGCGCTTGTAGCTGTAACCGGAGCCTCTCTGAGCACCTGTCCATGGTGCTGACGCTGTTCTCGTTTTGTTCTCTCTGATGCCCTGCAGTCAGCGTGCAGAGCTCACTCACACAGTGAGAGCTGCTTCGTTAGTGGTTTTCCCATCAGGTGAGCGCTGTGATAGGCAGCCAGCTGTTTCCGTGGACAAACAGATGTGGACAGACTGCCCTGCCTCATTTCCCAGAGTCCAGCAATGGTGAGACTCCTCCAGCATTGCCCGGTGCCTGCATGGGCTCACCCTGCAGCCCAGGCTGAGGGGTGAGAGCCACCAGTGGTGGTGGGAGCTGCTCCCGCCTGTCTGACCTCTCCCAGGGCTCTCTCCAGGGACTGCGGTTTGGAAAGGTACCACCCATCAGCTCAGCTCTGGGGACTGCACTTCTGCTCCTAGCCCAAGGCTGGTGACAGCAAGGGGGACTCAGGAGAGCCCGTGCTGGCAGAGCCAAGGCTCTCAGTGCTGGCCACAGGCAGCTCTCACAGCTCAGCTGTGCCCCCAGCCCCGGGTCTGTAATTAAAACACCACTGCTTCCCCCGCTCCAGCAGCACACTCAGAAAATCCCCTGGGCTGAGGCTTTCCTGCCCCGCTCCCAAATGAGGAATCCGACTGGAACGGAGGAGGTGGGAGAAAACCTCCTCTGTGTTCCTCCTGTTTCTTCCCAGCATCAGCTGGAAGTTCCGAGCCCTGCAAAAAGCACAGCTTGGTAAAGGTCATGATCTGAATGAAGATTATTCATGGACATGGATTTATCTGATGAATTATTCCAAACACATCATTCAGCTGCTGTACTGAGCACATATAGGATGCGCCTCTGCAGCTACTCTAAATACAAAGCAGGGCATTAAATAAGGACAGTCACTTGCTTGGAAGCATCATATTTTACTTGCCACAAATATGCTAATTCTTTAATTTTCAGTCTCTATGCCAGCTAGAAATATAACCTGAGCAAGATAAGTTTTCTTGTAGCTGATTACTAGCTAGCTTATCAAAATTGATATATTAGATTTTAGGCCCTGATTCAGTGTTTTCTTAGACTTTTATGCAATTTTGATCCCATGGTAATGGATTTTGAGTTGCTTACAAACATGTCAAGACTATCATCTGCCAGCCATGTCCCCATGCTGCTCATTATTTATGCCTACTGAGCAAATTTATTGGCAGGTTTGTCAGAAAAAGCAATATTTTTTCTAGTGCTTTCTAAAGAAATACCAAGGGGCAGTGAAGAACCAGGCATTTCAGTGTCTACACCAACCTCCTGGTATATCTCCGGGTTCCTGGACTCCAGTTTAAACGATTCAGACAACAAAAGCAAAACCAGAGACCCCTTGCCACTTAACACTTCTTAAGTTTCATTTAAGTCCTGCTGTTAGTGCTGCATAAATCATTTTAAAAGGCGTTTTTCTGTCACTGTGTCTCTGCTGAGCACAAGTTCCCACGGAGAGGGGCCTGGGCATCGTTTTCAGTAGGATCTGTGGAAGTCAGAAAAATGTATTCTGTGTGCTGTAGGTAGGTCTGGTTGGAGCTAATGGAATTACACAGGAATTACGGGAATCCTCTCCAAGGAGGAAGGCACCAGGCCTCGGTCCCAGAGGAATAAACTGCAACTCACCAAAGCCAGGAGGCTCAGGGGCATCCACTGGGGACTGCAGCGTGTAATTCCTGCTCAGGAGTGCCCTGCACTGGTTAATTACACTGCCTGCAGCCTCCTGCTCAGCCTGGGGAATGCTTCAGGCTGAGCTGCAGCGAGTTCAGGAGCTGGGACAGCACGCAGATTTCAGCTCAGGGCCACCTCTGAAATCAGCAGCTCTGGGGAATCAGCCCTTTCTTGACAAGTTATAAAAGTATCCCCAGAGGCTTTGAGTGTCCCGTGGTGTTTGTGACTCCTGTGGTACTTTGCCATGACAAAGGAGGGATGGGAAAGTTCACTATCAGCACATTTTAGAGACAAATTTGCTGTCATCCCACGGGGTTTGTGACTATTGTTAGATTTAGTGCTTGAGTCCAACATCAGCACAGAGAAGTTTAGGAGATAGAGAAAACAGAAAAACTATTTTAAAACAAGTGCAACTCTTTGGATCTCCTGAACAGATAGAGTGCATTGTTGGGTCAGGACAAATATTCAATTTGATTCTTATCTTATCCAAACTCCAAATCTCTTTTGTTATCAGTTACTTTCCAAGGCACTGTACAAGTGAGCTCTGAACTTACATTCAAAAACACAGAAATAAGAGAGCTCTTCTGCTTCCTTCCCCAAGAATTAGCCCAGCCCAGACTCCCAGCAACCTTGGGAAAGTTCAAACCCAGAACAAGCCAGAATGAAATTCCAAATACTGCAGATATAATGGCAGTATCTAAACATTACAAGTAATTTTTCAGACTTATCAGGGCAGATCAAAATCCAGGACTGGTCACCCAGCAGGATGTAACTCTGCTGTACAAGACCAAGTGCATTCTTTAGATCTTTGTCAAAAAATATCCAGGTATAAGGGAATTTTTTTCTCATGTGTTCTCTTCACCATCCCATCCTCCCACTATAAAATTGCTTTTCCATTTATTCCACAGATGAGAGAAACCAAAACCAGCAGTACCTCAAGCCAGACATTTTTCTTGGCCATGTCCAGTCCATGGGGCTCATTAGAAAACTTTTATATAATCAGCCCTTTGAAAAATACAGATTTATTAAGTGGAAGCCGATCAGAAGAAAGATTCACTTTCATATGGCCTCTTAATTTTTAAAAAAAAAGGTCAGAAAAATATTTTTAAAGTTCAGATAAAAAAATTATCAAAGCCAGATGAAGTATCTTCTTAGAAATGCAGGAAAACATGAATTCTGTTCCAGTAAACAAAATTAATTGACATGTTCCCCTTCCACTCACACCAGGGGGTGACCACAAGTGGACAGCAGGGCAGATCCTCAGGATGCTCCCCTCCAGATCTGTGTTTTCTGTATGAAAGTATCCCTGTACTTCTCCGAGCTTGGAGCAAAATGTATTTTTATATCTAGAAAAGTAGCCTGGACTGACTAAAAGCACCTACACAAAGTCAAAAATTACCTGGGTCGTGTTGCTACAAGGCCCAGACTGGGGCACAAAATCACCACATCTTAAAAACATCCTTCCCCTGTGGCCAAAGCACCACCAACTGAATGGATCCTGTGGTGTCAAAATACACAGAATATCCCCAAAACCTGAAGGGATACCACAGAAAACCCCAGCACAATAAAATGCTTTTCCTGTTGGAAACCTGAAGGCCTGGGGCTTTGTCTTCTACATCTCAATTTCCCACTCATCTTCTTTTACAGCCCAGAGACAGCAAGGATCCAGTGGCCTTCAAGAAGGAAAACGGGAGAAAGGAAAATACAACCCCTTGTACCTTTGTTGCTCCTACTCATTATTTCCACAGCGAGTCCACGGGGTTTACACACATGCCAAGAGCAGGCCAAGGCCCCTGGGATGCTCCAGAGGACACCTGGACCTCTGCAGGCACGAACACAGACCTCCAGCTTTCCACACAGAGGGGTTGTCAACACAAAGAACGAGCCCAGCAGATTCTGAATTCTGTGGGACTTGGAACAAAACATCAGCTCTTGCAGTGGAGGTGGGTTTGAAAGCACAGACAGGTTTAACTCTCAGCAGGACATGTCAGGCTGCAGAGGGTACACGGGGGAAATAAAAGATAAACTGAAAAATGGAACTGCTTCCAACAGCATCTTTATCGAACCAGCAGAAAACCAGCTGCTCAGCAATGGGCTTCGTTGGCTCGGTTATTTGTGAGAGCTGGGCAGCCCAGACCCAGGGGATTCTACTGAAAATACTCCAAGCAGGGCATCAGCACGAGCACCTTCAGCACGAGCACCTTCAGCCCCAGCACTTTCAGCTTTGTTTCTATGTAGGGGATGGGAAGGAGGAAGGAAACAAATGTAATAGCAGGAGCAGAACAGCAGAGCGAGACGGCAGCACGGGTGACAGGAAACAATTTATAACTTACTTGAGAGTCTTCTCTGAGTCATCTGTTCTGCAGCTCAGACAGCAGTGCAGGTCTGCCTGACTCTATTACACCCAGGCACACAAGCACACGAACATTCCAAGCTGTTTGGAGCCACCTCTTCCATCCTGGGCTGTGGGAATATTTCAACGAGCTGCATTCATGGTGATTTGTTCCTGTGCTTAGAGTCGAACACAGGCGGTGGCAAAATCCAGATTATTATGACCAGAAAAAATGGGAAAAGGCTGTAATTCCATGGAAAATTTTCTTACAAAAAAAGAAATCAATATGAGCTGAGATTCACAACTCTTTGAGCAGTAGTTTACAGTCAGAAATAAAAATACAAAAGACTGTCCCTGAGACACATCTGCACCATTGTTCTGTGCTAACTTGAGAGACTGGTGCTTCAGCTCAACAAGCTCTGGCCTCCAGAGCTCTGGAGAAGCAAAACACAATGCTGCTGTTCCCCAAGATCCTTAAATAAATCCCATGACTCAAATATGGGATTTGTTAGCTTGAGTGTCCACTTGGAACTCATGAACCACCACAGAATCACAGAGTCAGAGAATATTCTGGATCAGAAGAGACCCACAGGATCATCCAGTTCAGCTCCTGGCCCTGCACAGACACCCCAACAACCCCACCCTGGGCATCCCTGGCAGCACTGTCCAAACGCTCCTGGAGCTCTGGCAGCCTCGGGGCCGGGACCATTCCCTGGGGAGCCTGGGCAGTGCCCAGCACCCTCTGGGGAAGAACCTCTCCTGATCTCCAGCCTAAATCTCCCTGACGCAGCTCCATGCCGTACTCTCCACCAAAGTCTGGAGACAAGGTGGCTCTCAGAAGCCTTGTGACACCCACCAAGTGCACTTTGCATCCTCTCCCTGTGCTTTGGGCTGGGTCACAGTCTGCACCTGCAGATTTGCTGCTTCTCCCTGCAAACCTGGATGGCAGTGCCAGCCCCTGGTGCTGATGGGGGTTCAGAGCTATTTCCCACTCTGCTGACAATTAACTGGCTGTGCTGAGTCCAGGAAGAAACTGAAAGCAGGGAGTTAAAGAGAAAAACTCGAAGGAAAAAGTCTTCCCTCACAATGTGGCTGCATGGGAACAACACGTTACACACCCACAAAACCATGTAATAATTACCCAGGCCTTCTGTTTGCATGGTAATTACAATGAAATGGTTTAAGGGGGAGAAAGAGAGTCTCAGATATCAGCTCTGCTGGGTTTCCAGTCACTGCCTCCACCTTAAACTCCTCTTCCTTCTGCAGAAAGGAGGCACTCCAGCTGTGGCTTCCCCTGGCTGTGACCGTGGGGACCTGCTCCAGGTCTGAGGGATGTCACTGCCCAGCACAGGCTGTGGGATGTCACTGCCCAGGACAGGCTGTGGG
>VZTG01006655.1:133907-203173 GCA_013397845.1 Melanocharis versteri
TCGGGCGGTGGGGTGTCACTGCCCAGGATGGGCTGTGGTATGTCACTGCCCAGCACGGGCTGTGGGGTGTCACTGCCCAGGACGGGCTGTGGGGAGCTCAGTGCCTCATATCCCATCACTGACAGCAGGGCCACATCGGCAGGTGCCACCCCCCAGGCTGCAAAGGTGCCACCAGCTGTCCAAGCAGCACTTGGTGGCTCTCTCAAGAATATTTAATGCATTTTTCAGATCCACCAGAATAAACTCTCATTAGCTGTCCAGTCTCTCCCATCTGCACGAGAGAAAACTCTTCAATTCTCTAAACCAGCTGCTGCGTGGGTTCAGCTGGGACCAAGCACAGTGGCTGCCCCCACGGAGATGGGACTGTCCCCACCATCCTTGGTGGCAGACAGGGAGCTTCGAAGCCCATGGGTGACCACACTGAAATGGTTCACTTCAAACACCAATACAAACTCCCAGCCTGAGGCATTAAAATTCAATTACCAGGGACAGCTGGATCGGGCAAGGGTCTGACACCGAGGATCCGGAGAAGGGAACACTGCAAGCTGTCTGGAGCTGAGGAAATGGACTCAAGCCAAGGGTTATTTATGCATCTGAAGGTCTCACAGACTCTGCTCTGCCAGGCTTGGCTGGCCACGCAACCAAAGCCAGGCTTGCAGGCCGCAGGACATCCCCTGGGGACAGCCTGCTCCTCAGTTCCAGGGACCTGCTTTGCCCTCTCCGTGATTTCGGGAGGGAGCCTTGCCTCGCCATATGGGTGACCCACATTTCAGGGGTCACACGTGGCAGTGGGACAGGAGGACACGGGGACAGGAGGACACAGGGACCTGAGCACACACCTTGGCTCAGGGCTGGAGGCTGCTGGCACCCCCCTGCATCGCTGCTGGAGCAGCCTCCAGCCCATGGCCAGATAACAGCGAGCGTGCAGGTGACAGATTTTATATTTTCTGTTGGCAATGAAATTCAATCTCACACAAATAATTGTGTTTGTTTTCCCCACGGGCTCCAATCAGGCATAACCAGCTATCGAAAAAGCCAAATGCTCATCAAATTTGCTTCTTCTCTAATTTCCAATGCTGTCAGTTGCAAATTCTTCTCCTGGATGGGTGCTGCTAACTTAAATGCTTGGTGTGTGCCAGTTCTCAGTGGCTCAGACCAAACCTGGGAGGAACAGGTATCTTCACATAAGAACGGTCATTTTTAAACAGCATTTCCGTTACAATGACAGACAGGAAAAACCAAGCAGTCCCAAAGCCGAGTTTGTGCTACAGCTCAATCTCCTGCCTAACCCCCAGGGAATTTACAGCTGTTTTTAGGGGCTGCTGGAGAGTTTATTTTTAAGCACACCCATCTTTTCCAGGCTAAAGGGACAGCGGTGCCATGTGATAGCAAAGGGACCCCGGGCTGGTCCCTGCGGAGTGGCAGCAGCATCGCACCCAGCGCTGGGCTTGGGGCACCCAGGGGCGCAGCTGCCACCCCAAAATCCATGCTGGCAGGAGGTTTTTGGGGGCGGAGGGAGCGTTACCTGCGCAGGGGCCGTGCGCGGGGCTCTGTCCCCCTCTGGTGACCGCCGCACGCAAGGACAGAGCCGAGCCAGCCCGGGGGACCCGGGGGACCTGCGGCTGCCACCGCCGGGCGGGACAGAGACACGGCCACGGCACGGGGAAGGGAAAGAGAGACGGGGAAAGGAGAGAAAAGAGACCAAAAAAAATAGGGATGAAAAGACAAAGAAAAGAGGTGAAAGAAGACAAAAAGACAAAAAAACAAACAGGCAAAAAAAGGAGAGGAAGACCAAAAAAAGATGCGAAAAGACAAAACAAGAGGCAAAAAGGAAAAACAAAAGAGGGAAGGGAAAGGGAAAGAGAAAGGGAACTCAACGAATAAAGATCTGTTTAAAAAGCAGTTCGATGGCAAACTCCTTAGGCAGGGACCACTCCGAGCCTGCTTCTGCACCTTCCCCAGTGGGAGCACAGGCGGAGGAGCTGCTCCGAGCCTGAAAATCCCCACAGGAAGCAGGTGATGCTCTGCTCCTCCGGAATAAATTGTGTCTGTGGAGGTCTGTACCTGCAGAGAAAATGCCATCAGCAGCCTTGAAGAGAAGCTACCACTGCTGCACATCTGAAGGATCAGCTTTGTGCCGTCCTGACCCCAGATAAAGAAAAGGAAAAGCAGGAATGTTCCCACTGAGAGCAAAACCATCCTCAGGGAGAGGCAAACCCCACAGTGGTCCATAAAACAAAGTATTATATAAGTGGTTTTTGGCCAGCCCAACTTTTAATCTACATAAATCACACTGGAGATAGGACCATTAGTGGAGGAAGGATTTACAGAGGGGACCAGAAAAAAAAATCATCTCACCTTCTACTGAGAATGAGGAAAGGAATAAATATTTTAAAAAACAAACAAAAACAAACAAACAAACAAACAAAACACGATTCCAGCGTATTAATTAGGAATCCATCCAATGGTCTCCAAACTCTCTTCATTCCAACAAGAAAAAGAAAAAGTTTCAAAGTTTGAAAAGAATTTAAAGAGAAATTGGAAGAGTTCCATCTTGGAAATATTGGAAGTATGATAATTTTTTTTAACATCTGTTATATTTTAAGCTTTAGTGCTGATAAATACTAAAAGTTTAACAGAAAAAAAAACCCCAAATGAACCAAAACACCAGCTTTTGGTTCTATTTTAATAAAAAGATGCAATCAATATCCATATCAGATATTTGGAGCTGTACGCTTTGTTTCATTTTGTTGTTTGTTTGTTTGGGGTCGGGGATGTTGCCATCTTGAGAGAAATGTTGAGAATCAAATATGGGTGGATTTGGTTAAAATTATGTGGAAAAGAGCCCTCAGGCCTGGCATGGTCCTGCCATTCACAGGCAAAGCTCCTCACGTTCAGAACAGCATTTTAGGGCAGGTACATTTTGGGGGGGGGGGGGGTTGTTCCTCACAAGCAAACTCAAAGCCATTTAAAAAAAGCATTTTAGAGGTAAGCGGAGAAAATAAGAGGAGAATTGTCCTGGATGCTTTTGCATTCCCTGAAATCCCTGGAATTTGGGGGTTTAGCTGTATTCATACAGAAAATAAGGAGGGGAAGTCAAAGGCCAAGCACAAAACTCGTTTTGCAACTCAAGCACTCGCCGGAGCCTCACCATCATCATCAGAGCCGAGATTTCACATGACTTACATCGTCTTTGTGGGATTAAAAGACCTCTAAGAAATCCTCAGGGCTCACAGCTCCTCTGACATCCACTGCACCACACAGAGGTGAGAGACACATGGAAAATAGGCAATTTTTCAACTGGGTTTTGCAGGGGGTTTGCATTTAGGGTTGCAGAGTCTTGTGAAATGACATTTATCTCCCTGTCCCCTTTTGTCTCTGACTTTTGGTTTAGAGGCAAGAGCCCAAGAACTAGACTTTGTAATCTGGTTCTTCTGCAAATACTTCCCATTTAATTTTCCTTGAGTATTTTAGAGATATTTTAAATGAGTGGGGGGTTGGCATTGTTTTTTCACAAATGGTAAAAACCATTGTACCAGGCTCGGGTACAGCTTTTGTACAGGGAGAATGTTGACATTTGTGCCACCTCGCAGCCCTAATTGCTTTGTTGACATCATTATCCTGTCATTAAATCTGTGATTTGAAAGTTTTAAACCTTCCCTTGTGCTTGAAGCCACCTTTTTGAAGGGCAACCTGCAAGGGAGAGGTCTGCTTTATACTTCTACCATCTTTGACATCAGCTTCAGCAGACCAAGAGGTTTTTCCTCCCTGGAAAGCCTGTCCTGCAGGAACGACCGAGGGCCAGCACTGCAGGGGTGCCAAGGGCTCCCACGGTGACAAATGTCACCTCCCCATCATCCCTGCCCTGCTGCAGGGTCCCAGGGCTCCTCCAGGGCAGCGACAGCAGCTCTGCAGAGCTTCTGGGAGAGCCTCCTGCCGCCAGATCTGCTCTGGAACCACGAGAAATAAAAACCATCGAATCCAGTCCCAGAACCAGAACATCTCCTGAGGTGGGAGGGACCCACAAGGATCATCCAGTCCAGCTCCTGGCCCTGAACAGGACAACCCCAAGCACGGTGTTGCAAGGATCTGGTCATTCCCAGCCCACAGGGTCTGGCTGGCAATGAGGAGGTGCAAGGTTAGCTCCATTCATCCACATTAGGAATCAGCATTTCCCCATCCCTGCTTATTTTCCCCCCACTTTCTCTGTTTACAGCTCTGTTTGTTTGCTTTATGTGTCGTCTGGTGGTGTCCTCTAGTGGTTCCTTCCCGCACAAGAAACACCACCTTCCCTGGCTAAAATCGTGTCAGCTGCATTGTAAAAGCACCTGGGGGGAGGAAAATCACAAATTTTGACAGGATTCAAAGGAATAGTGAAATAGATGGCATTTTTCTCCTTCATTTATGTGTTTAAAAGTTACAGCAAAATTCACTCTGTCCTAATATTAAGGAAAAGTTATGAAAGGTAACAAACAGCAGCATGACTCAATAGTTTTAAAGTGATGGCTTTCTATAAATAAAGGGGAAAAAAATCAGAAATGGCCAGTAGAACTATTAATTAAAATACGAAAGCAGATAAATAATGAATAGCAGTGTCATGTATTCATTAAGATTCTACAAATGAAAAACATCTCTCCCGGTTATTCCTTTGATGAATCTAGCCCAAATATACTTGAACTGCAACATGAAAAATTCAGGATGCTCGTATTTCATCCTGTATCAGCCAGTCTCAGATCCCCAGATCTCAAAGCCAAGAACTTCAAGTGTCTAATCCCAGCACTGATCCCGAGCTTTTCCTCTGGCCTTGGACAGCTCTTAACCTGGTCTTAAGGATGTCTCTGGTAGAATCATGGAATCACAGAATAGTCTGGGCTGGAAGGGCCCTTGAAGCTCATCCAGTGCCACCCCTGCCATGGCAGGGACACCTTCCACTGTCCCAGGCTGCTCCAAGCCCCGTCCAGCCTGGCCTTGGGCACTGCCAGGGATCCAGGGGCAGCCACAGCTTCTCTGGGCACCCTGTGCCAGGGCCTCCCCACCCTCACAAGGAAGGATTTTTTCCTAATTACACCAATCCGTGCTCAGCACAGTCCTGTCAGTGACCAGGGTGCATTTTGGGGCTCTGTGAAGCAAAGGAAGGATGTAGAAGCAAAGATGCAAATCACTGCTGGAAGGAGAGTGAGCAGAGAGCTGCAGGCTCCTGTCTCCCAGGTAAATCTCCATTTGTGCAAGGCACATTAAAGAAAGGAAAGAATGGGTTAACCTGCTGTATTGTATGAATATATTTAAAATAAATCTGCAGAGATATAGGTGTATAACACACTAATGTGGATTTTTTGTTAAAATGTTTTCTAAAAGCACCCAAGCCCATCCTGAAGAATCAGAACCCAGCACACCACTGAAGCACTGAAATGCAATCCTGGGGCCCTAAGACACCTCAACACCAAAGAGAAAATCAAAACCCGAAACAACAACAAGAAGCCAAAACAAACCCCAAAACAACCCCCCAGAAAAGGCAAAAACACCCCAACACCTCAAGCCCAAACCAAACACCATGTCACTAGTCTAAAATATCAAGATCTCCAATGCACAGTGACTTGCTCAGCTCAGTGCTGGTTATTGCCACGTGCTGGCCCTCCCACCCCACCTGTGGGTTCCAGGCACTCCCAGGGGTGCAGGAGGAGGACAGAGGCTCCCCAGAGCCTCCTGCCACAGCCAGGGCCCGTCTCAGCCCAGCAACCCTTCCTGCTCACCCAGAAAAGGTTTCCTCTAAACATTCCAGTGGAGTTGCTGCAGTGTACCAGCAGTTGTTAATAAAAGACACGCTTTCCCCTGGGCTTTGTCAGCTCTGCACTTCAAAGCTCATTTTACACACAGGCCGAGGCTGTATTTTAAAAAGCGAATGTTAACATGAGCTCTTTAGTCAGTTGAATAAAAGTATCAGGAACCCTCCTCTCCTTCCCTCTTCCATCAAATTAAAAAAAAAGATAAACCAACAATCTCTTGGCAGCCTCTGGTGGATTTGACAGGAACACACTCTTTGTAGGGTGGATGCAAATCCCAAGCTCTGTGCATGTGATTTTTTTTCCACTGCAAAATAAAAAAAATGAGACCAACTGTCACAGACCAAGGAATAAGGATTAATAACCAAGATTCCCAAGGGATATTTGATGGCCTCAACTTTTTCTATTAAATACATGTTGGTACTGATACAGGCTGAGAGTTGCCTCAGACAGGTGAGAATGCAGCCCAGACAGCTGATGCCCATCTCCTGGTGGGTTTTTATCTCATACCTCTCGTTCAGATTGCTCTGCAGAGGCCAATGTTTCACTTCCCTCCACCACCAAGCAAACAATTACTCTCGAAGCCATAAAATCAAAAGAGAATTAAAGTAAAAATATATTACTACTAGTGATTTGGACAGTTAATTACAGATAATTAAGCTTATATTTACTGTAATTACTGAATAATGTATATCACTATGGAGGTGACAGAAACTGTATAAAGAAATAAGAATGATTTAAAATTACTTTAAGTGCTTGGAATGTCTGAGAAGAATTTTGTGAGATACATTGAAAGATTCTAAATTTAATTATAACACTAAGTTACCTTAAGCTCAGTTTGGGCTAATATTTTTCCTAGCAATTAGACAGCAGTTGATGATGCAATTACACTTTCATGTATAACTTTTGTGCAAGCAATATAACTTTTTATTAAAAAATAATCAGAAGACATAATATGTGTGAAGTAGTTATATTAATTTTTTTCTATCATTTCCCCCAGACATATTTTGTAGCTCCAGTGCAGGTCTCTGCATAACAAAAAGGTAGGGTGAAGTCAGCAAAAAGGGAAGGAAAAGAGTCAAGACAAGCAATTAATACATGGTAACTCTCCTCCAAAAGGATTATCCCAGCCTCCATCAGAGGAGTGTGTGGTTACGGGGAATTTTAAATGAAGAACAATATCACCCACGAGAGTAAGAAGATTAAAAGTCAAAGAAGCCACAGTAAAAAAATTAATGACATTTTGTTTGTTTTCCAGATCTCATGATTTAAAGATTATGATTCAGCGGGTTGTGGGGAAGGTTGGTTTCTTTTTTTGTTTCCTACTTCATTTCCTGAGTTGGCAGCACTGCAACTTGGGAGCATCAACCAAAACCCCTTTGTAAAAGATTGTCTTTGGACTTGGCCAGGGCCAGCTTTCCTCCCTCAGACAGCCAAGAATCTGCCCTGGCTCCACCGTGCGTCCTGTGGGAATCAAACGGATCCAGCCAAGCCAGCTGGGGCCTGGGACAAGACAGGCAGAGGTGGCATTTGAGGCAGGATCCAAAGGAAGCAACTCTCCAGTCCCCCTGAAGCTGGAATATTCTTTCCAGGAGCTGGCAGGCTGCACCAGCTCTGCCTCCCACTCTTTTTGCTTTTGCTTTTCCACTTGGACCAGACTTCCAGCTGATCTGGCAGGCCAGGCTGCCCAGCCTGTCCAAATGCCAGGCAGCTCTGAAAAGGGTCATTCAGACAATTAACAACAGCCAGAACGAGAAGAGCTACGATTTATCAGTGGATCAGGAAATAGCAGATGAAAAAAACCCAAAGACCACACCATCACTCACCACTACTAAATGTTTCTCTCTAGAAAACATAAATCTAATGCAAAGAAACATTCATTACTACTCATCATGGTACTCCTGCAGTATCTCTCCCTGTTGCACCCTGGGACTGCAGGGTCCTGGAGATGCAGCACTCTATCGCTTCTTTCGAAATGAGAAAATTCTCCTTGAATCTTTATCCCACACTGGTTTCTCCTGCTCTTCTCCTGCACCTGCACTGAACTCCCTGACATTACTGCTGTTGACTTCCATAAACAGGAGAGAGCTTCAGGACCACATAGCCAAAGGCTGGGATCTTCAGGGGGCTCTGACAGTCTCAGGTCTATTTTACTGGAAGATGCAAAGTATTATCAAATATTTAAGCAGCCATTTAACCACCGAAGCTCGGGGGATGCCATCAGCTTCAGTGGTGGAGCCTGGAAACCAACACCAGGCTCCTCTCCAGAACTGCCTTTAGGCTTGCAACCCCTGCATCATTCCAGCACCCCACACCACAGGTGCAGGCAGCTCTTCCTTCAGGAGCCCTCAGCTGAGGGCTGCAGATCCTCCCTGGCAGGGCTGGGGATGCAAACCCCACACGGTGCCTGCACACACCGTCAGAGCATCCCTTGGCAGCTCCAGTTTGGTAACTCAGCACTGCTCAGCCAGGGATTTGGCCGATGTGGGGCTGGGCAGGTTCTCCATCTGCTGACACGAGTCTCCCTGCTCTGCAATCCACGTGCAAGGAATAGCACTGGCTACCAATTCTGGTCACTTCTGTTCACTGCAGTTTACAGGTTTAAATATTTATTTTATTGAGGGGTTGTTGTGGTTCTAGAATGGCTCAAGGAAAAAAAAATATGTTGACTGACCAGAATAAAAAGAACCCTAGCATTTTAAATTCTAGCTATTAAACAGAATATCCAGGTTTTCCTGTCTTCTCAAAGTATACTCATAAATATACCCCAATACACTTGGAAATAGGCAGTTGTTTTTACCATGGTTAATGGCCAACACTCAGGTTGTTAACGAGTAGAAGAGGAGCAGCCAAACACCCTGACCCCTGTGCCCTGCAGCAATTATTTCCTTCCCCTTCATGCCCAGAGATGTGACCAGCTAAAAAGACAGGGAATTCATGTAGTGAGCAGATCCGATGGGTAACTAGGATGGAAACATCGACAAAATGTTCAGAAATTGTGCTGGCAGAAGTGCCTGGAGGCACAGGGCAGGTATGGAGCAGCTGAGGTGGATTTACAAGGAAACACTGAATTGTGAGGGGAACAAGGCAGGGACAGTGAACATGAACACGAGGCCAAGTGGAAGGGCAACGCAGGGCTTCAGGGGAATGGCCTGGGAGCAGAGAGAGGAAGAAAAGTGGAGAGAATCAGAAGGAAATGAAACAAAGCAGAATGTCCAGAGCAAGGAGATGAAATGGGCCAGCTGTGCTCTCCACAGGCACCAGGTGAGCTGCACCACCCAGGGTGAGGCCAGCTTGAAAGCACAGACCTGATGGTGGGGGGCAAACCCAGGATCTAACAGGGCACCAGCCCCCTTGGATTCACACCTCCAACATTCCTCACTGAAAGGGTGCTCAGGCACAGGGACAGGCTGCCAGGGAGGGGGGGAGCCGCCATCCCTGCAGGTGTCCCAGGAAAATCTGGGTGTGGCACTCGGTGCTCTGGTTTAGCTGACGAGGTGGGGATCGGGCACAGCTTGGACTTGGTGATCCTGCAGGTCTTTTCCAACCCAAATAACTCCGTGATTCTGTAGCAGCAGCGCAATGCACCTCAAGAAATGCCCCCAACTCAATCCCAGCTGTTGCTCTTCCTGCCTCCAGGGAAAACCTCAGTGCAAAGAGCTCCCAGAACTCAGAACCCAGGCTGCACCACGTGCCCCAAAAGGCAGCGTGCCTGCTGGACACAGGGACTCGAGAGTCTGCTCGAGATGGGAGCTCCAGAGTCTGGGATTAAACCAGGAGTGGCCTCAAAAAGCGACTGTTTTATTTGGAGGTGGAAAATCAAAACCACAAGCACCATTTCCTTTATTTACCCACCCAGCAGTATTTGGGGTTAGCTGACACCTTCCTACAATCAGGCAGATGCTGAGTTGTCTTCTGCTTCCTCGTGTGAGTTTTTCCTGCACTTGTTAGGGAATCCAATCAAAGACTTTTGATTTTACAAATACAACAAAACCCCAGGGGCTGTACAGAGAACAAGAGGTTCCAATGAACTCTTGAAATTAAGTGTGGGAATGACCTGAACAGCAGCTGGAAGCACTGGCAACAGAAAACATTTGCAGGCAAAAGAGTGATGAGACAGGCAGTTTAAATGATTCCAACCTTATCTGAATGAAGGTCTGAGGAAGAGTCAGGAGAACTTATTCTAACAAATTGGAACAGATTGCCAAGGGATGCAGTAGCTTTTCCATCATTTCATATCTTTCAAAGAAGATTGAATTTTATACACACATACACACATTTTCATTCCAGGTCAACCAGAAGTTTTTGGGGTGGATACGTCAGAGACTGAAATCCTATGACTTGTGTTAGTCAAGAAGTTAGCCTAGGTTATAACATTAATCTCCCTGCTTCTCTTAAAAATCTATGGCTGAACTGATAACTTCATTTGGAACAGGAAAAAAAAAGCCTTTATTTTAATTATAACAGTAATTCAGCCCGTGAATGCACTGAAATCCACGACAAAACTATTATACGTTAAATAAGAATATACAACCACTGAAGTTTAAATAGTAGTTGATTGCAACAGTAAATAAATTATGGAATGCTATCTCACCATTTTAAAAATCCACCATTTCTACCTGATAAAGAATATGAGCAAAACAAGAATCTGAAATCCTTCAAATTCCTGAGACGATACGTAGATTTTTTACAATGAATTCCTGTGAAAAAATAGTACCTATTTTAATTAGAGAAAAAAGTTTCCTGACATAAAACTAGTTCTAGAGGCTGAAGAATACCAAGACCACTTTTCATATTTGCCCACTTTGAACTTGTTACATCAGAATTTTCAAGTTTCTTTTTCTGTAAGCTTTTGGGAACTTTGGCTGGCTCTGGTGCACGTCACCTGGGGGTAGCACAGGGGTCACCATGAATCCTGAACAGTTTCACAGAGCATAAAATTTAACAGACCCAAAGAATATGAGGGCAGGCGCCATAAATATAAAAATTAACTGTGGGAGCACTCTGTCATTAAACAGGGATCAAGGAACAAGCTCAAAAGCTGGCATGGGACCAGGAAGCTGTCACAGTAATTGAGGTAATTAGTGAACTGTGGTGACGAGCTTGCTGACTCATGTGGACACCCTCTGCCTGAGCTCATGGGCCATGAGCCTTTGGGCTGCACAGTCCTTCTCTGCCTCGTGTCAACATTTGTGTTCCTGCACGTGCACAGCACCCAGGAGCTGCAGATTATGGCTGCAGAAAAGCTCAGGCTGCCATGAAGATCCCAGAGCAAATCCCATTCTCTTAACAAACATCTGCACACCTAAGCTTGCCCTGTGCTCCCCAGGTTTGGCTGGGAAGTCTGTCATTAGAGATTTGATAGGTGAGGCATGTTCAAAATCTGGAGTTCTTTTGCTGCCTGACCAGTCCAAAATGTGAGTTATTTGGAAAATGCAGCCCCGTGTTTAGGGAGATGATGTCTCAGCTCTCCAGAGCGAGTCTGAACATTGGAGCCCTCACCCCACAGCACTGAGGGGCTGCAGGACAAAAGCTCCATCACCTGTGGTGCTGGAAATGGCACAGCCCGACCCAGCAAGGAGCTGCACAAAGGGAAAGGACTGAGAGCAAGAACATCAGACTGGGAGACAAAGTCCCGAAGTGGCTGACAGGATACAAAAACCAGGACTTGCTTGAAAACAGAGGCACGGCCAGGCTGGGAATCACAGGCAGCACACAGTAGGAAAAGATGAGGAAACAGTAGGCAAAGAGTATGAGGTGGTGGTGAGGAGGTGGATTTTAGCCTCTGTTTGGATGGATGAAGCACCTTTAGATGAGATCCCAGTCGTCAGATCACACGATGAAGCAAGAAGTGAGGAATATTACCCAGGAGAGCAGAGTGGCTGCTTCACAAGTCTCCTGTACCTTACTGAATTTCTCTTCTACAGCCAACCTAACTAAATAACTCTCTTCCAGAGTGAGGAAAAAAAATCCTATTTTTTTTCTTGTTCCAAATGGTAAATCAAGATGTTTAATCAAAATATTCATTTGGCAGTCCAAACAAAGCTCTGAGCATCTTTTCAGAGGAAATTAGGAGATCTCAGAAAGCTGCTGCTGGCCCAAGAGACTCCTCCATCAAGAGCCAGTTTCCCAGGCTCCTGTCCAGGAGATACCACTAAGGCTTCTTAACTCCCAGACCATGTAAGAGCTGATAACCTCTTTTCCTCATTTACTGGGCTAAAAAGCAGCCTCTGAAGAAGACATTGTGCTCTCTTGATGCATTAGCTTTCATTTCTGGTATAACAATTTCCTGTGCCACGTTTAACACATGTTCTGCAGGACATACCTTGAAGATGTATCAGTGGAATTTGGGGCTCACCCCATGAAAAGCAAAACCCTATCAGTGGGAGGCAGATTCAGATGAAAGCAGAGGAGAAATGCTCACACTGCAATGAGTTTTATCAGTATGAAGAGGGGTAACAGCATCCCTGACAGTCCAAGGCACCTCACAGCAATACCTGCCCACCTCTCAGCACCAGGGTGAGCAGTGCTGTTGCCATACTCAGGGGCTGGAAGGACTTTTCTGAGCTCACCCAAGAATCCTAGAGAGGAGCAGGAGAATCAACCCTGCCTCTTCCTATAGGGAAAGGCCCTCCCTTCCCCCTTGCTCCTGCACGCTGCTCTCTCACACTCTGAAACTCTTCTCTGTGCCTCACAATGCCTCCACAATTTTATAAGTATAAAACATCGCACACGCAATTTATCTTTGAAATTAAGATATTTATTTTTCATCCACAATATGCGTATATACATTAGAAACACGTTTCCCTGAAACTCTGAACACTCTCTCTTGCCATGGCCACCCAATGTCCCAGCTGTTTTCTCCACTTTTCCCTTAACACAGAGCCAAGGTTGGGCTCCACCTCGGGATGAGACACCCAGGGCACTTCAGGGAAAGGTGCTTTATGTTTCAGTGGCAGCCTCTGAACAGATGCCAGCACCGAGCAGTTCCAGTGCAAGTCCACAGTGAAGCTGCACCTGCTAGTGCTATAAACCTGCAGACAGGGTTTACTCTGAAATAAATAAAAAAAACAACCACAAAACAAAAACAACAGCAACAAAAAAAGAAAGCAAGCTGAATGTGTGGTGTATTTTACAACACTCTGGGAGAAAGAGGAGAGATAATAAATCTGGGAGCTAGTAGCCACAGCAACAAATTGCATTTCTCCTCTGGATGGCTTTCCCTCCCAATCAACAGCAATTACTGGGCACCTTAGGGTAACACAACAAAGTTTATGTAGCTTCTATGGTAAAGTTCTTTTCCCAAGACTAATTTATTCCATGTCTGCAAGGTGCTGATTCATTGCAGAACATTACTGGGGGTCTGATCGTGACAGCCATTGAAAACACACAGAGAAAAGCCCTGGACACAGCTCGTCCTGCTCTGCTGGTTGGGTTTTTTTCTGGTACCAATTAAATCCCAGCACACTGAGTGTGGGAGAGTGATGTCTTCTCTGACTCCCAGAAACAGGGGAAAGGAAGCAAAGATGAAAGTGTCTCAGGGATGCACTCGGGGGTGAAAGGAAACGTAGGCTCACACCTGACAACATCAGTCTCAATAAAGGTTGAGAAACCAGGTGTGTGCTGCTTGAAAAAAATAATAATGAAGGAATAGCTGTGCTCTGCTCTTCAAAGGCTGCCTCCAAACCACTCCAAATTCTCTCTGCACCACTGCAGTGCCATCAGGCCTGAAAGGGGGCTAGGAATCTGGTTTCCATAGCTTTTATCCAAAGGAGCTTTGTGAAGAGCTGATGTTGATGTGCTTTCAAAACATCCAGGTGGATACATCAGAGTCACACATCTCCACACGCTGGAAGAGCAGCTCAGCACTGGACAAGGTGCAGCACATTTTGCTCTGTCCTAGGGCACGGCACAGCCACTGGAGCACCTTCCCCTGCCCTCTGAAAGGGCTTTAAAGCAGCAGCTAATGCAGAGGGACAGAGTGAGGACTAAACCACACGCGGCAGGCACAACCTCCCCACTCCAGTGTGACCCAGCAGCTGGATTTGAACCACATCTGCTTTTGCGGCCTTTTAGGATTTCAAGACTTTCTGCTTTCCTGCAGGTGCCAAGCTCCCAGCTAGACCCAACAGCGTGACAGCACACTGCAGGCAGGTGCACTCATCTGGCTGCTGGGAAAAGCCACGGGAAATACTGCTGCTGAAAAAAGAGATTTATTGCCCCTGAAACAAAGTCCCTCCAAGCCAGCACAGCTCCCAGCACTCTCTCAGCAGGCAGGGACAGCCCTGCAGGCTGCCAGGAAGGCACTGCCTGTCCTAACGAGAGGGCAGCAGTGGTGGAAAGAGCCATCTCCACACTGCGGGTCGTGATGAAAGGTGACAGAAGGGATTTGTCTAGTTTTCTAAATATTTTGCAGGGAAGCTGAGAGTTCATCTCTGTGTGAACCAGGATATGAATTCCAAGCAGGATGAAGAGCTTTGTGCTCACATTCAGCAGCAATCACGTCCTGTCAGTAACTACAGGGAGCAGGAGACAAGCAGTGGCTGGGTGACACACACCACACCAGCATCACCCGTGACAGCTTGACACGGGACTTTATTTTCTATAAACACATTCTCATGACTACCTATGAATCCTGTACAGCACCTCTCTCATCCTCCCACGCTCTCTAAACATGTGTGGAGCTGACAGTGTCCATTCATCCCTGTCCAGGGAGGCCACTGCCTCCTCACCCTACAGAACAGAGCACCTGCAGGTACCCTGTCCCCTTATTGGTGACACACAGACCAGACCCATCAAACACAGACTTCACCTGGCTTTCAAAAATCTCTTTCTTTGGCCAAGACTGCCAGGATGGATCTCTCCTTGCTGCTGCCTTTTATTACAACGGCTTATTTTCATGCTGTAATTGCCAAACACTGTGGTTCCTGCAGGCAATAATGTGACACTAACCTGGATCAGGGCCCTGGAAACACACCCAGCGCACCAACACAAAGCACAAAGGCAAACACAGAACCCTCTTCCCCATCTCAACAGGCTCTGCAAGCTACCTGCACCCAACTAATATTTTTCAGCCAAAGTTTGCTACCTCTCTCTCTCTCTCAAAAAATTTTTCACCTGCTTTAATCTAGTCCCAAAGCACCCCACCCTGCTGCTGCTGCTGAAATTAATAATTGTTTTTACCTTTACATTCAGTGGGATGAAAATTAAGCCCTGAAAAAGCCAGACAATCACACTGCAGTCCATATTCATGTAGGGAATGCTGCAAGCAGGATTGAAAAGGACCTTCCATTTATCTTTGTGCTGCCTGGGCTCCATCTGCATATAATTGCTTATGTCTACAGACGCTGCAATGCTCATCAAAGGCTGAATTCTTACCCACAGTAGCTCTCCCTTTCAACTGGCAGGAAATTCTCATTGCCTTACAATCTATACACAGCAATTTAGCATTTAATAATTCAAATTGTAACACGATATTTGACGGAAAATAGTCATTATGGATTTATAACACAATGCAGGTAGCTGAAGTACACAGATTTCAGTGTTTCAGGAAATGGGTGCTATTTTCAAACAGAGCTAATCCTATAACAAAAAAAAAAAAATATATCCACAGTATTATCCATAAACTCTTATTGCTGCCTGCATCTATGGGGTTTGGTTGATTCCCTCCCCCTTCTTCTTAATGCTCAAACAACTGAGTTATAGCAGAACATTTTTCTACACGATGAAGCTTATTTACATACTGTAAATAACTGTGAATGCAATAAAATTGTGGTACAAATAACATGAAATAATGCCTCAATTTGCAGTTGTTTTACATCAGCATAGTTTATGGCAGTGTTTACTGTAGACTTTGGAACAAACAAATAAATAAATAAAAAAGACAAAGAGAAAGAATAAAACTTCTCTATCCCCCACACCCCAGAGTAACCACTCACCAGCACTGAGGTCACTCACGGATTAAATGACATTAAAAATCACAGACATCATATGAACCCTTCCAGCACCTGAAGGGAGCCTACAAGAAAGATGGAGCAAGACAATCTACAAGGGCCTGGAGTGACAGAACAAGGGGAAATGGATTCAAACTGACAGAGAGCAGGTTTAGATTGGATATTAGGAATAAATTCCTCCCTGTGAGGGTGGGGAGGCCCTGGCACAGGGTGCCCAGAGAAGCTGTGGCTGCCCCTGGATCCCTGGAAGTGTCCAAGGCCAGGCTGGATGGGGCTTGGAGCAACCTGGGATGGTGGAAGGTGTCCCTGCCCATGGAATGAGATGTCTTTAAGGTCCCTTCCAACCCAGGAACTTCCTGGAGCAGACAGGTCAGGAGAAAGTTTTCTCTAAACTCTCTTTTCCTCCTGGCACTTCAGAGAGCCAGAACAGAGCCTTGAAATGATGGAGTGCAATTTTCTCCTGCCTTTAAGCACACACTGAGATGTAAATAGTCGTTTCCAAGAGCTTAAAACCCTAGGGAAGCTGATAATAAGCAATTACTCTAACCAGATAGCACTGCTGTCTAAAAATTAATTTCTGAGCTAACATCCCACCCCTAAAGTTTTAAACTTCAAAGCAGAGCATCTTCTGAGAGAAGATACACAGGTGTACAATTATGTTTCCCAGACTTCTGTCTCTGTCTGCTCTGCTGGGACACTTAATCTGCCCACTGGGAGCAGAGGCAGCCCACGAGAGCCCATCCTACACATTCCCTGGGCACATGTACCTTCAGACAAGAGCTGCTGCTGCACTCTGAGGCACTACACTGATCGAAGCAAATTGATCTTGTCACTGCAGCATCCCCAACGTGCTTATTCCCACTACAGATTCCCGTTCTTATCTCTGCCATTGTTTACAAATCAATTTATTTTTATTCGGAGGACTGTTCTCCTCAAGATCTGCCCAGGCACTGAGCTGTGTAGTATCCTCAGAAACCACTGAAACGGGACAATGGAGCCATGGAACAGGAACACACCCCCAGGAACCCGGTTCCTCCAAGCAGCTGCTCTGTTCCCAACACTGAGCTCACAGGCAGCAGTGCCCAAGCTGACACCAGTGCTGCAGGCCCACAAGGAGAGGTTTCACCTTCACAGCTTCACATCAGGAAGGAAACTGCTCCCCCTTCCTCTGAATTCAGAGATGTCTTCCACAAGAACAGGAAGAAGTCTTAATGGTAAAGGTTATAGAGCCACAGAAGGGTTTGGGGTGGAAAGGACCTTAAATTCCATCTCATCCCACCCCTGCCACAGGCAGGGACACCTCCCACTGTCCCAGGCTGCTCCAAGCCCCATCCAGCCTGGCCTTGGGCACTGCCAGGGATCCAGGGGCAGCCACAGCTTCTCTGGAAAACCTCCCTCCGCTAACATTCCTCAGGAAAAGAAGCGCAGCTCTAGGGTTTCATGCACTCTTTTTATTTCATCCTATTTAACCATGAAGGATAATCAAAAGAATTGAAGAAAACTGGGAAAGAAATCATTTTTAACAGCAGCACTTTGGGTTTACAGGACTATTAGTTGGGTGTTATTTATAATAAATGATCCCATCCTGGTCAGTCTTTCTTACATCTGGGGTACTCTGAGACATCTACAAATGTACCTAGATAATCATCCCAGGCACCCAGAGACACCTTTTTTCATTTATTTGCTGACATTTTCTGACAGCAAAATGCCGAAAACAAATATTGGGTATCTACATATGGATTTAGTGTCTACCTTAATAAATCCTTACGTTTGGAAACTTGTTCCACAATTACCGTGTACTCCTTAAAGCAGAGAGATTGAAAGGTAGCTCATTTGTAGGGATTCAGTGAATATACTTCGAAAAACATCCATGAATTTGTGAGATACTGGGAAAAAACATCCACACCAGATCCTCTCCCAAAGCCCACCCTGTTGTTCTGTTCCCTGCTCCTCAACGTTCACCACTGAGTGGCAACTGGAAACTGCATTAGCAGTAAATTTGAACCCTGAGATCTCATATTTTATGTCATTTGCCAAACATTCCCTTATATTCTTTTCCTGCAGCTCAGGATGTTTCCTGCTCTTTATTTCAATTAATGGTGTCATACTCAGTATATTCTCCCAACAAACTCCTAAATTAAATACCACACTCTTCCTTCAATTTTTCATTCACAGAAGGGAAGAAAAAATAAGCCCAGCAATCTGATGCACTTAACTCTTTATGATTTCAAATAAAAGGCAGAAAAATGATTGTAATGTTTCACCAGTCCCACCATTTAGCCAAAAAGCACACTGTACATCTTAGTTATGTCATGTTTTATTCCTCAGCCTATGAAGATGCTGCAGAGTGATGCATCCAGGATAAAAGAAAAAAAATATAAAAAACGAGAAACCAGCAGCAACTTGAAGCCAGGGATTTTTCTGTTGCTTAATGCCTCCACAAATAACCTTGTTGTTCTCCCTCCTTTTAAAAACAAAGGTGCAACACAGGGAAATAAAAAATGCCATCTGAAGGTTTTATTTCCGAGTCTGTGGGAGCAGCAGTTTTTCATCCCTGGCTCTCCCCGTTCTAATCCCCGTCACGTCCCGTCCCTGCCGGCCGCGGGGCTCTGACTGACAGGGCTCTGTCTGCATTCCCTCCACGTTGGAGAGCAGCTGAAACCCTGCCCCAGACAAACAGGCTGCAGGCAATTTCCCCTCAACACCCTCCCTGTCAAATATTTACAGACATCTCCCTTTGTGATTGGACCACCAAGGGCAGAAACTCTCTGTCAGGTGATTCCAACTTTCCACCATCTCTTTTCCAGCTGCTTTTTCTCCCTCTTCTGAGCTGCAGTCACCACTTCTCCCTTTCCAGCCCCTTTCCTGGTCCTCTATTTCCCTGGGCTTCCTAAAGTTTTCTCCCCAGAATCTCCTGCATCAGTTCTGCCATTCAGCATCAGCTTTTCCACCTCCCACTCTACCACCTTTTGTTCATTTATTTTAAAGGAAACTTGGGGTTTAATTTAACAAAACAATAACACAATAAATGCCAAGAGTTACGCACGCTCCTTGGAAGAAGCAATGGTAAGGGGCTTGCTGCCACTAGCAAATGTGCACTTTCTAGGGCATTCCTTGTGGATGGAGAGCTGCATCCTTTCACCCCACAGCTGAACTCATCCCAAGGGATGTCCCTGCTGCTTCTTTTCAGGATCCCCATGCCCAGGAAAGCCCAGAAGTTACATGGAAGCCAATCTGATGAGCTGAATCCAGCAGTTAAAGAAATTTCAGGTTCTAGCACCAGAGTTTGCCGTGGGCAGTTTTAACTATAATCCCTGAGGACTCCAAACAGAGATGAAAAAATAGGAATGCAGATGTTTAGAAGACCCTGGCTCAACTTCTGCAGTGTTGTGGGCAGGCAGCAGTGAGGATCTGGCCACAACCATACTGCACATTCCTGCTCTGACCTCTGCTCCACCTCGTCCAGGGAAATTCCCCACCCTCACCAGGCTCATTTCAATTACAACTCCTTTTCAACCTCCTTCTTTTTTTAAGGAAAAGCACGGCTGAAATCTATCACAGAGGCTTCCTGGCCACACACCCATTATTCTCCGGCTTTTATGGCCGTGACTCAGGAGCTGGGCTGTCCTGAGCTCGGTGAGGAATGGCAGCAAGGCCCATGAATCACTGCAGGCACCAGCACCTCTCGCAGGGACTGAGTAATGGGACAGGAGCACGGAGCCAGCCCTTCCCACAGACCACACTGAGGAATTTGCTGCTGCTGGGGAGCTGCCAGCTCTCGGATCAGCCACGAAGAAGGAACAGACAGGGCAGTGGGGAGCACACTCCTCCAAAGGTCCCCTTGCAAAGCCTGATGTCCCGTGGCATCCAGACACCTTCTCCACAAGCACCAGCTCCCTGAGGGGGCACTGCCAAAGGAGGCTGTCACAACAGCTTCCAGGGAACAGGAGCAAATATTTTTTTTTCCAGAGCTGACAGATCCATTATTCATTAAAATATTTTTTAATTACGCCCCTTTCACAGCCCCACCAGTGGCACACGAGCCTCTGTTGTCCTCTCATGAATGGTTTGCCTGTAACAGCAGCAACTGGGATCAGAAAGACCTCTCAGGTCAATCTTTTATTGCAGGCAAACACATTATATACACTCTTTAATAAATGTTATCAATCCTGTCTGTAAAAACTCGTTAGGTTAATGTGGTGCTATTTTTAATAAAGCTCAGAGAGCTTGCATTTAACGGCAATTACACTGTATAAACACGAAACAACTCAGAAACGATAGAAGCCAGAGCTTGGTGTCAACTGAAATTCACAGCCCCAAATCTCATCCACGGGAGTCAGGCTGACTTTTTGGTTCTGCAATTACCCCCCCAACCTTTCTCAGCAGCGATTCCACACTCTCAGAGGGCTCAGATCTGCTCCTGAGGGAAGGGTTTGACTTCCACGTCACAGCTTGTTCTGCACAGACTCCCCCAAAGCCTACAAAACTCAGATGGGAGGCAGTCCCACCACATCCCCACTCCTGACCTCAAAATGAAACAACACGGGGCCCATCAGGGTCAGCTACTGAGGCACTTGACTCAAAAAGAGTTAAAAATAGGTAAAGCTTCCTTTTCAATAAGATTTGTGCATAAGCTGCAAATAAGCTAGTTTTAAGTTGTAAAGCACCCTTTGTGGCAAGGTGTCTTGAGGGGCTGGTTAACTTCTTGCACACACTCTGGGAATCTCACCTCTATCTAAACACTATAAAAGGAGTCATCCAGATGGAGATGAGTTTGCAGCCTCAACAAAGAGCTCTGAATGAAGAGAATGGAGATTTTTTTTTTCCTTCCTGTGAGCACTTCTTTTCATAAACTGGTGTATATAAGTAAAACTGAAACTCCAGAGTTCAGATTCTATCCTGGCTTCCAGCAGCAGAAAACAAAACCTGGAATAGTTGGGGGGTTAAGTGATCTTTAAAGCCTTTCTAGTCCAGGGCTCCTTTTTGTAATGAGCTGAAACATCTTCAACCAGATTTAGTTTTTCAGTGCCCCAGCCTAGAAAGCAGAAGACACCACCAGCCACCTCTCTGAACACCTGAGAGGAAACAAGCAGAACTAGCATTTATCTGAACTTTTTCAGCTCCTCTTCAATAATAATTTCTATTTTCATCAGCATGGACTTCTTGCAAGGCCGTTCTCATATTCCATTAACCTCTCTAAAACCTTCACGCTCAGCAACCTGGCAACTGTCACACACATTGCACAACCAAGAAAACAAAAGGCCATAGTTTAAGTAAAGTTGGTGCTGAGTCCTCATTAGCCAGGTGTTGGCAGGACTTTATTAATGGCAGTAATTAGTAGGAAAAAAAACCAAAAAAACCCTTCAGTGGTGGCAGTGGAAAATTTTACCACTTAAATATTCATTGTTATCGACTCCTCCAGCTTCCCAGTGCAAGTTATCTTATTAGCTCCCTTTAGGCCAGCCCCGTGGGTCAGCTCTGCACTGGTGAAGGTGAAAGGCTGGAAATGTTAAATTTCCTTCAGAAGTCAGCAGAATTACGTGCTAAGACAAATGACCACCCCTCAGAGCCCTGAGCACGGCCTCCAGTTCTCCCGGGCATCAGGGCAATCTGAGCATGGCCAACATGTATTGCTCTTTTCTTTGGCCTTTTAATTCACAGCCAACAACAAAGCAATAAGGAAGAGCAAGAGAAAAGCACTGATTATAGCAACAACACCTAAACAGAGCAAGAGGACAGGCCCATAAAGTGCTCTGCAATTGCCTCATTAATTAAGGTCATCAAGGAAGTCTGGAAAGTTTTATAGCAAAGGCCCTTTAAGGAGAAAGTGGGAAAATTAAAAAATCCAGGGCAAAATTCTCAGTGAGCTCTGTCTCCATTTGTGGGTGCTCAGCTCTGAGAGAGTTAGGTCTAGATTATCAGAGCAACCCGAGTGTTTAAACTTGCTGAAGTCCAGGGGAAGTAGAGGCACAAGCCCTGAATCAAGAACTCCTGAGCTGTTCTCCTGTGGAACTCACTTTTACCTCTCATCTGAAGGAGACAGAGGCAGCTCAGAGGCTGTGGTTTGGTGAAATCATTTGGTTTTAGTCAGACTGGGGTGCAACAGAAGCAATTCTACCTGAAATCCTTCGCAGTCACCGAGTTGGCCTGATAGATGTCACACACATTAAACCCACAGCCTCCAGCATATTCAATATACAGGCACTCCAGAAGTGCATTGAAAGTGAAATACCTGCTCTTATGCCTCACACCTTCGGCCTTCTGACCACGTGCAGCTGCTCCTCTGAAGCTCACTTCCACCCTACAGCACACAACAAGCAGAAATAAAGACAAAACCCAGCAACTACTACAACATGAGGGTATTTATCTCCTCTGGGTTGTTTGGTTGGGTTTTTTTTTGAAAGCCCCCAAATGTCTCAGCTGACACTAATTCTTCAATCGGCATGAAATCAGATGGATCCGTACCAAATTCTGTCAGCCCTTAGGACCCTGGAATTAAATTCTACTGACCCCAAGCATTTTTGAGAAAAGATCTGTGATTTTCAGAAGTCAGCCAAGTCTTCTGTGTTTTTTTTTTTCTCTCCTCCCTCGGAAGGTGGGATGGTGCTCTGCTGTGTCCTAGTGGTGCTGTATATCATAACACAATAGCTGTTAAGTGCTGCAAGACCTTCAGGCTGGAGGGAGAAAGCATAAACCCACCGTGTTTTATTGCCTGAAGTAAATGGTAGCCTTAGAGCAGCACTTGTAAAGAGAGGCTGAGCACATCTGACCTTTGCACAGCCCTGTAACTTTTACTAAGAGCACTCTCCCAAACCCAGCCAACAGGGAAGAAGAGCGAGGTGATGGATACAGTGCTGCAGCAAGGAGTGGGCAGCTCAAGAAGGATGGCACTGATTTGAAAAGGCCAGTCTAGGGCTGAGTGTAAATAGCTGCAGAAATGCAGCTCTTATGGGAGGTGTTGCTGTTTTAAAAAACCTTCATAATAAATAAGAAGCCATTGGGTGAGGTCATTCCATTCCTGGAGTTGATATATTTCCACAGGTTTAGCTGATTTCACACTTTACCCTTTAAAAGTCTCCATTATGTGAAAGGATTTAAGACAAAGCAACTCCATTTCCTGTCCCATTAGATGTCCTGCAATACCTCTATATTTGTTGTTTTGTTTGCAATAGATTTTCACTCCTGTGGTGCATAATCTGTTCTCTTTGGTGCATCTTCTGTTCTCTCTGCCTCTGCCTCTGCTAAACGTGGTCTGCAATAATATTTTGACTTTTTGCTGGAAGGTTGGTTTAAATGAAATGTGAAAATTGGAGAGGTTGGAAATGCACATGGTTCTAGCAAGTGGAAAGAAAAGAGTTTTCCCACTGTCACCTGGGCTGGAAAAGCACTGCTCCCTGCCTGGCATTAGGCATGCAGAGCACTGCTAGCCAGCAAAGCTCCCGAGACACCATCTGTGCACATAATAAAGAGCGGCGGGACTTTTGTAACATAAATGATTGAATTTGCTTTCTCCTTCCCTTGCAGTGGGAGTATGCCAGCTATTAAGTGCCATAAGAACTTGCCAGACTACCTCTGAATGTAAAATTCATCTTCTCTGATTCATGCCCTCTCCCACCTCTGCAAGTAAAGCTGGTGCTGCTGTAGGAAATGTTGTTATTTTGCCTGGGCAAAAGCGAGTTTACCTGCCTGTCACATCCACCTCAACCAGGAGTGGAGTTATGAAATACAGAAAGCCTGAACTGCTTTTGGGACTTGCCTTATTCTTCCTTGACAGTGGCACAAACCTAAAGTGACCATTGGGTTTGAACAACTCTCACAAACCTTTCAAATTTCAGTGCCCAATCCAAGGCCAGCGAGAGGGCTGATAGGCAGCACCATTCATCTCTGTCATGTTATGAGCTCCTGAGCCTTGGCTCACTGCAGCACTTGTCTGTCACTTCTCAAATACGAAGGGAACTTCAGGTTTCTTCAGATTGCCTGTATTTTTCTTCTATAAATAAATAAATTGTATTTGTCAGCCACATGCATCACCATCAGCACCAGAAGCATTGCCCAGCAAGTGACCCTTATCAGACCTGGTTAGGATTATAATGACAAATTTTCCACAAGGTTAGAATTTTATATCTGCAGTGCCTACATCAGGCTAAAGAGGTTTGAAACAGCTCAGCCCAAATGAGTTTCAGAAACGCTTCAGAAGACAGGACAAAACAAACAATATGATTCCTACATTAAAAGGAAAACCAAACCAGTGAGTGATGCTTTTACTGGCAGTGTTAGAGCACCTCATCTTCCTGGCAAGGACATGAAGTGCTGTCAGGGAGCTTTTCAATACGGCCCTGCAAATAAAGATGGGCAGAACAGGTGTGTGCACAAGGCAAAAGTACAAACCAGCTTCATTCTGGCCTCTTCCTAACCCTGTTGTGCTCGACTTTTTGCTCTCCTGCTCTCTCGAGCATGTTGTTCCTGTGGTTACACAAACAAAAACAACCCAATTATGCCCAGGCAAGTCTTTTAAATTTTATAGGGCTGTGGGATGTATGGAGTGGGAAAACTCAGCCTGTACAAATTGAGCAACAAACAGAGGCAGCTGGAGGAGCAGCAGCACGTGCTGGGTAGAGGCAGCTCTTGGCAGGGCTGCACTGGGAGCACCGAGGTCTCACCGAGCCCCAGGCTGCAACCTCAGGGATGGGAGGAGGAAACAGTGGGCTGAGCACACAAGATCTTGGGGTGAATAGAGAACCGCAGAATCATAGAATTGTTTAGGTTGGAAAAGGCTTTTAAGACCAGCGAGTCCCGGTGTTAAAAATACAAAAAGAAATATAGATATATGAAAATAGAAATTAAGGGGAAAATCGACATCTAAAATATGAATCGTGAAAATATGAAAATATACATTATTACTATATAAAGGCATTATTGTATTATATATTAATATATGAAAATATAAAAATAAAAAGGACAGGACCATGTCCCAGATCCTCTGAGTGGACAAGCCATTTGAACTGTGCTTAGGCAGGTCCATGGGAAGGGGAATGGAGATTTTCCAAAAGCTGCAGCTTTTCACCTTCCCAGCAGCAAAGCAGTGGCACCCACGCTCCTCCACCTCCAGGCCAGCACTGACCCCCAGGTAAAGATGAGATGTCAGACTCTTCACTGGTTTGCCCTAAGGACACCTTGAGACTCTTCAGGGTGACACTGTAGTAAAGGACAGGACAACTGGCCTGTCCCAAGGTTTAATGGTTTTATTGACTGTAGGGCTGCACAGCTGGAATTTTCCAGGCTGATCTTCAGGGGAGCACAGCCAAGGTATCATGGCTACATGAAAAAATTAGGGATGGAAAACCATCAGTGTCTGCCTGCAACAAGATCTCCAACTCACAGGAGGAGCAAGATCCTGGGGAGGGCAGAGAGGACAAGGTGCCCTTGAAACCTGCCCAGTTCTGTGTGACCTGAGCACTGACAGGTGAGAAAACATTCACTCAGAGAGCCCAGAGGGACACAGGAGACCAGAGCTTCATCTGGGACTCGAGGCAGTGGGTCTCACCAAGCCCTGCCCCACTAAATGTTGCTCTTGTTTCGAAGATTGTCTGTCCAGCCAAGAGCCAAGAAATGTCTTTTTTCTGTGCTTGTCCCAAAACCTGTTGCATTATGGCCATAGCTGATATACACACTTCAACCTGTCTACTCGCAGGACTGCTGCTCATGAACCACCAGCTCTCCCCTTCCCTTTCCCACTGCAATCCCAGCTCTTGGTAAATCCAGCTCTGCACAGGAGCCTGTAGGCAGGCCTGATAAATAAACATATATAAATAAATAAAGATTCAAACTCACAGTTAAAGATTTCTTAAAGTGCAAACAAAAAGGCTACTTCAGCTCCTGCTAAGCTCCTGACCCTGTTAAGCCTCAATGAAGAGAATTAGCACTCCCATACAAGCTGGCAAATGCACTTTCCTTGCAGTGCCTCTGCCTTTGGCCCTTCTACCCTTCTCCTGCTCATTGCCAGTCCTGACTGACACTTTTTGTGCTCGCTTCATTACTGCGTCCCCAGAGAAATAGGGAGAGGTGAGAGGAAAGGAAGAGTGAGAAAAGGGAAAAAATAATTACAATGGGATTTCATCGACAACTGTAAAAAAAAGGAAGTGTCCCTCTGGGTTTGATCAATAACGCAGCACTTGTTATCTTGATCTTCTTAATAAACCACAAGCAACCCAGATATATTTCTATCCGTGAATCAATGCTTCACAATGTTTCTATCACAATACAGGCATAACATGCAACCACACAAAAATAAAATGAAATGGGCTGGTTTATTGATTGTCCAAACAAGAAACCTTGTTGTTTGCATAGATTATCAGCAGAGAAGTGCTGCCTGCTTTGCTTCAGTTTAATTACTTTTGCTTTGTTTCAGCTTTTCTCTCCCCAACTGGGGCCTTGTGCGTTACTGGGCAATAGCAATGGCTAAATCCTTCCAGTTTAACCCCAAAGACATTTGCTAAATGTGCAACCAGAACTGCTTTTAGATCTGTGCTCTCCACCAGTGAAGCACTCCCCGGCACTGCTTTTATTCCTCTGCAGTCAGAGGTGTTGCTATACTTCACAGGAGGCAGAACTGGCCTCGAGTTCCCTGCCCTGGAGAAAGTTTAATTAGACAGCTAATTATACGGCTGATTTCACCTCTTTTCACCTATTTTTTGTTCCTGCCTGCAAAGGTCACCCTCCCTGACCCGCTGCCGTGCAGGTTACGACCACCCACCCCAAGCCTGGCCCTGCAGCAGGAATTGCTCCTGCCAGGCTCCGTGGAGCTGTGCTGACCCTCGTGGCAGCTGACCCGCGAATAAAACACTCAAAGGCATTTTGTGTTTGGGTATTTTCAGTTCCCTGATGGACCCTCTGGACCGTGGCGTGCCGGGTACAAGGGCAGGGATGCAGAGCAGCCTCGGGAGGAGCTGGGCTCAGAGAAGGGCTCCCCACACCCAGCTGCTGAGTGACTGCAGAGCTGCAGCCCTTGGTTAGCCACACAACGGAGAGAAGGACCCCCACCCACCCAAATAGCACCAGGTTGCCCACAGACACCATCTGTGGCTAAACAAGGAATGCTTTGATCATCCCAGACTGAATTCCAGTGCCTTTTATTTTGCTTTTTCAATTTTCAGTAATGCCTTGAGGCTTCTGTGGAGGAAAATTTTCCTTCTGCAAAAGAAATATAAGAATAAAGCCAGAAAAGCCTTCAAGATTTGACCAATGAAGAAATTACTCATTTTCAGACCATCTGATGAAAGCAACACGCACAGAAGGAGCAAGGTAACATCTCGTTGTCTAACAATTCAGGTTTTGGGCATGATAATGTTTCCTGTGGGTCTGGTGAATCCATGCTGCAGCTTGCATTGATCAAACAAAGGTCCTAAAGTAATTCCCCAACTTTCTTAGGCATTTACCATAGATATTACTAAGGTTTGAAAAGACAGCCCCTGAATGGATGCAGATGAGCCCCCCTTCCCACTGAGACAGCATAAAATCCTTCAAGAAAAAATGTAATTTAGACTTGTGAATGATAATGAGTTTCTATTACACCCCGCTGAGAGTAGCGGCAACATCTGAAAATTATTTTTCTCTGTCTACAACCAAGCAGTAGCTCTTTTATTAGAAACTGGGGTGGAGCTGATAGCCTGGACTGTTGCAGCTCCAAATTGCCTTTAAGGCCAAACCCTTGTGGAAGATATTGCTGTGGATTAAAGCTCTGGATCTGCACGTGCTTAGAAGATGCAGGGAACCTCTCTTCCCAATTCAAGCCACTCCCGGTTTTCTCAAGCCATGCCATACCCTCCGCTCCAGCTTTTCTTTCCCAGGTTGGACTCCTTGGCCCCTTTGCTGTTGGTCCCTAGGGAACAGCTGCTCTGTGCCCCTAGTCCAGCCCTGCAGGACATCCAGGCCTGCCTGCTGGGCTCAGAGATCAGCAGTGTTTGCACAGTGCTGTAACAAGATCTGGTTTGTTCTCTGTTTATTTCTTGCTAAGTCCTCACGCTCGAATGACCTGTTTGATTCAGCAAGCTCACACCTCCACAGGGACTCTCTGGTTTAAGTCCAACATCTCGTTCCTCAGGCCTCTGCTGAGGTCAAGGCCTGTCCGAGTGTATGTACACACATAAATATGTAAGGACATTTCTATGGATGTGTAACTCTGTGGTTTCTTCCCCCATGTGCATAGTTTATAGTCAGCTACATCCCACCTCATCTGCTGCTGGCTCACCACTCACTGTAAGAGGTCTTTACACTCAGCCCTTGTTCACTTTGGGAGTTGGGTTTTTTAAGAATGAAATGAAGAAAACAAACAACTCTTGGTCCTTGCAATGCAGGAGAGAGCAGTTTTTATCTACCTAGAAATAACAGTTTTATCTAGGACCCCAAACACACCAGGATAGAAACCACTTGTGAATTTTATCCAAGAGAGTTCATTTCCTTAATCCTGGATAATCCATATCTAATCCTTTTTATAATCTTACTCATCTACTTGCCTCAATAGTTTCCCACAGCAGGGAGTTTACATTTCATAAAAGGAATATTTTCCTCTTCCATTTTTGCAATTAGTTCTACTATCATAGAGGTTCCCTTTTGCAAGTGTTCTTCACCCAAACCAAAAATACATTTTCTCTTTCTGATGGCATGCCTTGTAATTGACTGGAGAGTTGTTTTGTTTCCCAACAGGACTTGTAATCCATGTGGATGATAGCTCCTCCCAGGTGTCTTTTGGACTCAGGGACAGTCATGGATCCCTGAAACTCATGAGTGTCAAACACACACTGAACAGAGTTGATAGATATCCATTATTGAACAGAATATATTTTATCAAAAGAAAAGCAATCTTCAGTATCTCATAATGATATCCAGTTTATTTTAGGGCTGGCCATGAAAGAGACATTAAAGGAGACATTGAATGTTGCCCTCTAGATGGGGTCATAGGGGACCACGGCTTCTTCCAGCTGCCTTTTCCAAGCTCTGGTACGCAACAACAAGAGCGTCTTCTACATCCTGAAGAAGTTCTCCAAGACTCTGAGACTCAGGCTCCCTCTGCCAGGTGATCTGGACTGCCTGGGCAGCCTTTCAGGGAGCTCTTCTGCCAGTCAGGACCTCCATCAGCAAGGCTGGGAGACGGCAGGAGGCAAGAAAGGCAGAGCACTGCCCTCCTGCTCACTTGCAGTGTGGGCCAGGGGCAGAGACCAGGAGAAATCACATCCACGGGACCTCGGGGATTCAGCTGTCCTTTAGTTTTCCGCTCACGGCACTCACTGGTGTAAAAGACGTGTTAATTTCTGGTTTAAGAATCTGCATGAATTCTCTCTATTGTGCTTAAGGAAACAAGACAGATGTGCATTTTCCTTTCTGTTGCGTGTGAATGATTAAAAAAGGGCTACACAGAAAATGTAGCTGCCACATATCACTGCTTTCTCATCCTGACAAAAACAAATCAGCCAGCCTTCAAACTTTTGTTAACCACTCAGGGTGAAGGGGATGTAGCATCTCCTCTGAAGTTAATAACATGACTCTGGGTCCAGGCAAGTGTAACAACAACCACGGTGTTAAACTGGATAATCTGTTTGCAATCAAAGATCTGGATCCAAACCCACGCTCTACAAATAACATGCCGAAAATGAACTGCAAACCCTGCACCAAGACAGATAATAACTAAGAGAAATAGGCAGATTTGTCCCCAGGATGCAGGTGGTGCAGCTGTACTTTTTGTTCAGGGAACCTGCAAATTGTAGCCCTTAGTAATCACTGAAGAAATCCTACCTTCCATTAAGGAGAGCATCCTCACTTGAAATTCAAGCCCCTGTGCTCAGCTGCCCAGCTCCTCGTTTTATTACGATTTTCAGAAAGAACTCCTTTGACCCTTAACCCCCCATGCAATTTCCAAACCCCTGGCTAATTACATGCCACTAATGAACATGGTTGGCACCACACTGTACAAGAATGCTGGCTGGTGCTAATGAAGAACCTGCTCCTCACTGTGGCTGCTGGGGAGCCAGAAGATGAGCTCCCCCTTCTCACCCACCATCAACAGCATCTCGCTGAAAATCCCTGAAGTTTTTTCGAGCTGCTGGTAATAAAAACAGTTTCGTAGCAGTGCTAGATCTGAAATACAAGCAGATCACTTCCAGCTGCTCCTTATCTAATTTCTGTTGTCATCTGACACTGTTCATTTACAGTATATCAATCTAGCCTGGGAATATTTGAAATATTAATTAGGCGACGGCCTCAGCTCGTTACCAGGGATGCATTTAGCAGGATGCACGCCTGCTTACAGGTATCCAAACTGCTGTGCAGAACAAATAATCACTGCTTCCTCCCTCAGGGAATGGCTGAGCAGAACTTCTCACACCGGCTGTAATTGAGGCAGCTCGGGTGCTGCACTGGCTCTGTATTTCAGCCACGATAATGAGCTTTGGGGAGACGTAAAATATATTGGGATATTGTACAGCCTCACTTTGAGCTGTGCTGGCACAACCAGGCTGAACCACAGTGCAGTTTCCCTTGGTTTTATTCACAGAATCATGGAATTATTTCAGCTGGAAAAGCCCTATGAGATCACCGAATCCAACCAGTAACCAGCACCAATGTGTTCACCACTAAACCACATCCCCAAGTTTTTTGAACACTTCCAGGGATGGTGAATCCATCACTTCTCTGGGCAGTTGTTCTAGCATCAGACCACCCTTCCAGTGAGGAAATTTTTCCTAATATCTAAACCAATTTGAGTCCATCTGAACCCGCCTGTGCTCAGCACCCACATGGGTAAGCTCAGAGATGGTTTTAACATCTCCTCTAACCTGCTGTGGGGCAGAGGAGCATTTCCTGCCTGCCCCACCCTGCTGGTGGGGTGCAGGAGGGTGCCAGGTCAAGGTGGGCTGCCTGGTGGGTTCTTCCCAGATTTCCAGCATGTTTTCCAGCCAGGGCTGAGCTGCTCTGTGGTTAGCACATTAAATCCTGCTCACCCACCCAGCCCACAGTCCCTGATGGTGACCTTACCTTCTCTTTTGCCTCACTCCATTCTGGCAAGGCTGGATCCTATAAAACATGGGAGAAGAAAAGCACAAAGGGCAGTTTATATCAAAAGGGAGACAGAGCACAGAAAAATAGGACAAGTGCTGCTGGTCCATTGCTGGGGAGCTGTGTGCCCCTCTCTGGTCCCCATCGTGGTGATCACCCCTCTGGGGAATGAGGCTGCCATGGCTGGGGTACAGCCAGGGAGGTGGGCAGCATCCTCCTGGATCTGACTTCCAGTTGGTCTCCTGCCATCGTGGGTGTCCCTCTGTCCTGGCTTCCCCACAGGCCACAAAGGCAAGAACAGATTTCTACAGAGAGCAAGTGGTTAATGCTTGTGAGGCAGCACAATGAACACCCCTGGGAAGGTGAGGAATAATCCAGCACGAGGGCTGGAGGGGTGCAGTAAATAAGGCAGAGGTTCCCCATGGAATGAGAATGAATTTAAGCACTGAATAACTCTCCTGTCCCCCAAGCAGTGTCTGAGCTGCCAAAGAGGCAGGGGGTGAAAAAGTGTGAAAAATCCCAAAATACCCTTCATCCAGGGGGACGGGAGGAAGTGCCCCCTCCCTGGCAGGAAGAGTGGAGAGGGCAGGTCTGCACATCCAGAGCTGATCCCACCAGCCCAGGTAATGCCCCTGCCCTCAGGAGTGGGATGGGTGAGCTGGGGCCAACTGGCTGTGACAAATAGCAAATATGGCAGGAAATTGATGAAAGACTTCAGAGAGGTGAGAAGATTTAGGGTTAAGTATGAAAAATGTAAGTGTTCCTGGCAGCACGACAATCTTTAGAGTCATATTTCAATTTCCTAGATGAGAATGTTTTATTTAGGAAGGTCAGAGGTTTCCTGGCTGGCCACCATGGATTTGTGGCCAGGTTTGCCCCTTGTGAAACATGGAAGCATGAACAGAATTGCAGCATGTGTTTTCTTTTTATTCAAAACCAACTCCTTTATCAGTTTTTCCCCATCTCCCTGCAAATTGTTTGTTGATGAGGGACTGTAATTGCTCCAGAGCTGGTCCTGTGGGTACAGCTTAATTCCTCTTATCTGACACCCTGGTGGCTCCAAGCTCTGCTGCTCCAGACCACGGTGAACTCATTTAAACCATTAACTGTGACGGCAGCAACATGAGCCTTTTGAGAAATGCTGTTCGGTGATATGCGCCCAACATCAGCCCCAAATAAAGGTTAATTTCATTCATCAGGAGATGCAATTAAACCCCTTTAGCTGGGAGCCGTTTTTCTGGGCTATACCACCTGTTATGAGCATTTCAGGGGTCATGATTTCTGCATTTCCTCTTGCTATCCAACACTAGAATAAATTAGGCTTCAACAACTCTAAATGTAAATAATTCCTACAACACGGGGGTTTTTTTGTCGTAACTCGGCCAATCACTGTTATTATTTTCATAATTATGCCATTCTCCATCTGCTTGATGGAGTTAATGTCTCACTTTGTCAATCACTGGCACATCTTCCTTCCACATCTCAGCAACACACAGCCAGAGTATGCAGAAATTAGGCTGTTTTCCAGGCATCGAAATGACAGTTTTAGTGCTTATGTTCACCCTTGTGTGTGTTCATTGACTGGCTCCTCAGTTCTGCCTCATCAGGGAAGAGGCAGGAGGGGCTGGATCCTGCGTCTCGCCACGCTGGTGTTTCCTGGTGCTTTTGGGCAGAGCTGTGATGCAGCAGAGTGGGACTGGTCTCTCTGGCTCCCCTTCTCCCCCCAGAATGACACCCTTCCCCCAAAACGCAAGCCAAGGAAAGCCCTGCAGAGGCATGGCTGCAGGCAGGCAGGAGGGGGTGTGACAGGGAGAAGCAGCTCTGTGCACAGCCACATGAGCTGGAATTTGCAGAAGCCAAGCCTCTGTTTTCCCATTCATGTGCTAATATTGATAATTATCAATTATCATCGATACCTGTGCCTGTTGGTAATTGCTCCAGCAAGAAATGGCGTTGAGTAAGGTGTTGTCAGGTGTTTGAGGGCTCCCAGAAAGGCCCAGTTCTTGCTGCCCCACCTTTTTCAGGTGTTCCTTCGCTGTTTAATCTTGATTCCCTTCCTTGGCATCACCCTGCTCTTACTGTGGGTGGTGTCATGGGAAGAAACAGCACAGAGTCAGTGACCACAGGATAAAATGGACAAGCTGAAATGGAGCATTTCTGGGTTTCCTGTGTTTGCCTCCTCGCAGCCTCAGCTGCCCCCACTCCTCAGCCAGGACAGGGTTCATTTCCCCCAGGGAACCAAAGTCCTGTACCAGAAAGGAGCGTGAAATCTGAGACACTGAGTCACCTGCACGCTCCCCAGCAACCCCACCCCTTTCTGCTCGCAGCACCTCTCAAATAATTGCTCCAGCCCCATCCTGCACCCCAGACATCCAGCCCTGCCCTCTCCCCCTGCCTCCAGCCCCAATCGCCCCCAGCCACGGGAGAGAGGGGCTGTTCTCCTCCAAGCTGAATACAGACACCAGAAGACCTCTGAAGTTCAATATTTTGAGTCTTTCTGATGAAAATACTCCAATTGAGCCATGGTTGCAAAACTTTCCGAAGCTGAGCAGATCCTGCCGAGAGCTGCCAGGGCCGGGGAAGCAGCAGCCCTGCTCAGCAGAGCGCAGCTCACACAGCCACAGGGTGGGCGAGGGGGAGGAGGGCAGGAAAAGTTAATAGAAAATTGGAAAACATTGCTATGAAATGCGCTTTTATAAGAACATTGATAAACTGCCTTGATAAAGATCGGGAGCCTTGCTGCAGAAAAAACCCGCAGCACCTGACACGAAGCCCTGGCCCAGGCTGCTGCACCTGAACAGAACTGAGCAGTGACCACAGGGTTTAGGCTCCAGTTTAAGTCACACACAGTCACTCAATGCAGCAGCACTGGGGCTTTTTTCAAATGCCAGATTCTGCCACGCAAATGCTCTTGAGTCTGTTCCAAAAGAGGTGAGAAAGTCCAGCAAAGCTCCCCTTTAGGGACACCTCACAGTGCCTGAAAAACCACAGAGCCTCTGTTAGTCCTGTACCTGCTCTGTGAACGAGGAGAGAGCTGCAGCCGTCCCTGGCTGTCTGTGCCTGCCAGAAACATGGAATTCACTCAATACGCAATCAAAGAGGAAACGTCCTTTTTTAACTGAATTTTTCCTCAGTTAGGTTGTTGTGTTTTGTTCCACTTTATTTAAGGCAGAAAAAAAATATTAATTACATGCTGCCAAGATCTTTGGAGAAAAATTCAATATTATCTTTTACCGCAAAGAAGAAATTAATCAAGGCTCCATTCCAAATCTAGCAGCAGTCCTGACTTTGACGTGCCAAGGAAAATAATAACTTTCAGCACATACTAATTGTCTTGTTAACATGGATTATGCAGCCAGCCAAATAAATGTCATTCACACTTTCATGTGGAAGAACATAAATCTGAAAATCAGGAATGCATAATATTTTTTAATCTTTTCCTTTCTTCCTGTTCTGCGTTCATAGCCTAAATATATTTACAGTTTTAATCCATGCAAACAAAGCAAGACTCTGCTGGAGACTTTTGAAACCTCCCAGGGGGTCCCAAGCTCAAGGTGATCAGATTTGTAAAACAACAAGCTTGGTTCCCATGTAGCCTTAAAACCAGTTTATACTTTCTTGGCACTCCAAAGCTGTTTTGAAATGAGGGTAATTTACACTCAATTTAATTTACACTAAGTCCTCTTCTGGTGCCAGCAGAGCACAAACACGGCTGGGGCTGGCCTTTGTCGGGGAGTGAGTGTGCTGAATGCTCATTTCTTCCTTTGAGAGGAGGGATGGCTCCAAAAACAGGGAGCAAAGCCCCCCAGGGTGGTTTCCCCAGGAAAGATAATTCCTGACCCCACCGGGCTGGTTCCTCCCTTGGCTTCCCCATCTCCCTCCCAGCAGTGCAATAACCACTCATGCCCTCGGTGGTGAATTTTCTCTCCCAAAGCCCTCCTCATGCCATCACCTTCCCCTGGTGCCAGCAGCAGGGCAGAGGTGATGTGACCTGCAGAGCCCTGCTCAGCACACCAGCAGCCAGGCCCTCCCGAAGGCAAATCAATTGTTTGGCTGAAGGAGGGAATGGCCGAACAAGGAGATTTAGGCTGACACAGAACACAGATAAAATTCACTCATTAACTCTGCCGCTGCAGTTATTAAATATCAGCATTCATCTCAGCCCTGGGAAAGCAGCACCCAGCGAGGGGGTCCAGCACTGCTGGGTTCTGACCTCCCCAGCACAAACGCACAGCAGAAACTGCCCTTGGGGCTTTCTCTGATTTTACAGCAGCCTGGCAAGCAGCACAGCCCTGGCACAAGGCTGGGTTAATCCTGTGGTGCTGAGCCCTGGCTCCCTCCCTGTTCCTGTGCAGGATTATCCCTCCCCCACACCCAGCAGTGCCACAGCTGCCCTCGGGCTTGCCAGGCACTAATCCAGCTGCTGGCTTGGATATCTCTTCTAGCACTGCTTCTCATCATCCCGCTCTGCTGGCATCACCTAGGCCAGGTTGCTCACACCTTTCCTGGTCCCCTCTGCTCGGGCTGGCCGGTGTCAGCAGTGACAGCACTCCCAGCAGTTACTGAGAGCATGGGAACTGCCACCACACCACCACCCCTCTCCATCGTGGCAGTTCTCCCAATCCCTGCACACAGCATTGCCGTGAGCCGAGTCCAAACGTGCCACGCCACACCCCGTGCTGGCCAGACTGGCTCTGAGCTGGTGCTGCAGCAATGGTGTGTTTCTGTACCCTCCTAACTCTGCATTGCATATCTGCCGTTGTGATTTTCACCATCCTTTCGTGGTGAAATGCCACCTCTGCACTCAGGGAGGAATGGCCCCAGCAAGGCTCCAAGTCTGGATTAGTGAGACCAAAACCAGCGCATCTCCTTCCCTCCCCACAGGTAGGGACACCTTCCACTAGGCCAGGTTGCTCAGAGCCCCGTCTGGCCTGGCCTTGAACACTTCCAGGGATGGATCCCTGCCTCTCTGCAGGAAAGAGGCTGAGGGGCTGTGCAGCTCTGAGGCCCTGCTGCACTCCACAGCAGTAAATCCAAGCCTGTTGTAAAAGGCACCGATGCTGCAGCTTCGCCCAGCTGAGGAGCAGGGCTGGCAGAGGGGGAAGCAGCCCTGACAGAGCAGTTCCAGCAAAGGCTTACGGACAGACGCAATTAAAACAAGCACTATGGTTTCAATTAACTGTTCTCCCCAGCAGCACAGGCTTGGAAGGGACTTTTAATAGATCTCTTCCAGCACAGTGCACAAACTCTATTGCCATTGCTTCGCCGATTATTGAAAGTTAGCAGAGTGCAGCAGCTCCCTCACAGCAGCTTCAATAGTGATTTGAGGATCTGTCTGTTATTAGCCAGCCCTGCCGTGGATGGGGAGGCTGAGCAGGGAATGGAGTGTGACCATTTTTCAGGTAGTTTATCTACCCAGGCCCCGCTTTGCTGCCTTCAGGGCATGTGCTAGCCCTGCTCCTGCTGCCACACCCTGCACTGGAGCAGCATCCCAGCCTCCACCCCAGCCTCCACCCCATTCTCCACCCCAGTCTCCATCCCAGCCTCCACCCCATTCTCCACACCAGTCTCCATCCCAGCCTCCACCCCATTCTCCACACCAGTCTCCATCCCAGCCTCCACCCCAGCCTCCACCCCATTCTCCACCCCAGCCTCCATCCCTGCCTCCAAGGAATGTCTGGACCACGCTGTGCCTGTCTTGATTAAATCCCAGGAGCATACAATTCTCCTGCCACCTCGGGCTGATTGGGAGCGAGGCTCAGCCTAATCTCTGGCAGATTTTCTTCCCCACTCGGAGAGACACACGGATGTGTTGAAACTTTCTTTTTTAGCTTGCAAAACTCTCCCCCAGGAGGGCAGGCTCCTGCCAGCCCCACCATGTGGCTCCTGCACGTGGTCACCTGGCAGTGCAGGGAGTGCAGAGCAGATTTATTTAGCCAGGTGTGAAGGTCAGCCCCCTGCCTGCCCGGACATTTGGGAACGATATTAAATATAGCAGCCACACTGTCAGCATGCACGGGCCCTGGAAGAAATTCTGGCTGTAGCAGCCAGCAAAGCAAAGAGCACCAAGGAAAGCAGAGCTGTGCCTTCATTCCTCACCTTGAAACATTCTGTAAAAAGCAAAATTTGTTTTTACTAGAAATTATTAACCTTTAGAACAACTGATTTGTAGATGTCAGAGATTCTCTAATTCTACAGTTTTAAAATCAATCTTGCCAGACTTTCTAAAAATCCAATTATAAAAATAGACAATGCCACTCAAGTTTTCCATTGCAAATGGCAGCTACCAACAGCTTTTCATTTCCTTTTCCCCTGGCCACTCCTCGACTACAAGAAAATGAAGTGTCCTGTGACAGAGGCCCAGAGATGTGAACCAGGAGGCTCAGAGACCACAGACCTCCCATGTCCCTGTGTCTCTACTTCTGCACTTGTAAAAGAAGTGATGGAGATGCCCACCAGCTTTCTACAAAGGTACCACAGTGCCCTTGAATTACAGAGCTGTGAATTATTAATTTTCTCCTAGAACTGGCTACTCCTGTTATTTCCTTCAACATGGTCTTGTTCTTTCTTGATTCTTCTTCCTATAAATGTCCACTTTAATTTAGGTTACCTCCAATGGTCCCCAAGGCCTCAAGCATGGGGCACCATGGACATCAAACCCTGCAGCTCCCCTCCTTTCTTTCACCTGGAGAACAGAGGCTCACACACTTCTAAGTTCCTGTGCAGCCAGGAGAATTACCAGGTCCTACTTTCCTATGGAAAACACCTGAGCAGATATTTTTACATCCCCAAGATGTGAGTTCATGCTGTAGTTTTCCCTCGACTAAGCCCATGGAAGAGCCTCTCTTTTACCTGGCCAGCTATTCTTACAGAGCATTTTAGAGATCTATTACCTTTTGAAGCTCTTGCCTGTTAAATTGCATTGAAATTGGCCAATTCTTCAAATTTTAACAAGAACAGTCTGACAGGTGGGCTCCAGGCATTTGGTATTCCCACAGCCTTTGTTCTCTCCAGAAAAGAAGCTCACAAAACCCAGCAAACAGCCTCCCTCCTGCCAGCCAGCCTGACGAGGATGGTGCCTGTGGGATTAACAGCCCCAAGCCAGGATGCCCTGGGCTATGGGGAAGATCCAGGGTTAGGGTTAGGGTTAGAAAAGTTTCTCTTTGGATGAAGGAAGGTGACATTAAGGGCAGTCAAATGTAGTTAAATCACACCTCCCCTCTCTTAAAACATCCCAGCATGGATTCACAAACTCACTGAGGTATTTTTGATGGACTTTGATTCCTTTCCTCTGAAATTTCCATCTGTGATCAGGGGAAATTCCTACACTAATCCCACTTTGCACTTCATACCTCAAGGTTCCTTTTCTGAACAGGGCCAGCATCCCCCAGGCTGTCTGCACCCCTTGGTTCATCACCAACACCCTGCTCCTCTTGCTTCTCTATTCTCTTAAAAATGATAATGAGTTTTCTCCCCATCTTGGTCTGGATCAATCCCTCTTATTTTTCTCCAAGGGTTTTCAAATATTGGACAACACAAGACAAAAATTCTGTCTTCCTTTTTTTTCTTTCTAGCTTGAAAGAAATAATTTCACCTAGATGGCTGCAGTGAACACGCTGCAACAACAAGAAGCTTTTCTAGAAGGGCAAATTAGTGGTGGTACCAACTGGGAGCGATGCTGGTTTATAACATCAGATGTAATCTCTCAGCAACAGGAGGAAAAACGCTTGCAGAAAAATGCTGTTTGTCATTGGCCACTATGGTGGTGCATCCAATTACTCTGCTTTCATTTCAGAGCCAGGGGACACAGCTCAGAAAATCCCACAGCTGCAATAAACACGTGTGAGGCAGGGATCCAGCCAGCAGGAATTCAAGTTTGTCTGTGCCCTATTCCACAGGACAGGGCACAAAGTCTGGCCTGTCTGCCTCAGATACTTTTGGGCTCCTCAGAGAAATCTCGAGGTTTTTGATAGTCACAGAGCAGGCAGGTCAAAGGGAGGGAGAAGCATCATTTGTTCAGAAAACTGAGTCAGCACATCAAATCCTGTCTGGAGCCAAAGGAAATCTGACCTAAACACTCTAATTCTGTTCTGAATCCTACTGGGCCTGGTCTATTAAAGCTTTTCTATTTTTTTCCCATGCTAAACTCAGTCAGGGCCTGTCTGGCAAGGAGCTGGTGCAGCACAGGGGCTGGGCATGCACTGGGCACCCTCAGGAGAGCCCTGCCTCCATTCTGAACTCCCTCAGTGATTATTCCTCCTCCTCCTACCCCATTGCTCTCCCACCTGCCAGTATTATCGATTATCTTTTCTAACGGTCATTCTCATTGATTTTGCCAGGCCTCTCCCCCTGTTCCAGCCCTGCTGTCAGCCTGTAAGAGCTGGGTTTGCCAGGGGCAAGTTTCCCTTGAATGCCCACAGAGTGGCTGCCACTGGTCACAGCGAGGTGGCCACAAAGGAGCGGGCAGTGCCAGTCCTGGGCCACAGGACATGCTCTGCACACAGGGGACATCACCCTGCTTGTTTCATCAGCACCTCGCCCCCAGCAGCACGTTCCTCTTCCCCACAGAGCTTCTGGAGAGCCCAAGATGGAGATTTCGATGTTGAATCCAGGAAGCCCTTGCTGCTGTAGGCACATAATGGAGCGATTTGTGGGTTGCATAATATTAATTTCTTTCTTCTCTGCCAATTACTGCCACGCATTTGCAAAAACGTTTTTCCAATATTCAGCCAGCTTTACAGGTGACTGAAAATATACACCAACTACATCATTTGCAATATTTTCCTGTCAGTCATCAAGTAATGTATTCAGAGATGAATTCCCTTTTTCCTAGGCCAGCTTTAAGTCAGATTTAGTGACTGAAAACAACATTAGCCTTGTTGACTTCTTACATCAGAATCCCTGTTGTTGGTGGGGAGACACATGCCAGCCTTTCCTGGATAGTGAGGCTGATTACACTTTAAAATCACAAGAATTGAGGGGAGAGCAGGGCAGGGGCAGCGGCAGCAATTTCCATGGCTAGATTGGGCAGCAGTAAGGTCCAAGCCCTTTCCCCTGCTCCTGAGTTTGAGTCTGAATTTGAAATCCGCCACTAATAGAGAGAAGTCAGGTTCTGATAACAACTCTCCTCTCGCACCACAGCCTGCAACTACCCCGTTGTGCCTTCAGACCACAAAGCAAATCCCAGATAAAATCCTTTTCTTGGCTACTGCACACCGTTTTCCTCATTTCGCATTTGCAGGGCTTTCCCTGCATTTAAATACCTAACGATCCCAGAGAAAGCCCACAAACCCCAGCAGCTTGCACTCCCAGACTGTCCTCAGCCCCAGTGACTGACTGACCCCATCCCAGGCATGCAGCCACTCCATGAACACGTTCAGGGGCAAGATGAGAGCTCAGATTCCTCATCCATGACCACCAGCCCTACCCACCAGCCCTAGCACCATCCTTTTTCTCTCCTTGATAAGCAAACCCACCTGGCTCTGCTCTCTGAGGGCAATACTTGCCTGCCCAGCAGTCACAGCTGAGATTCTGCTCAATAAGTCACAGCCACATCACATTTTTGTGCCTCCAGCACGTGTCAGCTTCTGTTTCCTGTGCACTGCACTGTTCCTGGGCGATGCAGGTGCAAATCAACACATATCCAGCTCTGAAGATGAGAAACAAATTTACATTTGGCTCCTAACCAGTGGCTTTTCCATTTAATTTCCCAGCTTCTTGTTGTAATCACCCTCTACACCATTTCAACCCCATCACTTCCATCAATCTGCCCAAGGCATGACGGTCACACTCTCCTGTGTGTTCCCAAACGTGGTCTGTAATTGCAAATTGCAGCAGGCATCACTTACCTGACCCATGCTCCCTCTTCCTTGGTAACCTCCTCACCCAGACATGGCTTGCTGTATGGATTTATCGCTGGGAGAAGCTCTCCTCTGGCAGGTAAAGCTGTCACACAAATTCTCATATGAAGGTAAACTGTAAAAAATTCTCCACTTTTAAATACAGGGAGCTGCCAAGAGGAGAAGTCTTATCTCCAGTTGCACCCCTGACTCCCCAGTGCACACCTGGCCTGGCGCTGCCTCTTCTCTCCTGAACCACAAACATTTTGGTAGAACCACGTTTTGGCAGGCAAGGCAGCAGATCCACATCCCTGTGAAGCCCAAGGCAGGTTGCTTTCACCTCAGCCTCCTCCACACAGTTCAGATGCCAACTGGGGGTTAGGAAAACCTCTGCTTTGTCTTCTCTGAGACCCTGCAGTGCCTCAGCTACCTCAGGTCTTCTGCTTTGACCCAAACACAAACTCTCTGCAGCAGAGGCACAGCCCGTGATTTCTCCAAAGGGGTAGTTGGTGCTCTCAATGCTTGTTCAATGTTCAAGAGAGCAAAGAAAAATTATCAGTGTTGTCAAATCAGGCCAGAAGTATCACCATGGACAGTTCCCTGGGAGAAACAGGGGATCCAGGGGGTCTGATTCGTGTCTAAATCCCAACTTCATGGAAACCACCTTCACCCAGCAGATGCCTGGGGATACATGTGCCCACCACACTGGGCTCCTGAGGGTAGATTCAGTTGGGTATGAAGAAGAAATTCTTCCCTGTGAGGGTGGGGAGGCCCTGGCACAGGGTGCCCAGAGAAGCTGTGGCTGCCCCTGGATCCCTGGCAGTGCCCAAGGCCAGGCTGGATGGGGCTTGGAGCAGCCTGGGACAGTGGAAGGTGTTCCTGCCATGGAAGGAGAGCATCTTTAAGGTCCCTTCCAACGCCAGGCAGCATGGGGTTCTGGGATTCCTGAGGGATGGCTTGCTCTGGCACTGTGCTGAACCTCCTGCTGCGGTTTTGCCCCTCTGGGAAACACCTGCCGCAGCCCCTTGGGGCAGGAGAGTTGTCTCTCACTGCACTGCTAGAGCATGAGGGGAGAAATGAACTCACTCAACGATTTTAACACCCTCAGGCCCTGCCTGTGCCTGGACAGTCCCTCCTCCTCCTGCCACCTTGTGCTCACCACTGACACAGAGCAGATCCGGCTCTGCTGCCAGCAGCAGGGTGTTGTGCTGCACACAAGTAATGAGAAAACTGGGAATAGTGTGGAAGAGAAGAGATTATTAGATAATAAATTATCGATGCACCAAAAACTGCTCTGTACATATTTTCCCCACCTTACAGCTTCCCTAATATCCTGGGAAAGTGACAATTACACAATTTAAGGAGGTTAACTTTATTAAAATCCTTTTTTTATTGCTTTGCTTTTAATAGATGGTTGAGATAAAGCATCTGATTAGAGGAAGGTCACAAAATAAAATATTTAATACTCATGGAAAGAACAATTCATCCTCCCCTCTGCATGCAGCAGCAGCAGAGAGGCAGAGGGTCCTGGTGGCAGCTCTCTGCAGAGGCTGCTCTGCAGAGACCATGAGTGAGAGACTAGAAAAGGCCAAAGAATTTCAAAACTAAGGTGGGAATAAGGGGGCAAGACTCGCTTTTGCCAATATTAAAGAATGGATACCAAGAGGTGCATTTTCCACAGGTTACACTCACTCCTGGGCTCTGACTTAAATATTACAGGCTGGCAAACATCCTCCTGTTCCTCTCTGCAGGATGGGTGCTCCAGTCTGTGCCATTCCAGCCATGAGCACCTCTCCAGTTCTGCAGGGAGCACCACGACAGCAAAACTGAAGCAGCCCCTCAGCCCCTGCAGCCCCCAGTAACCTGCTGCATACGTAATGACCTGTCTAAAGTCTGGTTTTCCATGAAGAAACTATTCCAGACTTAGCTCATTGCTCACCTCTTTTAAGCACTGATGGCAAACGAGGAACTGAGAGCTGGATTGAGCTGTTGGGTGCTCAGGGCAGGACCCTGGAGGTCACTGCCCTGCAGTGACACACATCATTGCTCCACACATCACTGCTCCACACAGCAGCTGGAGCTTTGCTAAAAATTCCTCTGTGGAACTCATTCTCCACGCCCCTTGGCACACACTGACTCCCTTGGCTCTTCCAAGCCAGGATTTCCTTGGGCAGAGCAAGCCCAAGAAACTTCAGAGTGAAGAGGGATGGTGAGTAATGTGTGCTTTGATGAGACAGAGTGTTCTTGCACGTCCAGAGGTGAGAGGCCAGTGCCCTGAACAGTGCAACTGTCGAGCCACCTGGATTAATAATAATGATTTCCAAATGCTCCTGTGTGGCAGAGAGAAACTCTTTTCCATATATAAGTTGCAGTGTGCTGTGAAGCAAGGAAAAAAGGTATATGGATTGCTAACTACACTGCAGGTGAGAAATATAGCTGCCAGCTCTCAAAGCCACTGTCTAATTACTCCTTATTAACAGTCCTATGAGCCCAGCACGTACTTTTACTGCCCAAAGCCAAAAAAAGAAAATAAATTTAAAAATCAGCATGCCAGGGTTCATTAGGAGTTACGTCAAGGCTCAGCCTAAAATCCAGGTAGGCACTCACCTTTCTCACGTGCAGCATCCAACCCACGCCTGGCTGGCCAAAAGCACAGCCCACATTCCCAGCTGGGTGAGTGATGCACAGAGCGATTTTCTGAGGGTTTGAACTCAACATTTTCAAACCTTGCACTGCTGTTTCCTGCTCCTGGGGGAAGGGCTGTGGCTGTCCCTGTGTGTGTTACTGAGAGCACTGGGCGATCAACCAGTTTGAGCCAAAAGCATTGCTGATTCACACAGCAAATGGCTGAGAGGAAATAAAGTTTCTTTGTCAGCGACGGACCCTGCGTGGCTCAGCTTGATAAAATCAGCAGGCTGGAGATGGATGATGCTGGGAATCACTTCTGAGCTACAAATGTACCACAATGACAGAAATTAATAGAGTCCTCAGACTTGGAACACCAGGGCATGTGTTTTAATTTAGAAAGACTGAAAGTAAAAAATCGTCTCGTTGTCGCATCTCCAGGTCAGAATTTGACTTATTAACTTCAGCTTTGGGCACAGGTAAAGGAACTCAGCCGTGCTCCACGCAGCTGCCAGAGCTGCACAGGGGCTCTCTGCTTTTTAACATGTTCATTACAACACCATTGCTCGCTTGTCTGGAAGGGGCATCAAAAAAAGTAACTTCACTTAATAATCAGGCTTAATCTCTTCAAGTTTTGTTGGAGTCACTTTCCCGAGGCCTTAGGCAAAAATCAGTCTTAAAAGCACTGAGAAACTGTACCGTGTTAGTTAGATAATTTATTATTCCATAACTCTGGGTCCTAATCTAATTAGAGATTGCATCTAGGATTCGCTTCAACATCTATTTATTTTTCTATTTTTACTTGCAAGCATTCACAGAGAAATTAGGTTGTAAATGAGGAGATGGGGCATATCCTGCATCATTCAAGCTGGGCTCCCAGATTTAAGCTGAACTCCACATTTTGAGACCAAGAAACAACAGAGACAAGACCCAGATTAACAAATCACTAGGAGAACTTTGGAAATTTTAGCAAAAAACTTCCCACCTGGAGGGAAAGCCCAGATAAAATGTATCCAAACCCAAATATTTCCTTCCCAGCCAACTCCAGCATCCCAACCTTCCCTTCTCCTACCCAGCAGGTGAGTGCATCAGGTTTGACAGGTCATTTGCCCTGGCTCGTGGCATGGGGACCGTGCTGTCCCCCAGGGCTGCAGGAATCCATCACTGCAGCACTTGGAAACGGTGCCTTGCTTGCTCCTCACGCTGGGGTGATCCTACAGACAAGACATGATTTATTTGTTTAAAATAACTAGAGGTGCCTCTCAGAGCCTGTCAGGGACCTGAAATAAATACCTGAGGTGCAATAAAGTGCAAATGGAAAGGGAAAAAAAAAAGGAAGGAATCTTAGGGCATATATTAACATAGAATTGTTAGAGCAGCATGGGTATAAACCAAGCCCCTTCATTTGCTCCATAGAGAGCCCATAAACATTTATTTTCTTCTTCTGCAAGCAGAAATAACGGCTGGTTTTGGAAAGATTTTGCAGAAGTTTTTTGGAACATCAGCCTTTTCTATGAGAATGTCTAAGAGATTGAGTTGGCAGTTCTGAAAAATAATAATTCCAGCTTCTTCTGGCCTATATTTTCCAAAAGAAAAGTTCCAATGTAATGCAAAAAATACTCAATGACTTCAGCATCAGCACATATGAAGGAAAGCTGGACTCCTTTTGTGCCCGTGGAGTCCTGAAAGCCTTTCTACTCAAAGCATTGCCACATTTTTAAGAAAAGTAAGTTTAAAAGAAGACACTTAGAGGAGGACAGCTGCTTCACAGACCACCAGATCCCTCAGTGCTGATGCCAAGATGATTTTTGCTTTTTCTTTTATATACCTTTTACACAGTTCTATGTATCCACAAGTATTAGCATGCATACTTGTAATTCTTTAGGTCTGATAACTTAACATAGTCCTAGTGTTCTGAAGGGCCAGGAGACCAAACACCCCAGAAGACATAAAGACCAGGAGACCAAACATGCTACTGTCTTGGAGAACCAAGCTCTCCTTCTAGAACATATTCTGTAAACTAGAGATTAGCCCACCCAGGCGGGGGGGAGGATTCCATAGATGGGGAAAAATATTGCACCATCCATCCAAGCCTCCTTATTGGGTACCCTTGTTAGATATGCTGATGTGTAAGGTCTATAAATTGTATACGTGATTTACCGTGGGTGTGCATTGGGACGTGTTCCACCTTGGTGAAGTGATGCATCCATGGGATCCCATTAAAGATACTGAGGTAAACAACCCCCTAAACCTTTAACCGTGTCTGGCTTTCATTTCCTAAGGCCAGAGAAAGGCATCAGTGCATTCATTCATTGTTTCCCCTCTTGGAAAGGAATTGCATGGTCAGCAAGACTCCAGTGCATTTCTCCTGCAGCCCTTGAAGGAGCTTTTGGGTTCTTGGGAGAGGGAGACAATAAACCCTTTCCTTCACCCACCTTTCTCTCCTGTCTCCACTCTGTCAGGAAGGTTATTCAGAGTGCTAAAAACTTCTGACTTTAACAGCAAGTCCAGAGGAGGCACCACGATGGTCAGAGGATGGAGCAGCTCTGCTGGGAGGAGAGGCTGGGAGAGCTGGGATTGTTCACCTGGAGAGGAGAAGCTTTGGGGTGACCAAGTTGTGGCCTTGTAGGGCCTGAAGGAGCCCCAGGAAACATGGAGAGAGATAATTGGCAAGGGCCTGGAGGGACAGGACAAGGGGAATGGCTTCAAATTGACAGAGGGCAGGGTTAGATTGGATACCATGAAGGAATTGTTCCCTGTGAGGGTGATGAGGCCCTGGCACAGGGTGCCCAGAGCAGCTGTGGCTGCCCCTGGATCCCTGGCAGTGCCCAAGGCCAGGCTGGATGAGGCTTGGAGCAGCCTGGGACAGTGGAAGGTGTCCCTGCCCATGGCAGGGATGGAATGAGATGGGCTTTAAAGTCCCTTCCAACCCAAGCCATTCATGATTCTATGGTTCTAATTCCACAGCATGCTCCCCGTGGGACGCTGGGAGCACCATGGTCATACCTGAACCCCTGAACCCCTGGGTTGCCTCTCACACAGAATCCTGAGCAAGGAGGAGCCAGGCTCTGGAAGGAGCTGGTGGCAGCACTTTCCAGACAGGAGCAGGTAATTGCACCTGCTTGGACAGCCATTGCAAACTCTCCCTTGTGCCTTTGCTCCCCCTGCAGAGCACAGCCACAGGGAGATCTGCTGCCTCCCAGAGTTTGCCTCCCTCCCCTCGGACTCCCCTTTCCCCAGTCTCCACGGAGGAGGACACATCCCATTTTCTGTATTAGCTCTCAGCACGGGGCTGTCTACCTGAGTAACCATGAAAAATGAAGCAGAAACTCATCTGCTGCGTGCAAGGGCCTTTGGCCTCCCTGGCTCTGGCTGCTGAATTTCAGCCTCCTGAGGATGTGGGGCCTGCCCAGGACAGCAGGGAACAGCTCTGCTCCACTCCCTGGTGTTCCAGAGCCCAGGAGCTCTGGGTTTATAGCAGCTGTGATCCCCCTGGATTGAGAGACGTTACCAAAACTCTACCCACACTATTGAAAAACTGGTGTAAATTAGAAATTGAGAGCAGAAGTCTTTAAGAAAGGTCCCTGGCTTCGTTTCCCCAGCATCTCTGAGCACGTGCCCTATTTACCTCTTGCTGGGCACTGCTATAAATGCACTCCTAGCATCTTACATGTTTCTTTTTAAAGGAATAACTAAATCTGCACTTTCACAGCTCAGAAGTGTTGTTTTTCATGAATACGTTTAGGCGTCTATTCATAACTATTGATACACAACTGTGCACTTTAAATTAACCATGGCTTTAACTGGGACTTTGCAACCAGATTTCTTCAGCAAAGCTTCACGCTATAGATAGGACAGGCCCAGGCAAGAGCAGCAGCTTGGGCTGCTAACAGGACTGAAACAACAAAAAATTCTCTGAAAATCTGCTGTGAGGGTTCAGCTGACTTGTAACTAATCACTGCATTTCACTTTGCCATGGGAGTCACATTAATTATCACAAAATCAGAAAGGGCTTCATCCGCCTCTCCTCTGAGTCACCAGGAAAAAAAAAATTAAAACTTATTATCTTCTATATTCTTCACTGGCTCTCTTGAAAATCTCATAACAGCCAGAAATCCAGATCGAAAAATATGACACTTTCCAATTTCCCTTGATTTAATTTCCTCAAGCTGACTAATTTAATTGCAATATTTGCCTGGTACCTTGAGTTCTGCTTTCTCACTCTCTTCCTGTTGCTGAAACCTGTTCCCCAGCCCTGCTCCCTAAGCTTAAATCTACACAGATGTTTCCAAATTTGTATTTGTTAGAGATTAATTACCATGATTCCCCAGTGGATCATTCCATAGGGATCAGCTATGCCATTTGCCATCGGAGATGTAACACACACACACACACACACACACACATCCTGTGGTTATCTGAGACAGCCTGTGCAACCAGGTATCTCAGAAAGGATAAATTGTTTAAAGTGAGACAGATTAAAAGTGAAATCTGGATTTTTTTTTTTTTTAAGCTTCCATATGACGTGAGCCTGGAAGGTCGAGTTGGCAAGCAAAGCTACTGGAGCATAATTAGAATTCAGCTTCAACACCAAGAACTCAAACAACATCAAGGTGAGGCGATGTTTTAAATGTCCACAGATTAAAAAGCTTGGAATGGATTTCAGACTTTAACTTTTCCCTTTTTTATAGTTTTTAGTTTAGAAATAGCATTAAGAAATAGTGGCAGCAGTGAAACTATAACTCAAAATTAAGTTGAAATAGGTGAGAGAGAGATGTTTTATTTTTTGTGGCTATCCATTCCTCTCTCACTGCTGTGAGTCGAGTTCCTCTCACCAAAGGCCTCGGGATGGGAGCTGCGCTGGGAATCTCAGCAGCACATCACCCTGTGCCCTGCTGCAGCCCCTGCCCCTCCACCTCCCAGCAGAGGCAACCCCAGCAAAGCCTTTTCCTTCCCTGAGCTTTATTTTTAGCAAGGTTTTGGGATGAATGGTGCAAGTCTGAGTAATTTTCAAGCTGGAGGTGAGTCCTCCTCTGTGCCAAGCTCTCTGTATGTGCATGTATTTCATATTCCAGGATTTTACAGTAGACTTTCAAAGGTAAGAGTCACAGATCTTAAATATCTTTGGAGATTTATAGCCAAAAAAAACACCTTTAGATGCAGGATGCTCTCCTGACAAGTAGCAGTCACCAAAGATCCTGCAGTAATTTCCTCAAGGCCGAAAGGATTTAATGTCTTTCCATGCAGGAATGGCAGTGGAGAAAGAAAGGAATAAAGTGCCAATCTGCCTCCCAGCATTTCGGTATCCCCCAGCCACACCTCAAATGTGCCTGAGCATGGTTTGTTCAGCAAATTGCAGCCCTGCCCTGCAGCCCCCACTGCAGGCTCTGGTGAGCCCTGACCTCCTGGTGCAGCTGCAGGGCACTCAGGGCTTCTCTGCCCTGTCAGAGGAGACACTTCTCCTCCAAAATAAAATAATTAAGATTTTAAAAAATAAAAATAAAAATAAAAATAAAATAAAATCTGCACATTCTAACGGTGCTGCCACACAGGACCCAGCTGAGCCCCACTCCCCTCTGATGCCAGGATTTGCCCTGGATTTGCCCCTGAGTCCAGGCCACCACCAGTCCTCTATTCCCCAGCCCCATCCAAAGCACAGTGCACTGGGGACTTGGCGTTTTCTTGCGGGCAAAACTCACACAAAACCTGGGCTGAAGGACCACACAGCCAGGAGATGCCTCTCAAGGCTGAGGGTCACATCTCTCAGCATGTCCTGTGTGCTGGCAGAGGAAGCCTTGTGGCACCAAGTCCATCAGTATTAACAGGAGGGGTCTGTCCCTCAAAGGTGAGAGCAGAGAGCAGGGGAGGAAATGTTTTAAGGTGAAAATGAACGGAAAATTCTGTGCCATTCGCCCAATTCCAAACAGGACATCCTCGTGCCAAGGAAATTAGGATTCTTTAGTTATTCCAATTGGCTTCTGAGTATGGGCAAGCTGGAAATTACATATAATTACATTCATTATTATTTTGCTTGCAGAGCCAGCCAATCTGTCAGCGTAGACTGGGCCCTGCAGAGATGTACGAGTGCTTAGACCCGAACCTTTCAAACCCTGCACAGCCTGAGCAGGGCACACGTCTGGCAGCTTGGTGCTGGCCTTAGCAGTGGCTTGGGAGACGGGAGCCCACGCACAGAGCCCTCGCTGTGTCTCTGTCTCACGCAAGCTCCCTGCGTGCCCAGCTCCAGCAGCTGCAGACTTTGCCCCGGTTGTGCCCCACGAGCAGCACAGCTGCCCTGGCAGGATCCAGACCCGGGGCGGCTGCCTGAGCTCCCAGCCACAGCACGGGGTCAGCGCAGCTCTGGCTCTGCCCCGACGGCTTTCCAGAATAAACATTCCCTGTGAGGATCCAGGCTGGACGGAACAGGGAGGGATGGAAGGATTTACGCTGCAGAAACGAGCCTTCTCTGCCAAGCTGCAGCTCGTTAACTTTTGGTAGACCCTTGGTGAAGGACTGGCCACAGAATCCTGACCTTTTCTTTGCCCCGAATAGAAATGTAACATTTTTATTAGTATTTTTTTCCTTTGTTAAATTATTAAATGTCTTTCCAAAGAGAAGAAAAATAGTCTCATCAACTGCTGTTTATCTCCAGTTTTGGCTTCTGATTTCTCCTCCCTCTGCCTTTTCTGTATTTTGAATTAAAATGTTATTTCAAACTAAAAATATCAAAACCTGTCATTTGAATCCCATCAATTTCCAAAATGCTGCCTTTTTTCCCCCTGAAAACTTAAACTGTCAAATCAATACCAGTTCTGCATGCTGCACCTGCCTAAACACAATATCCTCAAATAACCATTTTCCAAAGTAAATCTTTTGGAAAGAAACCCTCAGATGAGATCCAGACATGGGGGGCCAGGCTGGGGCAGGGACAGGCTGGGGTCCAGCGGGTTTCTACAAAGCACAAGAGCTGCAAACGATGCAAAGAATTGGTTTGTGGTGCTCCTCTTCCTAGCCAGTCTTGTAGGAACACACTGATACGGTGCTAATTGGTTATTTGATCACCGTCCTTTGTCATGGAATGGTTGGGTAGGAAGAAACCCTAAAACTCATCCAGTTCTGACCGCCTGCCATGGACAGGGACACCTCCCACTAGACCAGGCTGCTCAGAGTACCAGAAAAGCTGCTACACAAGGAAAAAATCATGGGAAGAGACGTTTTCCAACATGATCCAATGTTTAGCACCCATACAGGGGTCACTTACGCACCTCAGAGTGGGGAAAGGAACCTCTCGTTTGGTTGGGTTTTGTTTCCAAATGTCCTTCTGTTAAAACAATTCCGTTTCTTTGAAACTGAAGTTATTTGAAAAATGCTCCTTTCTGTCAATCACCAGTAAGAAATTATGAAATGACATGCTCTTCTCTCAAATTTTCCATTAAGGGTTTATTTTCAGAATTGAGAAATTTTAGTTTCAATTCTGTTGTTCATCTTTGGTGGGGTTTTTTTTTCCAGTTTATGACAAATCTATTGTAACTTATAACACATTACTGTGACTGACAAGTTCTACCATGATGGAATACATGAATCAAAACACTCCTGATTTTTTATTTAAAAAATACCAGGGACAACAGACACCAAATACTTGTTCTGTAGAACAAAACATCTCCTGTTTGTTCCAATGAAGTGAGTTAAAGCAAGTTGACACACAGATCAAAGTGTTGCCTACTTGAAAACTGTCAAACCATTTCATTGTAAACTAGATGGGAAGTACTTTGAAACACAGGAAAAAAAACCTGATGTTTCATTCAGCAAGCCAAATCCCAGCCATCCCTAATGCAGGGAAGAAAAACAGCAGTGTGATTTGCTTAGCAGGTTGTCATAGTACACCATTATCAGTTAAATCTGCTCTTCGCTATTAACACGGTGTCACAAAATGATGGTGAAACAAGACAAAGGGAAAAGTAAATTTAAAGTGTCATCGTTCCAAAGTGAAAATTCTCCTGGTCTATTTTAAAGACAAGGAAAGTTAAGATATTTGAGAACAACATTTGCTGCCCTGGCTCTGTCTCCCAGGCATTGTGGATGGTGGGATAACCCAGGATACCCATCCCAGGTGCTGGAGCACAGCAGAGGTGTTGAGGCACATGAGGGAATTAATACCCACTCCAGCATAAAATCTTCTCACCTTCTGACCTGACTTCGAATTTTCAAAAAAAAAATTTCCTTATATATTTCCATATACTAAATAAAAAGGTATATTTCCATATACTAAATAAAAAGGTATATTTCCATACACTAAATAAATGATGGAAAATCATCTAGTGATGCTGGACCACAGACAGGTCAGTTGTAGAAACTGATTCAAAAGGCTAAGGACTGTGTAAATGAGTAGGAAATACACCTGGGAAATAAAATTAAAAATAGATGAAGTTGTATATTGCTGTAGAGTTTGTAAGGAATCTAAATAATAACACCAAAACCCAAAAAATTAATTCAAATTAATAATACTTTTATGAGCAGCAGAAGAGCTCCTCCATCATTCAGCAGAGCTGTTCCCAGCTGTCACTGCAGAGGGTAATGCTTCCCAATAAAAATGATGGATTCATTTGTAGAGATATTTCAATGGTTACTTGTTACAAAAAGGTAAGAATTCAGACTACAAGGGGAAAGCAATAGTCCAGAAGATATTTATATAAATTACACGTTTTCAAATCAGCTGGGGCTGCTGAGATTCACTGCCAGGTACTTGGAAGTGGTGGCGACAATCTGGGGGCTGTTAGCACTTATCTTTGAAAACTCAGGGACTGTGACGAGCCCCAGAGGAGCAGAGAGCAGCAAACATAGCGGGGAATTACAGGCCAGGCAGCTTAACTTCAATTCCCAGAAAAAATACTGCAACAGATCATCAAACAAACACTTCCTAAGCACCGGAAAGATAACAAGGCAGTGAGGGACAGCCAACACGGATTTGTCAAGAACAAATATCAAGCCAATCTCATATTTTTCTATGGCAGGGCAGCAGGACTCGGGGAGAGGCAGTCACTGTTGTATACAGTGGCCACGGCAAGGCCTTTGGCATCACTTTACATGACACTGCTTCGAGCAAGCCACAGAATTGTGATTAGGTGACATTGTCAAGGTGCACGAGGTGGGAAACGCTCAGAGGGCAGCTCTCACTGCTGTAGGTCACACTGCAGGAACACATCTGTGTGCACTGCCTGAGGATTCATCCTGGCCCACTCTGAGCACCATCCCAGCTGGCAAAACGCCAGGAGAGATAACGGTGGACTGGGAAACTGAGGGAAGGCAAAGGAGCTGGGATTCTGTTTAAAGAAGAAAACTGTAGAGGTAAATTAGGATAAATCCTCGTGTTGGAGCACTGCAGCCTCAGACAGGGAGATGGACATATCATCCTCTGCTCCTGCTAAGGGTAGAGTGAGGATGGAGATGTTTGAATTGCAGCAATGCACACTGAGGGCCAGAGCCAAAAGAAACTGCTGAATTTGAGGGGTAGCAGAGCGCCAGAAGTGACTGTCCAGAAAGCACAACAAACATCCATCACTGAGGTTCTGGGGAAAGGTCAGGCAAACAGACAAGGGGGGTGATAGCAGGTAAAATACTTCCTCACCAGGGGAAGCAGAAGGGCAGGCACTGCCCTCTGCTCTCTGGTTACCAGCGAGAGGACCCCAGGAAGGGCATGCAGCTGTGCCAGGAGAGGTTTAGCTGGAGATCAGGAAAGGTTCTTCCCCAGAGGGTGCTGGGCACTGCCCAGGCTCCCCAGGGAATGGTCCCAGCCCCGAGGCTGCCAGAGCTCCAGGAGCGTTGGGACAGCACTGCCAGGGATGCCCAGGGTGGGATTGTTGTGCAGGGCCAGGAGCTGAACTCGATGGTCCAGCTCAGGATGTTCTGTGGTTCTATGAAAATGCCTCTCCTCCTGAATTTGTCCCCCCTGCACCCAGCACTGCCTGCCCAGAAAGGTGTTCCCCATACACTGCATGTCAGGAAGATGCTCTTTGTCCTATTTTTCTATTATTCTTTATCAGTTTTTATTATTCTTCAAGGAAAACAACATCTTGTAGAGAAGCCCCACGCTCGTCACAATTAGTGACCCTGTGAACAGGATGATTAATTCTTTGTTATGTGCTCTGCTGGGTAGAGAGATCCATCTCTCATGAGGATGGTACCAAACAGAAAGCAAAATACACTCTGGTACAGCCACAACAATGAGTCCATTTAAAAGAAAAACAGCACACTGATGTTTTCTGACAACAACAATCTCCTCCCCAGAAAAATCTTTGGGCCAATAAAGAGGCATTTGTCCTTTCATGCAGAGTCAAAGCTGCCAATTTTCCCTCACATTGATTTCTCTAGAATATCACCTGCAGCTGATGCCTTCAGAGGTTCAGAGGAACAGAAGGGATATTGATACAGCATAGGAGCCAGGAGCACTCACAGCTGGCTTAGACAGGGGCCCAGGGCAGGAGTCACCCCTTGGTAGAAAAGTAAAGGAGCAGAGAAAGGGAAGGGAATTGGGATCCCCCTGCTCCTCTGGACTGCAGCAGCATCCAGCCAGACCCAAACACACAAAGTTCTGCAGCTTCCTTAATGGCACAGCACTGTAAATCTCAGGATCAAAGACACGAACCCATCACCCACTTGTGCCAGGCCAGTAATAAATTCCCCCCTGAGAAAAGATTAATTAGCTGGCCAGGTACACTGAGTGCTGCACTCAGGCACAGCCTCCAAAAACAGCACGGCCAGAACAGCACACCAAACTGAAGTGAATTAATGCTCTTTTCTTTTTTTCCACTGCTCAATCTGTTCGCTTTTACAAACAAAGTGCAATTCCCAGCATGGAGCATTTTCCTGTATTCTGGGACTTCATGATGCGTCTCTTCCTCACTCCAGACCCCACATCAACTCCATTTCCTTAAAATAAGCTTTTCCCTCAGCCAGGACTCCTGGAGAGATGCTGGTAAGGAAGAGACAATGCTACCCATTCATTTCACTCTTTTTGTCCCAAAACAAAGACAGAACCACAGCAGTAGGGCAGAGTCTGGAGCAAACACATAAAAACAGATCTATTTTGTTCGGCCCTGTGTATGGGTGTGAAAAATACTGGGGCTTTGTCAAGCCCTTACCTTCTGCTGCTATCCCCCAGGGAGCTGCATTTCCTGGGCTGTATCTTTATATTACACTGCCCGAGGACCCCAAATTCCTGAACTGCATCAGCAGAACTCCCTTCATTCATGACCTTGGGACAGGTATTGCCCTGAAAATAAAATTTTAGCTGAGCAACTGCTCATATAGAGCAAGAATTTGGGGTGGCTCCAGATTTCCACCAGCAGAGTGCTGTATCTGACCCGAGGTCTGACAGTTTTGGCCCTTGTCTCTACTTTCTCTTACTTATTTGGTACTTCTCTTCCCAGCTTGACCACCCATCGGAGCTCCCCCCAGCTCTGCACTCAGTGAATCCCTAATTCCAGGCACCTGCGAGTTGATTTTCTCCCTCCTCCCACTAAAACCACTCCGGTTTCTGCTCCCAGCCACCCTGTCAGCACTCCCAACCCCCTGCCCTGAGCTCCCTGCTGGGATGCCCAGGATCCCAGAGCAGAGATAAGGCTGCAATCTGGCAAACCAGGTGTAAAACGCAGCCTGGAGAGCAAGGCAGGGAGGAATTGAGATGGGCACAGGTGTAAATGGCTCGTGTGGAGCCAGGCGGAGCAGACCCGAGCCCAGAGGAGGGGATTACACCCCTGCTGGGGTTTATCTCCACTCCCCCACAGCTCAGCGAGCTCCTCTCAGAGTGATTGCCCAGAGCTTATGCTGGGAAGAATTTAGATTCCTGTTGGTTGCATTGCATATTAATAATTTAAATAGATAGGGCAATATATCAGATATATTGAAAAATCTTGCCATACTTTTTACGGTATTTTAAAATTGATGGCCCCTGGTTTAAATGCAAGGACTTTGAAATAGAGTTAATACCTACCATACTTCGCCATTATATCCATTTTTAATTATCAAGAACACCAGGCAAAGTTTACGATATATTTAACAGAGTTTTATGTTTTGTCACAAGTACCTAAATTATGGATGCGCCACACATTTTATTAAGCATAGCATTTCATGAGAACAATAGTTTAGGGATATAATTCTGCTAGAGTTAAATTGTTAAGGCAGAGGGAGGAGCCTCCAGAAGCAGTTCCTGAAGAGGGAGGGAGGGAGGAAGGAGGGTGAAAGCAAGATCAGTTCTGCGCTTCTCTTGGTGCTGTGGAGGGTGAGGACCAAAGATCCCAGCTCCTTTCCTGTGGGAAGGAGAGGAGGTGGGAGGGTTTTTACTTTGATACTGAAGAGATGCCTCCAAAAGGGCTGGCAGCGCTTCCTCTAATTGAGGAAGGGGTTAAGGGAGGGATTTTCCCAACTTTAAGAGCTCTCTGTGGCTACACCTGGAGCAGACAGAGCTCCACAGCTGCAGAGCATTGCCAAGACTGGCACATCTCCTCTCACCCTCTGGCCTCCCAACCCTCCTGACTGATCAGTGCTACACCAGATTTAGATATGGGAAGCCTCAGATGATGCCGAGAGCCAGAAACAGCAGAAGAATCAGCAAGAGTACCCCCGAAAGAGCCACACAGAGAGTGCTAGACCAGCTCCCAGCCCCTTCCTCCCTCCAGATCTGTACCGACACAGAATCTTCTGGCCAAACATCACCTGAAGGTCGCAGACAGGAAGGACATGAGGAAGGAGAAAAACCAAAGCTAGGTAGAGGCAATGAGGCTCAAACCCAGCTGGACAGTCCTGTCTCAGTGACTCAGGGTCACTTTGGCACAATATCCGTGACAAAAGCCACGAGAGGCACCAAGGCCACTCTTCCACCCTGCCTTTTCCCTGTTGTTCTTTTTTATTACTGAATAGACTGGCTCTGCTGCCCACAGTTATTTTTCCTCCACAACTAAAGTTGGACGAAGCTGCCCTGGGGAGTGATTTTGGAAGCAGCTGCAATGTTTATTATCCGTGTGGGCACGTTTTTATTCCTTTAGCAGCCATGTATCACTCCCCATTTGATTAGTTGCTATTTCTCACTGTTTGTCCTCAGAAAGGCTGGAAACTTGTCTTTTCTGTCCTGGAATGGGAGAAAAGATGGCAGTTCCAGCTCTGGATCCCAGGGACCACAGCAGCTCCAGCCTGCACCACGACTGCTGCAGGCAGTGGTTTGTACCAGTACTGGGAAGTCTTCTCATTCCCTCCCTATCAGGGTTGGTTTAATTTACATATTAGTGTTTCAAATCAGCAGAAATCACTGGTCTCAATCCCATTTCTGTTTGTACTTTTCAGTGACTGCTGAGCAGAAAGTTTTATTCTTGTCAGTGGGAAGCCATTAAAACATGAACTGCAATTAAATTTCGCCTTTACTTTCAATTCACTACCTCATCTGTATGCATTTAGGCAAATACAGATACCTGCATTCATTCACAGCCTGGTTTTTCCAATTTTTTGCCATGTTAAACAATGTTAAGTGATCCCTTTACTGTTTACTAAGTGATAGTTTATTTTCCACTTGTGTCAAACTGTACTTGGACAACTGGAACTGCATAAAAATGCACAAATCAGCATTTCAAACAGCTTTCTACCAGTTACAGGTTCTTCATGTGTGCTAGGCAACAAAAATATTTTTATTAAAACATGCTTTGCATTTCAATCTGTTTTACAAGACAAAAGAAGAACTACATGCAATCAATAAAATTGAATTGTTTGTTTCCAACAACTGGGGCCAAAACCTTGGAGATGTTTGAGCTAATTGGATGAAAATCATCTGAAAATGCAGAAAGAAAACCACTTTTCTGAGCTGCTTTTGGGTTCTGTTCTCACCAAATTTGAATTAATCAATTTTTGAGCTTTATTGCTGGATGAAACTGCTTTAAACAAAGTATTCTTTCTGCAATTCCTGAAAACACCAGCTTTTAAAGTGGAGGCAGCCCTTCAGCAAGGTCACTGCAGGTGTTTAAGCAGGTTTCATCCATCCTTTCAGTGGGCTGAAGAATCAGAAAACTTCAGCAGTAAAGGTCTTGCTTTAGCACTTTCATTTATTGTAAGCCTTTTAAATACATTAAATTAAGATCTCAATATAGATGGTGAGAATTTCACACTTAATTTTCTAATTTAAAAGAATCTGATTACTTTCAAGTCATCCGTTTTTATTGGCCACACCTCCAATAAAAAATTCTTTGCAGGCAGAACATAAATCAGCTCCCAGGCCAAGAAAATTAACACCCCCAGGTGGGCACAGGGAGTGTTCATCCACCACATCAGCCAGGAGAGAGCACACAGGGGCAAATGCTCCTGAAACTTTAACATATGACAGCTAAAGATTCAACACTGCCCTGACCTCTGCACACCTTGGTTCTTCTGCATCCCACAGGACGAGAGGATTGTGGCTGCCCCTGGATCCCTGGCAGTGTCCAAGGTTGGACGGGGCTTGGAGCAGCCTGGGACAGTGGGAGGTGTCCCTGCCCATGGCAGGGGTGGCACTGGATGAGGTTTAAGGTCCCTTCCCACCCAAACCATTCTGATTCCGTGGAGCTGGATGGATACTGAGGAGCAGGCAGCCCCTTTCCCCTCATCCAGCAGCCAGTTTGGATGGTGATCCAGCTCCTTGCACTTCAAAGGGGACAAAAACTCTCATCTCTTTCCAAGCTGCAGGTGGAGGTTGGAGAAACTTCAAGCTGTTGTAACTGTAAGCAAAAGTGTTGAATTCGGATTGCTTTTTTACCAGATCACTGTGATCTACCAGAAGAATAATTTGCACCCACCTAAAGCTATTTGAACTGCTACAAAAATTAGGAAACGAGTTTCATTGACGGCAGAACCTTCCTTCAGACTGTGTTCCAGAAGTCACTGAAAGTCTGTGCACAGTACTGGAGATGTGAAGGGTGACTTCAGGAATCAAAGCTGATATTGGCTCCAAAGAGAAAATGGAGCCGACAGGGCAGCAAATTGATTTGGACATGAGTAATTACTTAAGTTATTAGTGTCCTTGTCTGTACCAGCACCTAAAGCAGAGGTGACAGGGAGCTCAGGAGGAGCCTGCGAGCAGGACAGCCACAGCATGCACATCCTGGCACCACCTGGCTGCCAAAGGAGCCTTCCCACTTAAATTTTATGGTGAGCTGTTTGTGCACATCCCTCCTTGCAAGTGCGACCCAGTACCTGAGTTGTGTGGAGCAGCAATTTCTTGCTGTGGGAAAACAGGATATGTTGGGAAAAGCATGAAGGATGAGAGATGCAGAATGGAGGGGACAGAATTTGAGAGTCACAGTATGAGCAGGGAGATGAAGGCAAGAGGTGCAAAATGCACAGGTGCAGGGGAGCAGCCTCCCAGCCAGGGCTCACTCTTTTTGTATGATTATATTTATAGAGAGCCCACACATACCAAAAACCCCACTACTCTGCAGTTTGGGCAGCCCCCTGTGGGGATGCACCAGTGTTGATGCCACATAGGCTGGGAACCAGTGTTGCCTAGGCATAGGAATTGATTTATGACGAGTTTAGTGCCCCCTCCCCATGTTTACCCAGCCCCTGTGCCAGCAGGAGGAATCCTTTGGGCTTTGTGCCCAAAGCTCCACCAGCACAGCCTGCACATTGTGCTCTCACCAGAGCTCAGCAGTGCTGAGCTCCCTCCTGCAGAGCAGCTTCCACTGGATTTGGGGACACTGAGGTGCTGCTGAGGTGGCCACGTTCCAGACACATCACTGGCAGCACAGAGCATCCATCCCCAGCTCCACCTCAAAGGCACTTAGATGGTGCTGGGAGAACGGGATCATCCAAATGCCTCCATGCAGACAGAAGAGAAACAACAGAAAAACAACTCAAAACACAGGGTACATCAAAACATTGGCCAGGAGGCATTTGGTGGGAAATGTAGGCCAGCTCCCACATGAGGGACATGCATTTTTCATGACCATCCCCATGCTTGATATTCCTAACCTTCAAACATAAGTAAAGAGGGGTTTCCCCTCCCCTCCTCCCACCAGCTGCAGCTTGGCCCTGCTGTAGACAGGAGCATCTCAGGGTGGGTGGAGAAGGAAAGCAGTCACCAAGGAGTGCCTCGCTCTACGAAAAGCCAAGCTTGATCCTAGAAAAAAAGCAGGAAGAATCCGAGTCCTCCTTGAAGTGGAAAAACAGAAATAATACACCCTATGAAGCAATAAGGCACTGTTTAGAAATGAACAAGTGAGCAACAAGAAGCGGAATTCATCTTAAAAGATGCTCTCTTACTTTAATCCATCACAATGGACACTCACCTCCTGCCCCAGCCTCAGAGCCCCCCTGTGTTGGGTAGACAACGAAGGAAGCATCAATAAGTGGGTCTTCCTGACTGCTTGTGTTTCATCTCTATATTCACCACCCCCTTCTGTGCAGACGAGCAGGGAGATGTAGGAAGCCTGAGGATAAAGAAATGAAAGAGAGGAAACCCTCCAGTCCTGGTGGAAGAACAGCGAAGTTTATTTTTTTATGAGGATTACACCAGAGGTGGAAGCAAACTAACAACAGCCTGTGAGCTAACCAGGGGAAGAGCCACTTCACACACACTCTTATCTCTGCTGGCTGTTTCCCAGCTGCTGACACCCCACAGAGGTGCTGTTTCACACTCCCTCACCCTCTCGGTCCAGAGAGCACCGCTGGAACTGCTGCAGTCCCTTCCTGCAGCTGGGAGCCAGCGATGCCCATTGTCACCAGGGGCTGCCCAGCGCAGGGCACAGCTCCGGAGCTCCAGCTCCTCCCCAGAGCCAGGTGAGTGGCTGAGGAAGGAGGATTCCCCCAGGGGCTTTCACCAGGGAGTTCGCTCAGGTTCCCACCTTCAAAGCAAAAGAGCAGCTCATAAAAAGCACATAAGCACGTGGGGGGTTTTCTCCCCTCCAAAGACTAAATAATGGATAGTGAAGCACTTTCTGCCTTCTGAACTTGCCCACATCCACTGCCTTCTGAACAAGGGCAGCATCCCCAGGTGTCCCACACCAGCAGCACAAGCTGTGACCCCTCAGCAGAGGATGAGCAGCACCTGAGCTCCCACCACCGACCCACACCCTGCTCCATACCCCAGAAACGCACCCACACCCTGCTCCACACCACAGCAACACCCACGAGTCCCTGCACGAGCCCCATCGAGGAAAATGTCACACTGATATCGAGTCTGTCTCACACAAGTTGTACCAAACCGTGATTTGTGGGCTCTTCTGGACTGAAGGATTCATCCTGGGGATGTGCAGTTAAAGAGTCCCCCTGCAACTGAGGGCAATTTGAGTGCAAAAGAAAACATTTCTTTAATGAAGCACTGCTCTTTCTGAAGTTTGCAGGATAACATCTCCATTTCTGAGCAGGACAGGGAGATCTCCCTGGCGTCCGAGTGCCAAATAAAGGCTGAGATCAGTGCCCTCTAAAGGGACACCTCCCATTAACAAACCTGATTTTAACTGCATTTGGATTCCAGCTCAGCAGCCCCCAAGCACCTGAACACAAGGTTCTCCATGCAGAATCATTTCAGCAATCCTTCCCAGAGCTCTAACTCACAGATCTATTTCTCCTCTCTCACACACACCCCTGATGATGTGCACGAGCAGCACAAAACTCCTCTGGCACAAGCAGGTATTTATGTTTGCCTCCTCCATGTGGGCCATGTGGAAATATCCTGCACATGCCCAGGAGAGCTGCAGGAGCGTTTTGGTCTCTGCTCCTGGCCCTGCTCATGCAGGAATGAGAATGATTCAATGGAATCACAGTGTAAGGCAGCTCTCCTGGGGCCCCTTAAGCACATCGAGGAAGAAATTTCCCTCACATCAGCTTCGTATCAAAGGCCAAAGGATAGTTCTGCCACACCTGGCTGCCAGCTGGGGGCTAAAGCCTCAAATTTGATGCTGAAGATCCTCTTATGTGAAGACCTGGGCTAACACTAAGTTGTGGCTTATCACAACGCATGGTTGGGGACACCCTGGGCACAACTTACCCCAATCCCCTCCTGCTTCCCAGGGCAGGCACAGCTCCCCCCTCCCTCAGGGCTGGACACCAGCAAAATGTGTCAGGCAGGTGGGATTCCTGTTCTTTTGCAGGTGTTTTTCTTTTGTAAACCACAAAACCCAAGTGAGTGACAAGGAGTAGGTGATACAGAAAAGCTTAAATCAGTAACGCCAACAAATGCTTCATATCAGCCAATATGCTGAGTGACAGCAGCCCTTTCACGGATCCTGATGTCTTAATTGCAGCTGCTCTGTGCCAGCAGCATTCAAACTTCCTCTCAGCCATGCCCAGGAGCCAGCATTGAAGCACTAAAGGAAATTTGCTGTGAAAAATCTACAAGAAACCCAAGACTTGAAGCCACACCAGGGTCACGACAGACGGAGGAATTGCAGCGAGCCAGTATTCCAAGTTTCTGAGCACCCCATCCAGTGAAGCCCTCACCAGGCTACAGGGCATTATACAGGAAAAATATGACTCTTATTTGCTGTATAAACAGATTGCAGTTGTGTTCATTACCCAGGCTTGCATCTCTGCTCAGCCGTGGCACATGAAATGCAAATAAAAGAGAAGGAGTTAAGTTGCATTTAGCCACACATTGTAGGAAGCTTGTGCTGCTGAGGGGCTCGCAGAGGCATTTCCCAGGAAGGGAGCCAGAGCTCCCTGGCAGCCCTCTGTGCAAATTGCTAACTGCTTCTGCAAAGCTCGCAGGGCTTTTCCTCCTTTCCCTTTGTTTTTGGAGCTAGGAACAAAAGGCATGTGAATAACTACTTCCCACATTAGCAAACACACCACAGAGCCAGTGCTGTCCACTGTTGTTTTTGTTTTCTTATTTATAGCTGAAAAATTAAACAAGAATATTAGCTATTAGCAGTAGCACTTTACAACATGCTGAACAAAGCTATTTTACAACATTTCCAGCAGCAGGGGAACATGAGATTTTAAGAACTAACTACCTGAGAGACAGCAAAGTAATGCCCAGAGGTGGGAAGGTCTGTGGTGCAGCAGACCTGGAGGAAGAGGGTCTGAGATCTGGATGAATCTCTGCCTCAATGGCAAAAAAATGATAAAGTGGTGTTGGGGCATCCATAGCGAGTGACTGTGACCCCAGTGATCCTCAGCACCTTTAACAGCAAGCCAAACAATCTGGGCAGTCTGAGGCACTTCCAGCCTTTGCTGCTTCCCATCCCAGGCCCCATGAAGGCTGGGGAGTATTTTGGGCTGATGATGATGGAGGTAGAAGCTGGACACCAGAGGTGTTCCTAATGTGACAGCCGTGGAGTGTTGCTACTCGTTCAGGAGGACATCCTGCATTAATGGCTCCAAACTGACAGAGAGCAGGGTTAGGTGGGATATGGGGAAGGAATTCTTNTCCAGCAGGGCTTGAAGACTGAACAGAAAGACTTTCAAGTGCTTTGCATCTTTCCTCTACAGTCTGTGCTCGTTCCATCCTGCAGTAATTTTTAATTACAATTCGCTCCAAAAATAATTTCTGAGACACCTCTCCACTGCCCACAAGCCCGTGCCTTGCTGGGGAGCAGCAGCAGCTGGTCCTGGAGCAGACCTGCCTGGCTCTCTCTGCAGGGCCACACACCCACCACCCCCCGCTGGCCAGGCTTCTTTTAAACACAATTATTCAGAGGAAACCTTGGCTTTGCAGCGAACCTCGCTGAGGCACAGAGGCAGCGAGAGGATCCGGCAGCAGAGGCAGAGGGCACAGCACATCACTCCTCGCTATTTCATTTGTGGTTCAGGGATCTGTGTTTTTGCCAGAAGCCTTTTCCCCTGCCAGCTCTTTGATCACCAGCCCACAGCCCCTGGGGCTGATGCAGAGCTGATCCGAGCTGGGATCCCAAGGCCAGCAGGGCTGGAGCAGCGTGGTGGTTCAAAGCCACCCTGGCAGCTGGCAGCTCGCCACACTCCAGAGGAGACCCCACCACCATGGAATAGGAGAGGAAAACATCCCACAGTTTGCTAGCCGGGCACCCTGCCCAGGAGCAAAAGTGCCCTGCCCCAGGCACAGGGATGGGGTGGCCAAGGCTCCCACTCGACTCTCAAGGGCTCTGCCTGAGACCAGAGAGAGAACTCAAATAAAAAATTTAAATATCCAGATTTTTAGGTTCAGGAGCACCCTCCACTTTTAGATTTAGGCTTCTCAGCTCTGAGGAAATAAGAATACTGTGGTGCTCCATAATTTTTTTTAATATTAATTTCCCAGATTATTATGGAATCAAGAAGATTTGCTTTCAAATGCTAATTTTTTTCTTTTTTATTTTTCTGAAAGCACAATCCTCTGAGCCGGCTGGCTCTGACTGTTTGAAGGCTTTGTTTTAAATTTAAACTTCCCTTCATAGAAATTTCAATAGCTACAATATTTCCATGGCTTAGGTGAGCCAAGAGCAAAGATGACCTCAAAGACCTGTAGCAACCCAGCTAAGCTGGGCTTTGCTTTGTACACCCTGAGAGGCAAGAAATAGCCTGGAACTAAACTCAGGGAATGGAAAGCAGGACGGTTGTGTCTGGCAGTGCTAAAAAATGCAAAAGCACCAGGAGGGCACGTCCTGCATAACTCACCTGTCTCCAGCAGCAGCTCAGCAAGACGAGCTGCACAGAGCTGGGGCCAGAAGGGAAGCCAGCTCACTGAAGCAGCCAAAAAAAAAGGCAGGTTGGGCAAAAAAAAAGGAAGTATTTGAGTAGACTCAAGCATCCCAACGCATTTTCCTATTTTACGCGATAACAAAGGGATAACTTGGAAGGGTGACCAAGGTCCTTCCTACGTGGCAGCTCTCCCAGCACACAGTTCACACATCCAGCAATATTCTCAGGATTACATTTTCCTCAGGCTGTTTAACTCTTGCAAGGCACCTGTCGGTTCTGGAGTAACATCTGCTGTACCCAAAGGAAGACAGTGGAAAACTCAAATTGCACCAACTGCTCTAGAGGGAGGGTGGGAGCTGAGTCCCAGATGTGGGGAAATGGGCTCAGCTTTGCTGCAGGTTGTGTGTGCACCCTTCACCAAATCAAACCATTTTTCTTTAGCCCATTCACTGTCTGTAAAGGGTAGATAATCACATTTACCTGCCACGGTTTTTGTGAGCTTGAAGACACAAAACCGGTGAGGAAATCGCATATTCAGGCATTCAGAGGTACCTTAGAGACACCGATTCTACTGAATAGTTTTTAAAAGCCAAGCTGTGCTGAGACCTCTCATCAGCAAAAGACTGTGCTCAGCAATGACCAACCCCAGCTCCCAGACAAACACACAGGGACACAGTTCTGTGTTTGAAAAATGCTGAGAGCATTTGTCAGTGAGCTTCCAAAAAAAAACCCCAGAGTGTTTAGGGTCGTTTTAGTGTTGCTTATGCAAGGACACATGAACACCTTAAAGAACAAGCTGTACAAGGCCCATAAGCCACACTTCTCCCCTTTTCTTGCTACTCTTCACAAAATTAACTCAAAAAGCCTCATCTCTGCTTGCCCTTGGCACAGTCCCTCCAGATATATTTTATTGCCCAGTAAAGTGCAGCAAGTTCTTTTTTTACTGGGTTTGCAGTCAGTGGACACCCAGAATAAACAAGCACCATTTTATTTATGTTTTTAATACTGGTCAGTAGCTACAAGGAGCTGGGTGGTACTGCAGGGAAATCCCACAGAACATCTGTTTTTACTCCAGGGACTGATGGAGCCTTTTCCTCCCAAGGTCCCCCTGCAACCCTGACACAGAGCAGGCTGCAGCATGAGCCTGGCCCAGCAGCAGTCAATGCATTGGTGATTTCTGTCCCCATTTCCAGTAGGATGAGCACCAGGGGGGATTTGGGGGCTCCCATACCTTGTGCACCCCCTCCTGCTGCCAGGCAGAGGAAGGGGAAGGCTTTTGTTAGCTGTGCATGTCCCCCAGATAATAAATAAGCAAATAATAAATAAGCAAATGTGGATCCAACACTGACAACTTGGCAGCTTACGCCAGCACATAGTGTCTGGCATGGGAAAGAAGAAATAATTTATATTAGAAAAGAAATAAGTTCTCTGCTGCTGTCGCTTCAGTAGAAATCCATTGTACAGAACCCATAATTACAAGTATGGGGCCATCATAAGTCAATTTATTTCCTTTTTTCCTCCTTCCCAGTGGAGCTTTAAGGGAGGGCATATTTCTCTAAAGAACCCAGTGCATTTCAGTGACACTTGCCCCATTAGATGAAATAAAGCACACCCCCTCACTTTCTACAGCCCTGCATGGAGCCCAAAACCTGCACTACAGTCAATTCACAGATCAGGGATCACTCCTAATGGAGACAGCATGACAAAATTCATGTAATATTCTCCTTGGATTCGAAATAATAATATTGTCAACTAAATAAAAGGCAAGCATTCATTTGTATGTAAAACAGTTGGTTATATCAGGCCTATTTATGTCTGCTCTGCCTTCCAGCTACAAAGATTTATGACTGAACACCCAAGGGACCTTTATATATCTATCCAAATTCATGCATTTTTTTCATTAACCTGTGTACTAGCATCTTGTACAACTTGGCATGAAACAATAATATAGATTTTTTTTCCTTTATATTTAGGCACAGGAAGAAAAAGGTCCTGCCAATAAGAGCAATAATGAATAAACTCTCTCTGGGCTGGTTTGTCACACGTAAATGCAGGTCTGTATTTAACTGTACACAGATATGGTGTGTAAATGTACACAGGCATTATGGACACAGGTGTCTGTACACACACAGAGGGGGTTCTGCTCCTCCTGCTGCCTGTTCTTTTCCATCCCCCATTTCAATTCTACCCCAGCCTTCCCACCTTCTTGCAATGCCAGACTTGTTCTTTCAGTATCTCCCTGGTGACAGGACAGAAACAGCTGCGATAAATTACTCAGTGTGCGCTTTTTTTTTTTCCATTAAATATATTTTTAAAAGTGAAAGTTTGAAAGACAGGAGTGTGTTTGTATAGAAGCAGAACAACCACCTTTATAACCCCTGGAAAATTACTGCGGATGAAGGAGGTGAAAATAGGGAGAATATGGAAAAAACCCCAGCTGCTGTTCAGACTAATGATACCAAAGTTTCTTAGCTTGACCATTTGGGGTTTTTTCCTAATTTTTTTGGTTAGGCTGGCTGTAGCAGCTCCTTTGTTTAAGTTTTCAGCCCACCAAAAAGAGACTTCACATTTTACATCCCTGGCAGCTGCCTGAGCCCTGAGGAAGAGAATAGCCCCAATCCTATTTTGTGTTTTGGTGATGGGGAGGGTTACGACTCAGGTGCAGGAGGGGCTGAGCTGGCTGCTGCAGGGATGCTGGAGCCATCGGGAATCTCTGCAAGGGAGCGGGATGGGGGCAGGATTAATCCTCTGCTCCCTGCTCACAACACCACCAAATCACTGCAATTCCACCTCTAGAAAATGCCACTCTTCTGGCAAAGATCCTTTTTGAGGTGCCAGCAGAGCAACCAGGAGCACCACAGCAGCAAATGCCTCCTGCAGCCCCACAACTTCCCTGCTTCATCCTAAATGTGCCCATCACAACCAGCCACCGCCACCAGGCCCACCCCTGCTCCTTGCTGGCACCTCACAGACACAACTGAGGTGCTGCAGGGAAATTCCTACTCCATGTGGGATTATTTTCGATGGAAGCTGAGCATTCTGCCTTCCCTTGCAGGAGGTTGGGAGAATGGACAACATTTTGGAGGCAGAGAGGAACAGGAATCCAGGAGACATGTATAACTCAGATCCTCATGTATATCGAATTCTGGTAAAGTTCAGCTTTTCTACTGAAAAAAACAAACAACAACAAAAAACCCTAAATCCTCCTCAGGAAAGTATTATTCTTCTTTCTTTCCCACTAAGAAGTGCCACTGTTCTTTGAGGCTTGGCAGGGAGGCAGGCAGGAGAGGCTGAGGTTTTTGTAGCACAGCAGCACATCCAAGGAGCATTTGTAACCCAGCCATCCTCAGACCTGGACTGCCACCTACCAAAGATGCCCTGAGAGGGCTGCTGCTGAGGTAGCATTGCCCCATTACTGTCACCCAAACCAGTCCCTCCCCTTCCCAGCAGCAGCCAGGAGGCATTCCACCTGCCTGCAGCACTTGGCATTGAGGTGACAGGCTGCTTCCCCACCCTCTGCCTCTTCCAAGGCATAATTGAGCCCCTTAAGTAAGCAGTAAAACAAATACAGGAGCCGGGTGGAAAAGCTCAAGCATAAATCTTTGGGGTTTTATACTCGAATACTGTATTTTTTAGGTTTAATAACACAGGCTGAGGCAGAGCAATCCATCTCCAGGCCAGCCTTCCCAGGTGTAGCTATGGCTACCTAGGACTTGCTCTCAGGCCTCAAAATCTCAGAGTACCTTCAGTTTTTTCTAAAAGTGGTTCTTTAGTTACAATTTTCAGCTGGGCTTCCTCCCATGCTCCTCCATGGATGCAGGCTATCTACAGCCTGATGCCTGCAGGGGAATAGAGATGGGAACCAGCACCTGGATTGGGAGCACAGCAGGGCCAGACAATTAGGGTGGGCCACTCAGTTGTCCAGGAAAAGCTCTTCCCATCCCCACCAAGTTTCCCAGGACTCTGTCTACAGGATTCAGGCCCTGACCTGCCATCTGTGCCTTTGAGAACTGTTCCTAGGACCCACATGAGGTGTTCAGTATTTTGGATATTTCAACGGACGCAAGCAGGTCCCACAGAGCCTGTTCCAGGTTAAAGAGCAGCGTGGAGGAGCCTCACTTTTATTCTGCCATCAGCCCAACCCTCCTCTTCCTATGGGGAAGGTTTTGGTCCAGACCTCATCCAATAAACGCCTCAGCAATCAGCAGGACATGGCACTGCATTTTGAGAGGTGCCTGTGTATCCTCTGTTAATGAGGCTATTGCCCAGAAGGTCTGGGAACTCATTTCAGTCCTGAAAATTATGTATTACTTCTTTCATTGATAGAATTCCCTGCTCTATACCCCATCCATCATGGAATACGATATTTTGTACACTCACTCTCAGAGACAAAATTTGGACCTCCAGGGGTAACGTCATCCTCAAATTTAAATATTCATTATACAGCAAAGCTGCACCTATGCTGCCCTGGGCTAGGCTGGTGCTGTGGCTGACTCACAGGTTTCCTGCTCTGGAAAACCTCTCCTCTGTCACTAGGACAGCTGTGGAAAAGTCAGCGTTGGAGTGCCTCCAGCAGCCAGCACAGGGGTCAGTGTGTGCAGCAGCAGAGGGTGACAACATTCCACCCCTGGAGGAGCCTGGCTGTCCATCCCAGCGTGGCTCCTGACTCGATGGATCCCTCTCTCTCCCCAAGGAGAAGACAGGGCTGCAACTGGGGGCCTCTGCTTTTGCCCCGACTCTGGTCCTGAGACCACAGGCAAAAAAAACCCCACAACATCCCTGTTTCCTGCACTTTGTCCAGTCACTCACTCGGATTCTGAGCCATCAGGATGAGAGGTGTCCCCTTCCTTTGCAGGCAGCCAGACAGAGGGATCCATCTGGGTTTCAGCTCAGGGCAGGCTTTGCTGAGCTTTGCTGAGGCAGGCAGCCACTCCTGGGAGCACACACGGAGTATTAAACACAGGGAGTGCTCACTCCCATGAGGCTGGATGGGTTGGGAATGCAGTTAGCAGCAGTGGAGCACTGCTCACCAGGCTTTCCTCACAGAGCAGTGCCAAGGGCAGCAGAATTTCCTACCCCTCAGGAGAAGCAAGTCCTGCTGCCTCAGAGGCTCCCACCAGTGCTGAGGGGAGGGACCCAGCACGAGGCACACAACAAAGTGTCCTCATCGAATAAAACACAGGGTTAACGTTCTACAAGTCACATCTGCAGCCTTCCTGATTGCTCCTCAAGTACAAAACACCTCCGAGGCTTGATAACAAATGTGCCACGCTCTTCTCTGGTGCAGCTTTCCAGGTGCATTGGAAACAGTGATTTTCATGACTAAATGGATGGAAGAGCTGCAGAACATGATGTCAGCTTGCTAAGAACCTCATCCCAGAGTTCCACACACAATTATTCTCTACAAAAAAAAAAAAAAA
>VZTG01006655.1:203209-267691 GCA_013397845.1 Melanocharis versteri
AAAAAATCAAAGGTGATCCATCAATTACTGTCTTTTTACCCTACCTACTTTTCCATTATTTTGTACTTCTAAAGCGTTATATGTATTAACTAAACAGAATTTACAGCACACACATTGATTTTCCATTAATCTTGCTTTAGCTGAGTCTGAAAAAAGTCAAACTATTTTTCCTTCTGCCACAAGTCAAGCACATGCAATCATTTGCAGCACAACTGAGCTCTTTGTAGCGCGCTTGCAGGCCACCAGTGGCTCCCAAATCTATAGCAAAAGAGGTTTTTAATATTTGATATCCAACAAGGCCAGGTTGGATGGGGCTCTGAGCAACCTGATCTGGTGAATGTCAAGGGGGTTGGAACAAGATGATATTTAAGGTCCCTTCAAACCCAAGCCATTCTCTGTGTGGCTGTATCCATCAAAAGCACTGGAAATGCACATTACAAACCAGATTTCTCAAAGGCAGGCATAAGCACTGTCATCTCTATGCGCCCTTTCCAGGGAAAACAACATTTTGGGTGGGGAGTAAAAGGAAGTATCCAAAGGCAGGGATTACAAGGAGGGGCCTGGCTTTCTCCTGGGCAGTTCTTGCAATGCAGAGCCGGGCTGTCTCACACACACAGGGAAAATGGGCTCATCCAGCCCCGTGGAAGAGGCCACGGCCATCCCTGGGGCGTGGGACAGGCAGGCACAGCGGTGCTCTGCACCTCCCATGCCATCACAACAAACCACCTCCTCCTCTCACCAGCCACCTGGAGGTCTCCAGATCAAAAGCCATTAATGTAGGTTAACGCGCCATTAAACACATGATTTGCACACACAAGCAACTCGGCATATCTGGCACTAATACAGAAATATTTTCAAATGGCCAGGACAAGCGAGACAGAGACAACGCAAAAACCTGCTGCTCTGGAAGCTTCCCAAAGCTCCCTGCTTCATCCCCAGTGCCATCAGACAGCCTGGGACACTACAGATGGGAGATGCCATGACTTGGGGACGTAAGAGGTTGGGCTCACACTGAACCTGCTCTCAGTGACCTCCCAAGCACTGCACGTGCCAGCCAGGCAGCAGGCTGGGTTTGTCTGGGGTAGGGGCTGTTTTCTTCACAGCAGCTGCTGTGGGCCTGGTTTGGGTAACACGGGGGTTTGAGCCACTGCTGAGCAGGGCTTGTACAGCCAAGGCCTCCCTGCCCCTCATCCCACCTCAGCAGGGAGGGGCTCAGGGTGCACAAGGAGTTAAAAGGGGATTGCTTGGGACCAAAGGGACATCCCGTATCACATGGCATCATGCTCAGCGTGTAAAGCTGGGGACAAGAGGAAAGGGGAGCATTTGTAACGATGGCATTTCTCTTGCCAAGTCACCATTACGTGTGACAGAGCCCTGCTGCCCTGGGGATGGCTGAACCCGCCTGTCCATGGAAAGTGGGGAATTAATTCATTGTTGGCTTTGTTTGTGTGCACAGCTTTTGCTTTCCCTGTTACACCATCTTTATCTCAGCTCATGAGGTTTTTTCACTTTTGCCCTCCCAATTCTTCTCTCCCCCATGGCACCAGAGAAAAGTGGGAAAAGAACTGAGGAGGGAGCTGAGCTGCTGGCTGGGGTTTGATAACAACAGTGATTTAATAGTGAGTGAGGCTGAAAAAGAATTGCATCAGCCCCCAGACACTTTCTCTTTTTCTTTTTTTAAGTTTCAATTTTTCTGTCCATTGGTTTCCTGGTGTGCAATGTGCTGCCCCAGGTGGGGCTTGCACTGAGCCCTTTAATGGTCCCTGACCAAGTCCCACCTGAGCAAGCCCTGCAGGGAGGGGACTGAGCTCCCCCAATGCCCCAGCAGTGACATTCCAGCCGGAGCAAATCAGGGAGGCTGCAGGTGCCAACCATCCCTGCCCACGCTGACAAGTCCCACAGCAGTCGGTCCAGTGATTATCCTGCCCTGCAGAGAGCTGCAAGCACACCTTCAGAACGGCACAGGTGGATGTTAAATGCTCTGTCTTGTGCTCCTACTGTTCCACACCATCATTAGGACGAATGGGGGACTGGGAGAAAGTCAGGGAAGGTTGTGTCTTTTTCGCTCCCCTGTGTGCTGAAGATTAATTTAGAACACATTAATTACATTTGGATGCGCCTGAAAGCCAGCAGAGCAGTGAGCAAGAGTCCTGGAGGTAATTGAGTACTGCAACAAGGAAGTTCTTTTGGCAGAGTGGGACAAAGCAGGAGATGGGAAGAAGAGCAGAGCACAGAGCATCCCTCATCCCCCCTGAACACTGCAGCACTGGCAGCTCATCCCCATGGGATTCCAGGGACCCATCCAGCCCGGAGCAGTGATCTGCCTCCTGAAGGGCTGACAGGAGTGCACTGAGGATATTCAAAACATTCAGGTATGTGAATGTCCTTCTTGGTACTCAGATCCCTATCCAAACATCCCTCATACAACTGCTCTCCTTGTTCCCCTATTCCTGCTTCCTCTCCTTCGAAGGATTCTGACATTGAGAAATCCTGGTGAAAAACTTTCTCAAGGCCAGAAGAGGCTGAAACTGGGACTAGGTCAAGTCCGTGTCCCATTCCAAAGCGCTTCACCTTCATCCATCTCCCCCATCCCGTCCCACATGCACCCAGCCCTCAAACACTTAGAGCAGAGACATTTGACAGGAGACTGAACTAGATTTTGTATCTACATCACCCAGGTGTTTTTTCCCCACACACACCTCCAGCAGTCATCTCACAACCCTGGTGCATTAAAAAAAAAAAAAAAAAAAAAGAAATCTCTGCTCTCACCACATCCAGAGAGTCAAAAAAAGTGGAGCTTTAGACCTGAGGAAATGCTCTTTGCACCACTGCACCAGCTCCAGAAGGGTGGTGGAAACTTGGGGTTGAGGTATTTTGTGTAAATGTTCTAAACTGAGGAATATTTTGGAGGAAATAATTTCCTTCACCCTACCCACCATGTGAGGAGCCTGCTCTTCAGGCAGAAACACCTTGTGCTCAGCACCTACCTAGTCCCTTCCTGAGATGCTCCAGTTCTCCCAAAATTCTCTTAAATTTCGTACAAAGAAAAAGTGCAAACTCTCTCTCCCCCATTTTTTGACCTACATTCATTTATCAAATTGCGGCTAAAAATAGCGCAAACTATGCAGAAATGTTTTAAACTGTTTTTTGCACTTTCTCTCTTTTACCATCTATTTTAAGGCTGCTCTAGCACTTTTCAAAACACAACAAATGAGGGGTACGTGGTGGGTGGAAGGGAATACTGCCATCCCATCAGCTCAAAGACAGAACCCCAGAAAGAACTGGACCAACAGAATTTCTGCTCATACCCCTGAGACTGGTTTGTGGTGAACACCTGCAGCTTGGAAGGGCTCAGGTTTGGTTTAGGAGGTGGCNAAGCAAGGAGCCAAGAGTACAAAAGACAGGGGATTATAAAGACTCACACGGTAGGCGGGGAAAGGTACAGTCCAACAGGAAACGATTACATAACTTCAACACACCAATGGGGGAACATAACAACAGATCAACCAATCAGGTAACAGGGAGAACAGAACTTTCTGGTAACATATACATATTCAAAAGGGGAGGAACAAAGGCGTGACAAGGGGTGTAACTTGGGCGGAGATGTGCCTTAGATGGACACTTAGGAGGCGGGGTGCCCTTCAGCNTCTCTCTCCCCCATTTTTTGACCTACATTCATTTATCAAATTGCGGCTAAAAATAGCGCAAACTATGCAGAAATGTTTTAAACTGTTTTTTGCACTTTCTCTCTTTTACCATCTATTTTAAGGCTGCTCTAGCACTTTTCAAAACACAACAAATGAGGGGTACGTGGTGGGTGGAAGGGAATACTGCCATCCCATCAGCTCAAAGACAGAACCCCAGAAAGAACTGGACCAACAGAATTTCTGCTCATACCCCTGAGACTGGTTTGTGGTGAACACCTGCAGCTTGGAAGGGCTCAGGTTTGGTTTAGGAGGTGGCCCTGCTTCTCCCCAGGTTCAGCTTGGGCAGAATCAACCCTCCAGCCCTACCCCAGGGCCAGAACGAGTCCGTGGCCACCTTGGGGCTCACTCGTGGTGACCCTGAGCAAGCAGCAGCTCTCTCTCAGAGCACGGAGCTCCCGTGGCCAGCGATGGGAGGCAGGAATGCCTCAGGTCACAGTGCAAAGCTGCCCTGAGCCCCAGCAACGCCACAGCCCCTCCACACCCTGAGCTCTCCATGGGGAAACACCGCTCCCAGCGTGGAGAGGAACGTTAACAGCTTTTCCCCCTCACTTAGGGAACTTAAAGATGAAGCCTTTATGAGCTTTTTCTGGATTTCAGGTGAAGGAGGAACATTTTCTGGTGGCTGCCCAGCTCCTGGAGGCCAACCCACAGCACATTTGCAACCTGTGAATGACGCAGCCTGCCAACCATTTTCTGAATGCAGAAATCTCTATTATTTCCACACAGAAAATTAGCATTCTAGGAAAAAGAGAGGCAGGATTGCCACCTGCCCTTGCCCAGAGAAGCAAAACCAGTGAGTATTTGGCCAAGGGCTAGAGAGAAACTATTGAAAAAGTGGGTTAAAAACAAGTACTTTGCATGGACATAATTACAGACAGATGCACTTCTGAGCGAAGCAGCTGCTGAGCTGAAGCAGAGGAGCTCTGCTTAGTCCATTACTGGTCTCCCAGCTCCTCTCACTCCTCAGTTGTGCAGTTGTTTTTGCAGCTGGTGGCAGGGCACAGAAGGAGGATATCACCTGCAACAGGGCCTGGAGGAGCAATGAAGGCTGGAAGGATCTCACACTTGTAGCGCAGCAAAGTGCTGAGTGCTGCTGTTATCACAGCTGTGCAGAGGGGACTTTTAACCTTCCCCTTTTGTTTCAGTCTCCGGGCCACTACTGCAGCTCTCCATCTTCCTCAAGAGCTCTGGGCTGGTCCAGAGGCACAGAGGGAACCTGCCAGCTTGTGGGAAGGAAGGAACTTGCCTGGCATTAAGCACAGCCCTCCAGGCTGCTTACAAGCACTGGGCAGCACCTCGATGCAGCCACAAAAACCCACAGCAGCTCCGCCACAAAGCAGCTCAGCATCCCAGTGAAGAGCACCAGCATCTCCTCTGGAGTCCCAAACTCCCATTACAGGGTGGTTTTGGTCCTGCTGTGCACTCATGCCCAGGGGGTTTGATCACAAACACCACAGCTCAGCCCTGCCCATCAAACCTTCATTTCCTTCCTTCTCTCCAAGCCCAGACCTTCTCCAGGCTGGCCAGAGCAGCCTCCCAGGCCAGTCAGTGCAGCCACAGTGGCCACAGACTTGGTCACTGATCATCAGGCCAGTGTAGGAGAGGGGGAATTAAAGTAGATTTCAGTGCCAGCTTTAAGCTGCTAACAGCAGCTGTGGGCACCCTTCAGAGCAACAGGGGGCTGAGACTGGGGGGAGAACCACGTGTGGGAGCAGAAGAGAGGGGCTGAGGGCAGCTCGGCCCAAATGCCTGCCCAGGGACCATGCCCAGCCCTTCCTCCACACTCAGCCTGACCAGGGGCTGCCCAAGCAGCCTGCCTGAACCTCCTCCAGGTCACAGCCCACCTCCACAAGAGCAGGCAGGCCCAGTGTTCCCAGTGCCCACAGCCATTCCCCCACAGCCTGAGCCTCTTGCACTCACCCTGGAGCTCAAATAAAGTGCAGTCAGGTGCCAGTGGAGAATTGGAGGGGACTGGAGCACCCTGCCACAGCAGTCTCCTGCATATTATTATAATATTTATTTAAGGAAACCAACCCTTTCACTTCTCAGCAGGCAGCATCTCATTAAATGTGTTGGGTTACTGGCTGCACCAAGCAGCTGCTGAAGTGTTAGAGCTTCTTGTCACCTTATTACAATCCACTGCCAGCTGCTTACAGCACTCCTTCCGCTTACAGCACTCCTTCCGCTTTAAAACCCTGCCATTATTTTTGCACTCCATTCTTCCTCAGCTCTTGCACCCCTCCCTCCATGCCCCATCAGAACACACCACAGGCAGCCTCCCCTGCTTTAAAACCCTGCCAGCAGCTGGGAGCAGAGTGGGATCTTGCTCTGAGACCTGAAAATCAGCTCCTAAATCTTGTGGCAGCCTGGCACCACCAACCCCTCAGCCTTCAGGGGCTGGGAACAGCAGAAAGAAGATATGTTGGTGGGGGGGAAACTGTGTGAAAGCATTTCTTTACTCTGGACAACTTCCAGCTCCCACGGAGCATGGTCTGCACAGCAACGGCAAGTTTTGCTCACCTGGAAATGGTCCTGAGGGCACTGGCAGCTTCCAGGGTTGTGGCATCAACACATGGACCTTGCAAAAACCCCTTCCCCCTGCACAAACCCCCAACACATTCTCCCTCCTCAGGTTCTGCACTGACATTTCAATGCTCATCTGTCCATGCAGCAAATAAAACAATTTCAGGGAGAAATGAGATCAGCTCTTCCATTAATGAAAAGCATTAAGCACAAATAAAATGAAACAAAAGCTGACCCACCTGCAGATGAAGTGTCAAGAATCAGCAAGCGGAGGCTGCTCTGCCAAGGAAGATGAGCCAGGAGCTCAGTCCCAGAGCAGGGAGAGCCAGTTTTGGGGCAGCCCTGAAGTCAGAGCCAAGGAGCAGGGCCAGGTAAGGCACCCACACAGCCCAACCAAGAGAAGGATGAAAACTGAGAACCTGAGCTTAAATACACCCCTGACTAAGGGCTGAAGGTGGGTGGGTCACCTGGTCCCAGGTGAGGCTGATCAGGGTGTTTAGAGCTTGGAAAGGTGTGCAGCCCTCTAGGAAAGCTCTCCTTCACAGTCCTGGGGCTTGGCCAGGGTGTCAGGGCCACCACCATGGGAGGCTTCAGGACAACATTAAGCTCCTCTCACACTTTGAGATTTCCTGTGCTTGGTCCCTGTGGTTAATTGCACCCTACTCACACTTATTACACCACAAAAACCCAGATTAGGCAGCTGAGTAATTATCAGTGCACTCCCTGAATGAGCTGTGCCCGGAGTTCTGCCTGGACAGGAGCACATCACTCTGCTGCTGCTCAGACACTGCTGTCAACCCAGAGCCACCAGTGTGTCCCAGTGTGACCGGTGCTGCTGGTCCACATGGGGGGAGCAGAGTGAAGACCCCCATCCACCCTTCACCATGGCCATAAATCCTGATTGAAACCTCTCTTTCAGCTGAAACCACACAGTGCTGACACCTCTCTCCTCTGGAGCCTTCTCCTCCAGCAGGTTTGTCCTCATGCTGATCGTTTCCACTTCTGCCAAATTCCATTCCTTTATATTTCTTCTCTCCTTCACTTTCTGGGTCCCGTGAAACTAATCCATAATAAGCAGCTGTTGTTTTTCAGGCTGTGCGTTTGCAACAAAAACAATGCAAACTCTTTCTCCTCCTCCTCTAACAGAAAATGAATAAATAAAAGTAAAAAAAATATAAAATCCTCCCAGCACAGAACAGAAAGGAATGGGAACGGCAGGTTTCAGGCAGAGCCAGATAAACCACCCCAATTTCTCTGGGCTGGGAAATGGGTCAGAAGGGGGATAGGGCTGGGGTTCCCATACTTACACCAACCACCCTCAAAATGATTCTGCAGCTCTTAACGACGGCATGAGAACGTGAGGATTTGTGCTTAGAGAATTGTTTCCGTTAAAACCCTTTGGGTGCTTTTAAGGGCTCTAATTCATTAACCTTTCTTTGGCTGAGACCAGCTAATGGATATCCAGAAATGCAAAAAGCAATTAGACAAATTCACGGGGAAAAAAGTCCATCAACATTATTAACAACAGCCCCTCAAGAAAGTGCCTGAGCTGCAGGCAGAGAGAGCTGCTGTGGGCTGGGGAGGTGCAGCTGCCGCTTTCCCTGAATTCTGCTCATTCCCTTGGCTGCTTTTGGAGATGAGGGTGCTGGGGTAGACAGACCTTTGCTCTGACAGGTAATCGCTGTCCCCAAATTCAGCTTTATTGATGGCAAAGCCCAAGGGTGGCTGACCTTTCAGAGCCCTCAGTCTATACAGAAAATACTCAAGTTTTCCTTTGGCCACAAGACAGCTCCTGTGGAGAGTGAGACTTGTCAGAGAAGGTCACTTTTGGGGAGGCTGGTGCAGCTCCTGCAGCAGCTCAGCACAGCACAGCCTCACATGGGCATCACGTGTGCTCAGCCAGACACAACTGGGACAGGCACCTGCACCCTGGGCCTCCTCCTTGATCCCAAAGAAACTCGCATCCACAAGGACGCAGCACCACGGGAGTGGGGTGAGCTGGGAGCTCTGGGATGATGCAGGTAGTGGTGACAGCACTAATCCTGTCTGAGTGAGCCCTCTGAGGCACAGCACTTCTCCAAAAAGCAATTTATTCATGGAAACGGGAACAAATGAGAGATGATGAATGTGGACATGAGCCCTCAGCCCTGACCCAGGGAATGAGACAGGGTGAGGTCTGGATGGATCCTCTGTTTTTCTAGGAAAGAAGGAACCACCTGCAAATGCACAGCCTGCTCTGCCTGGGACCTGGGGTATGCCAAGATGGAAAATTAGGAGGATTTCTAGGGTCCTTCATGAGCCTTTTCTGAAGCTAGTCTGCATGTGATGGTCTCCAGGGAGACCAAGTTATTATTAAACCAGAGTGTGGCCCCCTTCTCCCAGGATGTCCACAGCTTTCAGCTGGTTTTTCAGCTCTGGGTACCACCACACATCCAGCAGGGAACCAGGTCCCTGAGTCCCCAGTGCCCCCAGCTCCCAGGCAGGGACAAACAGAGAAGACATAAAAGGAGACACAAACTAGAAATAACAGCTATCAGCATCCTTTAACAAGTAGCTTAGGGCTGCAGAGGGTTGTGTTTCCCAGATTTAATGTGCTGTGTACACAGTGTGCTGTGAGCCTTCTCCTCTGGCAGGCAGTGCAGGCTTGAGGGCATGGCAAACACAAAACTGGGAGCCATGGAAGCTCCACCTTTAGCCAGTGAGAGATGGAGAGCCCAGTTAAGGGTTCTGGCTGGCACCTACCAAATTTGTCAACTCCCTTACACAGCGGGGACAGATTCCTGCCAGCCAGGGCTACCTGACCCAGCTTCCCTGAGGAGAGGCTGCCTGCATCCTTCCTGAGACCTCCTTCACTCCGTGTTTCTAGACATTTCCCAGCAGTTTCCACGTGGCAATAGCAGATATTCAGCTGTTTGAGCCAGACCTTCACCCAGAAGGTGAACAGAATATCAGACACTTATGGATGTGGGTGGGAAACCACAACACTGGCCACCCCAGAGGCCACCCTGCAGGTTGCTGAAAGCTTGTCAAGAGACGTGGATCTCTGCCAAAGAGTTTCTGGGGCAATCACAATGATTTCCAGCTGGGAAAGAATCAGCCAAGTCCCTCAGAGAGTCCCATCCCTGCAATGCCTGACAGAGACCAGATAATCCTACCAGGGAGGCTGATGGCCACCAAGGCTGGACTGCCGGAGGTGTCTTCTGGTTGTGTGTGACAGGGACAGGAACTGGAGAAGTACAGGAGACCTCTGGGATCACGGAGGGAAGGCTGTAAGGAAGGAGCTGCCCCTGAGAGCTGGGGCAGGGGTGGGGCTGGGGCAGATGCTGAGCTGCAGCAGGTCCGTGGAGGCCGTGGCAGATGTGTCCCCAGGAGCCACAGCTGGACAGAAGCTCTCACCCCGCAGCCCTGCCCCAGCTGCCTGGAGCTGCTGGGGCACAAGGAGGGAGGTGTCCACATTCTCCTCCTGGCTGCTGCCTGGGCAGGGGCTGCAGGGACCAAAGGTCTTGAGGAGGAAGAGGAGGAGGGCTGATTACAGTCCAAAAACAAATTAGAGTGCACTAAAAGGCATTTTCTGAAAGCGCTCGTGTCATTATTGAGCAGATGCAGAAGAAATTAAATCAAAGAGACTGAAAGCTCAAATTAAAACAGACTTTGATGTTGAAATGGATTTTTTACAGTTGTAACAACAAGGCTGTTGGGAAAGGGGTACACGGCAGTGCCAGGCTCTGCTGGCCCTTCCCTGGTCAGGGCCCGTGCCCCCAGCAGCAGTCCTGCTCTCATCCCTGCCAGCTCAGGAAGGCAGGGGACAGGGTCACAGTGCCACTGCTGCTGCTGCAAAGGGCTCCAGCTTTGCTCAGAGCTCACTGTCCAAGCTCTTCACGTGGTGGCTCAGCTCTGCTCCATCTTCATTGTTGTCTTCCCTTCTTCCTTCCCCCTTCCCCACCTTACATCTCCTCATATCATATCAATCATGTCATATCACATCATATCATTCTTCCCCCCGTTTCTTATAAAAAATGCAAGAGTCTGATTTCCCCCTGATGCCACCTTTGTATCGCCTCAGCATTTCTTGTCAGGCATTCAGCATCACGACTGCCTCAGGTCTGCTCTGGAGCCGACCTCCCTGGGCATTCCCAGCCCATCAGCTGCTCTCTCCAGATACCTGTTCCCAAGTCAAGGCACTTACTAGGCGGGCTGGTGCTCTGGCTGTGGTGTTGTTGGGTTTTTTAATCACAGTTTATGAAACATCTGCTGTTTATAAATTATTTCTTTCAAATGTCGTAATCTTTTCAGTCGTGTGAGCCAGCAGGCACCTCTGAGCAGCAGAACAGCGCTGCCAGCTCCTGGAATTGGCACCTCTTCCAAAGGCTGTGCTGGGATGAGGTGAGCAGACCCCTGTCCCCAAGCACACATGCACGTGTTGGGGAGGCCCTGGCACAGGGTGCCCAGAGAAGCTGTGGCTGCCCCATCCCTGGAAATGTTCGAGGCCAGGGTGGCCAAGGCTTGGAGCACCCTGGGACAGTGGTGGCATCCCTGCCTGTGGCAGGGGGTGGAATGAGATGAATTTTAAACTCCATTCCAATCCAAACCATTCTCTGATTCTATGTACACACACAGCCCTTCTCTGTGCCACAGGGAATTCTTCAGAGTCACCTCCAGGCCACAAAAAAGCCTCAGAGACAACCACAACATGGGCACAAACAACCTCTACCAACCCTGGCACCCAAGCCAGGCACAGACACACAGTGAGCCAACACACAAACTCACTCACACATTTTGGGAATTCCTCAAAACACAGCTAAGACCTTATCAGACAGACTTCTCCCAGAGGAACGAACCCCAAAAGCCTCTGACACAACACCCAGGCAAGCAACAAACCCACCTGTGCCCAGCCCAGCTCATGCTCCTCTGTGCAGGGCTGGAAATGCTGGTGGACTGTGGAGCAGCAATGCCTGCTGCTGAAAATCTGCTTATGAAAAGTTAGGAAAGTACAGGAAAATTCTAAGAAAAAGAACTAAACCGTGTAACTGATGCATTTGAACATCAAAGTGCTCTCAGCCAGCTCTACCCCATTATTTATGGTTTACTCATGGGTTTAATTTTTCTGCTTTGTTTTTTTGTTCATTTGTTGTTATTTCCTTGAGAGAACATGAGAACCCTCTGGGGGATCAGAAGATTTTCTCATTCTGCTCAGTGAAAACTCTCTAATGATTGTAAAAACAAGGCAAAAATCAATAGAGGATTATTATCTGCAGGGATTCAGCTGCTTTCTGCCTGAGTGGCAGCAGAGCTTTGCCAGGCTGTCCCCCTGACATTGGCTCCTGCTCTAGTACCAAAGAGCAAGCACTCCTTTTTCACCAAGGAAGGCGTATTTTAACTTACTTTTACTTTGGACGCATCCTAGGGTGTTTCAGCCCCAATCCAAACTTTAGACCAGCTCCCTGCACATCTCTGCAGGATGGGAAAACCGAGTGGAGCTTGCCTCAGCTGGTAAGAGCTAACTGGAGCTAACTGGTTGAAGCTTACACCAGCTGGGAAGCCTCAGCTGAGGACTCAGCAATTTGTCCCCTTCTTTAAAAGATCACCTAAGTCCTTCTGCAAAGGCAGCTGGAAAAGGGGAAGAAGAATCCATTTCTGCACTTGTGAACTTCTCAAAAAGCCACAAAAGGCTGCTCTAGGGGTGATTTCCTTTTGGTTTGGGGCTTTTTGGGGGGTGACGAGTGTGTCTCCTGTGAACAAAGACCAAGGTGTTGACACACAACCACTTCCCAGAGGCAGGAGCAGGTGGGTTTTTAGAGGCAAGGACAAACTCAGAGTTAAATACCCACTGATGGAGAAAATCACACTTATCCCTAACCCTAAGACTCCTCTCAAGCATAGAGCACCTTCTCGAGAGTCACATCCTTTCTGTGGTGTGACATTGTCTCACAAGTCAGTCAGGAGGGGAACAAACCACAAGAACAAAGATGGATTAGAGGTCTTTCATGCAGGCACAGGGGAGATGACCAGAAGTGCCATGCCTCCCAGTCCTTTCTGTCAGGAAAGGTTTGGCTCAGAAAGGACATTTTAGAATGAAATATATTTTTTAAAAAATAAATAAAACCACAAAGTAAACCTCTTCAATGCCTTCAAATAAAAGAGACTAATGATATATTACAAATAAAACGACCAAACAATAAATGGGGACCGGGAGGAGAGACAATATAATGAATAATTAGACAATTAGGTTAATCCTCAGGAAATGAGCTAATTCCCAGGTAGATAACAGCCGGGAACTGATTAATTGCTATGCCTTGGGAGGTACCAGGCAGGGGAAAAGTCCTGCTTCAGATCTTCAGCAAATGAGCAGGCAAAAGTTCATCCTGGGGGCTTCTCCTCTCCCTTCTGGGACCGGGTGGGCGCTGGGATCCCGCTCAGCCCTGCCACCGCAGGGATGAAGGAGAGGACAGAGCTGTCACCACGCACCTCCAGAGCCAACAGGAGCGGGACACAGAGCAGGACAGGAGCTGGAACTTGGATTAAATGGATGCTCCATGCGGCTGGGCTGAACTGAGCTTTGCCTGAGTGCAGTGGAAGCTGCAGGGACAGGAAGCACGTGCCCAGCAGGGATGAGGAACTGCTTCTCACGGACTAAGAGCCAGGAAAAACAGCAGGAGCACCGTTGTGCTTACAGGCGTTATTTTTATCTCCTCAGGATTAAGATGAAATGTTATAATCATATTTATCTTGCTTCAATGGAGATATATTAGGGATATAATAAAAGTGGAGACTGACATTCAGATATGAATTCACCACGTCAGATCTGTGTTATGTTATCCTTTATCAGCTTGTTGTGTGACATGATTAAATAACATTATTTTAGTCTTTTAGCCTTATTTTAGTCTTTTTCCCTGAGCATTCTTGCTGGGATGGATTCTTTGAGTTCTGGTGATTATTTTCAGCCAGTTTCTGGGGGTCAGTACAGGCACACAAGGAATAGGCTGCCCATGCTGCTGGGAAGCTGGGTCTTTTTCTCCATTAGTGCAATTATGAACTCACTGATTAAGGCCCCAGCCCACCCAGTCAGTCCTTTTGGGTAAGCAAAGGGGTGGGCAAGCATCCAGAGCAATTCCTGCTGGAGCTGGCAGGCATCCCTCCACCCCCGAATGGAGGTACCAAAGCACATGAGGAAGCAGCAAAATGCACGATGCAAGCACAAGGGTGAGGTTTTCTGTCCCTTCAGGCAACCAACAGCTGCCAGCTGATGTGGTTCCTCATTAAATCACTCATTAACACACCAGACCTGGGCACTGCTCTCACTCCTGCTCACACTGGGGCCGTGGCAGCCCCTGGTCCTGCTCCAGTGGGACCACCCATCTCTGCACACCTGGACAGCAGTTTTTAACTTTTTTAACTTATCCATCATCACTCTTCCCAGCAGATGGAGTTGCAAATTGAAGCTCCTGCCAGTGGTTCTGCTTTGCTGTAGCTCTCAGCACATTCCAGTCGAGAAGGAGCTCTAAAGCAAAGCCCCAGAGCCGTGGGGATGGTTTGCTGTGACAGTGATGCTGGATGTCACCATAACACCACGTCAGCACACACAGCCAAAAGCTTGGCGCAGGCTGGCCAGGCAGCTGCAGCAAACAATTCCCAGCGTGGTGAGATGTGCTCATTGCAAACGCATCCTCTGCAGCAGCTGCCAACAGTTCAGCCCCTTGCTGATGCACAGGAGAAAGGGATAATATTTCTTTGCCCCATTGTGAGGCTGAGGATTAATCCTAACACTGATATAAAAAACCTGTAAACTGGCATTTGGAGGAGAGGAAGGGGTGAGGCCAAGGATAGATTTTCTCACTGTACCTGCTTTGGGTGTCTGGCCATGGGCACAAGCACCCCAGAGCGAGCTCTTGTGTTTGATCCACTGGTAATGGTTTGAGAGGTAATGAACACATCTCTGCCAGGACACGAGCTCCTGCATATTTGATAGTGATGCTGTAACATTGTTTTTCGCCGTTTTTCCCTCTCCCATTTCAATAGCTTTCCCATGCACAGCTGCAGAAAGAAACCCCAGAAATTTTTCATGTCTTGGAAATCTCCAGATATTGCGTGTCAAGAGGCAGGATAGAAACGTGTTTGAGCTCACACCCAGCAAAGCCACCAACACCAGCATTATGTCACGGGGGTGGCTCTTGTATTTACATTCATTTGCACATTGCTGAGCATGGGGTAGTGTTGTGGTTACCCCACAAACACAGCAGCAGCCAGCTGGGAGCCCCCAAAACCCAGGTACTGCACCAGGGACGGGCTGGGAGGGGCAAGAGCAAGGCCAAAACACCTCCCTGTGCCTGCCCTGCAGGGTCACACACACGTGAGAGCCTCTCTGGTGGCTGCTGAGCGTGCAGAGCTGGTGCAGGGAGGGTTTTCACAGGCCCAGGCAGCTTTGTGAGGGAGCCAGGATGGAGGGATGCTGGGAGAAGGGTCTGGAATTTTGACATGATCGCTGGTGGCACTTTCACTGCAGGCAGCTCCACTTTGCATTCAAGTCCAGAAATAGTCATTGCTGAGTCCTTTCTGCCTCAAATCAAACCACATCCAGGCTCACGACACAAACAAGGCCTCTCCCAGCCCTTCAGCTGGATCCAGGGACCCCCCAAACTCGCCGTGTATGGTCTCAGCTTGACAAGAGCCAACGCAGCTCTAGGAGGGGAACATCAGCTCGTTCTTCAGATGTGCAAAGACACCAGCACGCGCTTCCCAGCAGCACCAGCTGTTCTACTCGGGGCCATTACACATAATGGTTTGATTAAGAATTTATACATGTGTTTTACCTTGTCTCTATCGCTGCTGGCAGCAGCAGCCCTAAGCTGAGAGCGAAAACCTCACCGCAGAGAGAATGCAGGGTTTAGCTAAAGGTAAACTCACTTTTCCTGGAAATGCCTCTGGGACAGAGTTTCTGGATTTCCGAGGGGAAGTGAGGCCCATGGTGATGGCAATGGGAACACCTTGGTCTCCCACGTCGGTGTGGGGACAGCAAAGCCACTCACTGGGGACTTGTCTGGGTGTCCCAGGAGGGCAGCAGAGACGGGATGTCAGTCTCCAAGGGTTATTTGGGATCCCAGCACCCAAAGCCTCCCTGTCTCACCCCCCAAACGGGGAAAACCCAGCCCTAACCTCTGCCTGGATGTAACAAGGATGCAGGTGGAGAATCAAGAAAGCCAAACAGGAGGTTTGACACTGTACTCTGTCTTGCCAAAATGGAAAAGCAAAAAAAATCCCAACAAACCCAGACACATACAAAAGAAAATTCAATAATTTTTTTTTTTCTAATGAACGCCGGTGGGGTTGCTCTTTTTCGGTACTTTGGGCATTTACATATAAATTGCTCTGTAATGGCTCTGCCCTCCTTCTCTTCAGTGTGTTGTTAATGAGCTGTACAAAAGGTCAGGGGCTGAGCGAATGCTGCTGCGGGCAGTGGTGTGATCCTGTCCTCCTTTCCCTCCCGCGCTCCCCGCTGGCCGCCCAGGATACCAGGCACCCAAAACAGCAATCGGTGACCTCAGCGATGCCACAGGAGTCCTGTCCCAGTAGCGATGAATTTTGCATCCCATTTCCAGAGAGGTTTTGTCCATCGTGTGGATGTGTTACTGTGGCACAGCTGGCAAAGGCGCTTGGGCTCCGCTGGCACCAGTGACAGGAGGATTAATTGAGTTTTTCACAAGCCTCCTCCAGCCCAGCGTGCTCACAGCCCGATGAACCCATCCTGACAGCGCTGCAGAGACCAGCGTCACCCTGAACCAGGACATTTGTCCCGAGAAATCTTGGGGCACCCTGAGACAAAAGGACAGAGCCACCAGCCAGGCTCCTGCAGGGCACAGGGGACAGCAAGGGGAGGCTGGAGAGTTGGGAACAGGCTGCTCACCTGGCAGCAGGGCTGGGGAACTCCAGGTGCCTCCAAGCATAGCCCCTGGTGCCCCAAGGCAGGAGGAGGGCAGCCGGAGCCCCCAGGGCAGGGCAGGGCAGGTGGGAGGGGGCCCCAGGGCCCCACAGCCAGCGTGGCAGAGCTGCCCTCGCTCCTGCCATCTCCCCGGGAATGGGTGAGGCTCCCTCGGACCGAAGCAGGCTTGTGCTCCACTCAGCTTTTGTCCACACAGAACGGCAGGCGCAGGAGGGAGGGGAGGGGGCCACATGGCCACAGGTGAGCTGGGCTGGAGAGAAATGCCATTGTGGGCGACAGAGCCACAAGGCCTGTGACACTGCCCAAATTGCCTCCAGCGACGGGGAAAAAGAAATAAAAGCAGAAAAAAGAGCAGCTTCATCCTGGAGTCTAAGCAGGGGGGTGGCTGCATCTGCAGGAGTAGGACCCCCCAGATCATCAGCATCATCTCGTGGAAGTTGAGCTGGTGCCTGCAGCACATGGAGAGTGTCACATGTACACAGCTTTTGAATCCCTCCAGGGATGGTCACTCCACCGCTTCCCTGGGCAGCCTGTCCCTGACAACTTTTTAGTGAAGAGATTTTAACTAATCTCCAATCTAAATCTCTCTTGGCACAACCTGAGGCTGTTTCCTCTCATCCTACTGCTTGATACCTGAGAGGAGAGACTGACCCTGACCTGGCTCCACCCTCCTGGCCGGGAGTTGTAAAGAACAGTGAGGTTCCCCCTGAGCCTCCCTTTCTCCAGGCTGAGCCCCCCCAATTCCCTCAGCCCTTCCTCACATGACTTGTGCCCTAGAACCTTCCCCAATTCAGTCACTCTTCTTTGAACAAAATTTTAGTTACCTTTAGCCATTTTTTATCTTTTACCCAGCGCATCCATGAAATAAGCCAACCAGAAGAATGGTTTGAAAGTCTGGAAAAAAATCCTTGCTGCAGCATTAAAACCGAGTGGCACCAGGATGATCTCAGAGACAGAGCACTTCATGCACTGCTTTGGTAACTCTGCCATGGGCAACTTATGAGCTCAGAAAAACAGAACAAGAATGTAACAAAAAGATAACACGGGAAAGATACCTGCTCCTCCTTCCTTGCAAATAAACTGGAGATGCCAGAAGCAGAGATTCTCCCAGGGATATAAAGGCACTAGGGAGCAAAAAGGGATGGCGGAGATCAGGTGCCAAGAGCCACCTCGGGGTACAGTGTTGTGGCTCTGGGGTTGCCCTTGTCCCCCCAGGACTGCACAGGCACAGAGCTGAGCACCCCCAAAAGCAATGTCTGTAAAGAGCAAATTGCTATTGTGTGAAGCAAAAAAATGTTACATAAATTACCACCAATTTAGTATAATTTAAGGGACAGCCTTGTCCAAGGAGACAATTGAGCATTTCTCAGAACAAAAAGGGAGGTAAACAGGCTGAATAATAGATTTCTAAAGCCGGAGAGAGTGTGAAATCCCTCTTTTTATTAGTACTATCATAGCACTGCAATTAAAATTGTTGCCTGGAGGAAGGAAAGGGAAGCTTTAACCCAGCCTGTTGGATGATCCCACCTCAGCACCGGCAGGACATGGTTCCACTGCTAATCCAGATCGTTAAAAAGGCATTGAGGGACACAGCTGGTGGTGATTTCCACAGTGATCACAGGCAGCCTGGCCAAGGTGGGCGCAGCAAAGCCCAGGAAAAGCAGCCTGTGATGGCCATGGATACCTCGAGCCTCCAGGGCCAGCTGGGGACCATGAGTATGAAGCAGAGCATGAGCAAAGGGGTGCTCTGGATTCCTGAGGACCTGCTGGCTACAGGCTGCTGAGAGAAGCTCCTGTCCCACTCATCACCAGTCTCTGGAGCCCTCGCATCTGAAATGATTAGCAATAAGCTCGTTTAGATGATCAGGGCTTCTCCCTCCCTCTCCCTCCCTCCCCTGTCACCCTCCCAGGAAGCAAACCCTGTTTGCCATAATTGATGGACACAATTCCCTGCAATTAGTATTTCAGCAGCAGGTAGTTAACCCTCGGGGCAGAGCTGGTTGTCTCTATTTGGCTTGCTCTCTCTGGCCGTGAATTCAGAGCAAGCTCTTCACATTCCTGTTTGCTTGCTGCCCCATCAGAGCAGCCAGCCCTCTGCTCCTCCATCCAAAAAAAGCTCACTGCTCAGGGCAGCAACGTGCTCCCTCAATCCCCCTTGGATGCAGAACCCACCCCAAAAAACCCCTGGGCCATGACAGCTTCCTGCTCCAGTAACAGGGCTGAGGTCCTTTCCCTGCCAGAGTGAATGCAGACATTAATGCAAAGCACCCTAATGACCCCAGAACCCAGGCTGATATTTAGACAAAAAGGGATCTGTTTATCCTCTAAGTTCCCAATAATCTGCATTTATTTTAATTGGCACTCATGGCAAGAGCATTTACAGACAGCAGCTGGGAAGGTGTAATTATGTTACTGTCTGAGGCACATGCACAGCCTACGGGGATTCTGCTCACAGAATAAAAAGGCAAAAACAACCAAAACCAAAGAAAAGGGACAGCCATGAAGCCATGGAACAGGTTGTCCAGAGGGGTTGTGGACTCCTCATCCCTGGAAGTGTTCAAGGCCAGGCCCTGAGCAACTTGGTCTGGTGGAAGGTGTCCCTGCCCACAGCAAGGGGCTGGAATGAGATTGTTTTTCAGAATTTAAACCCTTTGAACCCAAACCATCCCATAATTCTGTGACTTCTCATGATCTGGACCAGACCCAGGCCAGCGTGGAAGGCTTTGAACATCACACAGACAGCACAGGCAGTGCTGGAAAGAGGCTGATGTGTGCTGGGACTTCGAGGGCAGTACAGCTGAGGGAGCAGCGCCATCCACAGCGCTCTGCAAGGGAGGTGGAAATGTGGCAGAGAGCCTTGCAGGGGTTCTGAAAGGCAAGACTTTCCCTGGAGATATTAAATATCGTATAATCATAAAACAGCCTGGGTTGGAAGGGATCTTAAAAACCACCTTGTTTCAACCCCCAGCCATGGGCAGGGACACCTTCCCCTATCCCAGGGTGCTCCAAGCCCTGTCCAGCCTGGTGTTGGACACTGCCAGGGATCCAGGGGCAGCCACAGCTTCTCTGGGCACCCTGTGCCAGGGCCTTCCCACCCTCACAGGGAACGATTTCTTCCTAATATCTCATCTAAACCTATACTCTGTCAAATCTTCAGTCTTTCCAACTCATATTTTCGAAGACCTCCTGCACTGGGTGATGCCTGAAGGCATGCAAACACATCACAGCATTTCAGTGAGCCACTCTTCATCAGCTGAGTTCTCTTGCTCCAAATAAAAGGTGAAGTGTGTTGACTTTACACTTAAAGGCAATTTAAGCCCAGACCTCGGGTTTGCAGTTGGGTTGATGCAGTGGGATGCACAGAGGCCTCATGTCAGCTCAACACCACCAACGGCAACTCATGGAGCTGCTGTTCCCCAAACTAGAGTTAATTGTGTTCAAACCTCCCATATTCTAATTAAAGCTTGGTTTTCTTTTTCCCCCTCAGAGAATAAATGGCCAGTCTTTACCAGCTTAACTCTGTCCTAGAAAACTTTTTGCTTGTGAATAGTAATTTCTTTTCAGATCATTTTCAACAATATCACAACATGCCTCAACCTCTGTCCTAAATCCTCCCCGTCCTGGATATATTAACAAAACAGCTGAGAGCCAACCTGGTCAGAATATATAAAACTCAGATGGAAAAAAACCGAGGTTAACCACCAGTAAAATAACAAAAAAAAAAAAAAAATACCACCGCTTGCCCAAATAAACAAGAAGGAAATGCCAGAACACAAATGGGAGACTTTACCTGCACAAATTTCCTCAGCCCCAGCGTAACAGGGCAGAGGCACCCCTGAGGCTTGGGGTGGTCATGGTGCTGCATCAAATACTGGAGGGTCAGAGACAGTGCCCCCACTCCCAGCCTCTCCCCCTCCCCAGCACCTCTGTGTCACCATCACATTGTCAGCCAGGCCCAGAGGAGCCAGCTCCCGAAGTGTAATTTGTTATTCTGCTACGGTCATTTTCTGTATTAATTTTATGCGGCATCAAAAGCCCTTTCATATGTTAAACTCTAATTCATATGCTAATACCCAATTTATGGCGAGTTAATTATTTTTTGTCCAATTTATTACTCGGCGCTCGTTGAGGAAGGGAGAGGTGGCAGCGGGTGGAGTTTGGCACTCGCCCCACCTCCCGGCTGTGATCCATAGGGCACATCCCTGAAGCCCGCTCCGGGCTGGCACAGCCGTCCCTGGGCCCCCCAGTCATTTCCTTCCTGGTGGCATCTCTGGCAGAGAGGCTGGAAAAGTCTGCTCCAGAGCTTCGAACAGCACCGCTCAAACCGCCAGAGCTGCTCCACTCAGCTCCTGGGTTTGTCCAAGTGCTCCAGAGCATGTGCCAGGAAAGCGGGGATGGGGGATTACTGAAAAAAAATGGGATTTTCCAATGAGCAGTGGAATGATCCAGGCAGAAATCACAGAAAAATTGAACAGGCACCCACCTCTGCTCACAGCAGCCACATTCTGTCATCCCATCCCACGATTTTTGCTGCTCTGTACAATGGATGTGGGATGGTGGCTGCAGTTTCCCACGAACAGGCTCTGGGCTGTTCAGGACAGGCAGGAGGGGATGGGGACACTCAGGGGTGCCCCAGTCCCTGACCTGAGTGCACAGCCCACACACAGCACGTTATTCCACCCTCCCTCCCATCCCAGCAAGAGTTTTGCGCGTCGGGAAGAGCACCCACGCCTCCGCCACGAGCGTGTGCTCAGAGCTGTGATCAGTGGGACACACAGCAGCTCAGAGCAGTCCCTCGGCCCCGAGTCCCCACTCCCCAGCCTGCCACCACCACGTCCTGCACGGCTGGCATTGGTCAGCCAGCACCACACCAGAGCCAAGCAGAAAAACACGCGGAGGGGGCACGGAGCAGGGATGGAGAGCATATGCTAAACATAAAAAAACCACCATAGCAGTTTAGCCTTCACCCGTTTTGGGGGGTTTTTTTAACAGTCTATTTTCTGCTTGAGGAAGCAGGTGCATTTCCCATCCTCACAGCATCAGCAGCCGACAGGCTGTCAGAGGTGTGATGGCTCCAGGACAGTTGCACTGCCTGGGATTTCACATTCCTGACACATCCGATAATTATGCCAAATGAGCTCACCTCATCTTCAGCCTTGTGAGCCGCACAGATTAAATTAAGTGAAAGCTGTTAGTGTCACAGGCGGGGAAGGCAGGAGGGGACGGGCACCAACCCCCCTCCGTGCAGTGGGACGGGGCTCACGGGCCCCACCGCCGCTGCCTGGGCAGAGGATCCACCGGCAAGAGCGAGGGTCACCCCTCTGCCTCCCCCCGCATCCCAGCACTGCCCTGGGACAGACAGACAGACAGACAGACAGCACCACTGTCCCCCTTCCCCAGAGCCAGCCACTTCTCCCATCTCCCCAGCTCCCTTTTCCTCAAATCCTGCATGTAACGCCCCAGCCCATCCAGAGGATTTTGAGCATATATATATATATNCCAGCCCATCCAGGGGATTTTGAGCATATATATATATATTGTTTTGATTCTCCGTCTTACGTTTTTAGCATGGAAACCTCCATGATTTATTCCAACGATATGAAGGAGCTCCACTAGGCAAAATGAAGCTGTAACTCCCTCAAGCTAAACTCCAAATTCATTTCATAATCCTTAGATAAAAGCTTAGAAGCCAGAATATTCATTACCAACCCAGGCTCCACGAGCAGCTGGGGTAGTAATGGAATGGAGCAGATTTGACACAGGGGATGTTGCTACAGAAATTAGCCTGTCATAAGATTACAGGGACTAAGTGTTATTGGGTGATAAGGTGTGATGTGTTAATATTAAATTATCTCACCAGTTTAAAAAAAATTAAAAAAAAAAAAAAGCACTGATGAAACTCACATTTATTAAAAGCCCTGAGTATGGTATTAAAAGATCTAAGATAAACCAGTTTATTTCTGTGCTGGAGATCAAATTGAAAGAATTCTCCAGGAGGGATTCCTTTGAATGGAGCATTACAACAATAAAACAACAACAAAAAAAGAGCCTTTAATAAATGTTGGGACTAAAGAAGCCTTAAATATTCCAGACTAATCTCTCTTGGTAGAGTTCATTAACCCTTCATTCCCTTCCTTGTTGCATCAAAACAGGGATTAACTAGAGAGTGTTTCCATAAAGCTCTGTACATCCCAAATTCCTTGTCTATAGCAAGAGGAGATTAACCATCACACTGTGCTTCATGTGACACAAGGCTGGGACGGGATGCTAACAAAGGTTTCTGGAAAAAAAAATAATAATAAACCAAAGCACAAAGCTTAAGTGATTTGTCCAAGTCACCGGGACCAGCAAGATAACAACAGGGCCATTGAGTATCTGGAGTTTGCTTAAAAATTTGATTTGTTGCCATCAGACAGCAACAAATAACAGTGGGAACTGATGTGCATTTGTTCTGAGCCGCGTGGCCACATCCATCACGCCTGCTCCATGCTCATCCACTTACCAGTTTAAGTCACCACGGAGAAGCCCAGAGTGAATTCATGGCTGAAATTGTGGGATGTTGGGACAGGGAGGGATTTATGAAGCAGGCACGGAGTAGCCAGGCCACAGCAAAGGGGTGGGGGTTCCATGGAGCACAGCCTTGACCCACATAACCCCTCTAGACCCCAGCAGGGAGAGCTGGGGGGCTCTGTGGAGTAAGCCTGCCCTGCAGATCCTGCACAGAGCTCCCACGGGTTCCATGGGGCTCCAGGCTCACATTTCCCGAGGGATTCACCTGGAGTTACACCTAGGTCAGAAATTAGAAGAGGTTCTCTAATCTCTTGGAGTACTAGAGCAAGAAATATGGTTAGCTTTAAAAGGCTGGTAAGTTCATTAAAATAAAACATGAGCCACTACCTCCAAGTAGGACAGATGAGATCCACCAGCCCACACTCCCTACAGGCATTTCCCTGTCTCTCTCACCCACAACAAATTGTCACCCCCATGGACTGAAGGATCTGTGGGAGGAGTCTATAAACGTGGCCTATAGTCCTAGGCCCCCTAGATCCCTAAAGGAACCTCTAGGAAGGGGTCTATAAACTCCTGAAAAACGCTTGTGCTGTTTTCTCAAATCCCAGCTGTTTTTCCTTTTCCCCTGTAAGAACCCAGTGCTGTTTCCCCCCGATGGTTGGGGAGGAAGGTGATGGTGCCCAGCACAGCGAGGTCGCCCATGAGGGGTGCAGGGAGCAGCACCTTGCCTGGGGAGGGCAGAGGTGCCTCCCTGCCCACCCACAGCTGCTTGTCAGAGGGTCCAAATTATTGCATCCCCTTCAACTCCAGCCCGTGTTTTGTCCTGCTGCCCCACCACCTCTCTCTCCATCCCATCATGTTGCCCTCTCCTTGTTAAGTTCCTTGCTGTTGTACAAAGTCGAGGCGCAGCCCCTTCTCTCCTGAGAGGTAAAACCACATCTCCCCCTGCCCACACGCCCTGCAAGCTGGCAGGGGGGACCGTGCAGCTCCAGGAGAGCCAAGGAGCCTCCCCACCCTCTGTCCTGGGATGAATGGCAGCCCTCAGGCTCCAGAGGTGCCACAAGTGGCATGTTCTGCCCGTGACCCAGCCGACTGAATAATTCAAATCTTTTCAAATCCAGCTGCATTGCCTCTCTCTTCTCTTTGCTCTGGTGCGCTTGGCACAGCTCCGGCTCCACGTGAAGCAGGGGAGCTGCAGTGATGAACCTGCTCTACCCCCACCCCGGCTTCTGACCCGCAGATTATTCCATCCCGAGCTGCCTGAGAGCTGCCCTGAAAGCAAACCGCGAGGAAAAAGAAGATAAATTTTTCTCCCCAGTTACAGTAAATTCTGCAGTGGCGGGCTGCTTCTGTTCTCTCTGCACAAAGGATTACATTTTTTAAAATATTCTTTCTTTGAAATCTTTTGTGACCCTTGAGCAGCATAAAAATGCAACCCGGGGACGCCAAGCAAGGCTGGAGATCCACTGGGGGGACTCGGAAGCGAGCACGGTGTCGGCACTTAACAAATAATAAATAACCAGCATTAATTATTGATCACAACCCCAGCTAATCAAGTTTCATCCCTGTGGTTACCACGCTCCCAAAGCCCCCTTTGCTAGAGCCCGTGAACGGCCTTGCTGCGTGCGCCCGCCCGGCGCGCGGCTCCCCGGGAGCCCGGCGGATGCTGAGCGGGGACTGGGGAGGATGACACCCCACACACACAGCCTGCCCGCCTCCAGGCTCCCCGAGGGTGTCTGCACACCCAGAGCACGCCGGGTTTGCAGGGAAGCAGGGCTGTGATGGCATCCCGGGCGCGGGTGGGCTGCAGTGGGGTGCCACGGTCTGGGATTGCGGCGGGGCGAAGCGCGGCGCTCTGGCTTTGGCTGCACGGGGGTTTTCAGCTGTACAGCCTGGCAGTGGGTCCGGGAGAATCCCCGTGCAAGGATGCACCACCCAGACCCAGCGAGGTTCTGCCTCTTGGCCAGAGCCTTCCAGGGAGCCCCAGCCCCACCAGCCAACAGCTGCTGGTGGGTCAGGGCAATCCCCCTCAGGGACTGGGCCCCCAAAGCCCCTCACAGCCGCCTCTTGCCCTCCAGCCACCCGTGGCAGTGGTTCCTGCTCTGGCCAGGAGGAGGGAAGGGACAACACCTCTCTCTGCCACCTCCTGCCCCAATTTCACGAGCGGTTTGTGAAAGTGTGGTACAAGGGAACTCTGTCTCATGGTCCTGACAGGAGCTGCCTGCCTGCTCCCTTTACGGGGATGTTAAATCTTGTTATTAAATGCAAGCCATTATCAGGATGTCACCGTTGCCTCCTGATGAAGCCCTACACCTGTGCAGAGAGCCAGCCAACATTAGCTTATTTACTATTCATTATGAATGCTCCACACTGATTTGCCTCATCCTAATCTCTCTGTGGCTCGAGGATTTGTTTTCTCTGTGTGAGTTCAGGGCACTGGACCTCAATCCCTCCTCCCCAGAGATGTGTAGGAATTGCCTTTGCCATCCTGCCTCAAAATCTGCACAATTTGAGGGGAAGAAAAAAGAAAATATGAGGGTTTTGCTCATCATGTCCATGTGTTTTTCTTCAGGGAGGAGAAAAATCAGAGCTGGAAGTCAGGAAAGCAAACAGGATCTTACCAGGACCAGAAGAGGGGCTTGAGTTCCATATTCTTGCAACAGGAGATGCAGCAAGCCCACCCCTTCCCTCTGAGCTTCCCAAGCAAGCCAACTACTTAGCAAATAAGAAAAAACCTAAAAAGATTTGCTGAAGGAAGAGTTAAACACACACTGCAAGTCCTAAAAGCAACATTTCTGGAAGCTTTGATAACTCTGCAAACAGAAGATTGTGCAAATGTTTTACCCACATTCATATTTCCCAGTAGATGCACCCTTCCCCCAGACAATTTATGAGCCTTCATCCAAACCAAACATCCATCTTTCTTTCAAAGGCATTATGACCCTTTCCAAAATCTCCTTGAAAACGTGCATTTCAGTGATTCTTTCTTGCTGGAAGCAATAATGCCGGTTCCAAGAGCTAAAAAAAAAAAAAAAAAATCAGACCTTCTCAAAGTGCATGAGGTGAGGTTAAAAATCAGGAGGTGTTCACATAACTTGCACAGGTCTTTCACTTCAGGACACCATGGGATTGGCAGCAACCTGTTCCCAAGTGATTTCAAGGGCAATTCTGGCTGCAGATACACACACGGGAGATGGGACTGTGCTGGTCCCCATCCTTCCCTCCGACAGGAAGAGGCAAAGGCATCTCACAAGCCACGTGCAGTTTTTAACCGTCTTCTGCTGATTTTTAAGCACCCATCACTGCTTCTCACTCTGGGGAGTCCTCCCCACACAACACCGACCATGAGCGTGGCCGAAAGTTTGAATTTGCTTTTTTCCAGGTGTGTGGGAAAGCTGCTGCAGGGACACATCCCAGCCAGGGACCCAGGCACAGCGACACAGACATCTCCGAGAAATCAGGGCAGCGAGTGCGGCAGTCCCCGGGAGAAGAGCTGCCTCCTGCCTCATACAAGTTTCCTGATCACATTGTATTCCCTCCTGCTCAGGCAATATGCATTTGCTAATTTGTGCTGGAAAGGAGGGAATTCAGTATTCCCCTCCCTCGCTGCGTGGGGAATAGCCCAAATTTTCCAGAAATCTCCCCTGACTTGTCCTTTAAATAAAGCTTAAATAATGTCATACTGTCCTTTAGGCAGCTTATGTCAGATATATTAAGAAATACAAATATATTCTCATATACAGAGACATATATACACAATAGCCTCTTTCAAGCTGCCCAGCGAGTAGAGCAGGAAAACACACAAATTTTCAAATATCTACAGATGAATATTGTGGGTCAGGCCATTGACCCTTCCTTACCCCCACAGGATCCCTGGCAGACGCTTTGGAGAGCTGCTCCATTGCAAGGCGCTGGCCCTGAGCAGCCCCGTCCCTGCTCTCCCCCCCTCATTATTACCCACGAGGTCAGGCAAAGCACGATGGAAAATGTTGTGATTATTTCTTGGGAGGGAGCATAAGGAGCCTTTCAGCCTGGGTGATGCTGGGAGCTTTATCTTCTGTCAGATAAGGAATCAATCCTGGCTGTGGTCAGTCCCACAGAGAAGGGAGGCACAGAGGGGCTGAGACCCTCCTGCCCCATGGACAGACCTGACCAACGCCACCAGGCTCTGGTCATTGCTGCCGTGACCCTCCTTTCTGGTAGCCACCAGCTGCTAAAGGTCCCTGGAGCATCCCATAATCTGGGTCTCTTTTTAAAATCAGATAACGGAGAGCAGTGTTTAACTCCGTGGTGGGAAATGCACATTCCCATCCCTGCAGGGGAGGAGGAGGGAGCTGGGGATAGAGATGCCCCAGGAGGAGGCAGGATGGGGCTGCTCAGGGACCGAACACTGTTTGCACCCCATTCCCACCCAAGCTGGAGCTTTTTATCCTCCACAGCAAGACCAGCAGGAGTGGGAATTTTCTCTCTCCTCTCGGCATGCCTTTGGTCCACGGAGCATCCTAGAGCTCCACAGATCTCGTGTTGCTCCAGGGTTTAAGGCAGATTCTCACTGCCTGACTCAAGGGATGTGGAAATCAGCATAAAATGGGATTTGGAGAGCAAAGCTGTTACTAGGGATAACTGATAGCAGAACAGGGAATGTCTGTCGGAGCCGAGGACCCTGCCCGGCTGCACACTGTGCTGCTGCCTTCCCACAGCCGTGTGGCGAGTATTCAGGGGAGGAAGAGGCATCCAGGAAAGAAATCCCCCTTGCCCATGGGGCTGAGCATCCCTTCTGCCCCGGTGTCCCTGCGCAGCTGTCCCCGGGGCCGCAGGGACCTCAGTCCCGGCTCCTGCCGGAGGAGAGCAGGGAAGGAGCTGGCACGGACAGGCTCTTTTCTCTCAATGGCATCGATTATTTCTGTAATCAGCACCTCGTTGCCGAAACTGAACATCCATTATTACAGGATTCTAAAACAAAAATAACCCAAGGGAGGGAAAAAGATGTAATTCAGGCGCCGCTCCCGAACCGTGCGCGTTGGGTCAGTGCCGTCTAGAGGCAGCACACCAGTGCAAAACGCCCCAAAACACCCACATCCCGGGGTTCTCCCGGCGCTTGGAGACCTTGTGGCGCCAGAACGCCGGGAAGGGAGATCGGAGGGGATGCTCTGTCCCCCTCTGTGCAGAGCAGCAGGTCCTGGCTGCTGTCCCATGGGCACAGAGGTGCGAGCCGCGCCGCAGCCAGGCAGCCCTGCGAGCGAGCAGCACCGCATCCATCCCGCATCCCAGCGCTGCATCCCGCATCCCAGCGCTGCATCCCACAGCCCGGAATGGCTCTGGGGGCAGCCACACCCCCCCGGGAGGGAGGCACAGCCCAACGTGCCCGCCGCTCGCAGGCCGCCGCTGTTAATATGCGTGGAGCTGTATTAATAGAGCTGCTAAACACCGCCGCGGGCCACAGGAGCAGTTCAGCGCTTCGTTTTCATCCCAAATTAGACTGGAACAGCCAAACAGGAACTTTTTTTTCTTTCTTTCACTGATGGAAAGTTCAGGAAAAAAGTACCGAATGAGAAAATGAGGGATGAGCAAGTGCCACATCATTGCCGCCGGTGGGATCCAGGCTGGGGCTGGATCTGCCTGTGCTGCCCTGCCTCGTGCTCACACTCCTTTAGGGCACCTTATTTCGGTGTGACAAACCTGCCCACAGGACCCAGCTGGCTTCCTCAGCCTGGCTTCCCCAAAAATGGTTGCAGACACCCCGGGGTTTATGGCTGGTCTGCAGATAAGGCCAGGACGAAGCTGGTACCAGCTCCCTAACTGGGACTAAATCCTTGCTATCATCCAGCCCAAAGAAGCCTTTGGCACAACCCAGGTGGTCCCTGCTCCCATCCACCCAGGAGCAGCAAAGGTCTCCAAAAGCATCTCCCCTCTACAAACCTTTCCATTCACTTTTGTTCACTTTTTTCCCCCCTCAGAAAATAAAAATTTTTCCTCAACATGTTTAGGAGAAAGGAGCCTGCATAATGAAAGAATAAAATTGCCTCCTGTGCCTGGAAACGCTGTCCTATTTTGCAATGATTAACTCTCTCTATTTGCATGCTGCCCCTTCCTGGCTAAAGACTCAGGGGGACAATTTCCAAACACTTTCTAATCTCACAAGGAGCCTGCACGCAGTGTTGTCATTTCCTGACAACCCCCAGCGTGGCTGCATCGGGCAAGCTCCACTTTTGCTCCCTTTTACTGATATTATTTCATATTTCTGCTGCTGGCTTGCCCACAGCCAGGGCCCTGCCATGCTGGGTGCTGCGCTAATGAGAAGGATGATGCTTTCCTCACCGTGGAACATTGCTGCATAAATCAGGTGGTGCTCACATGAGAAATGGGCTATTAAGACGCATCACGAGGGCATCATGGGTTTTGCTGAGTTTTTATTCCCATGCTCCCTTGCTGGGGTATCAGGAATTGCTGTTCCTTTTCTCTCCTGGGCTTTGCAGTGAAGGTTTCCCTGGACAGGGTCTCCCCAGATCACCTAAACATCCCAAGGTGGTACCTATCTATCTATTGATGAAAAGCAATCGGTCAGCCCATGCAACTCCAAATTATGCATTATACACCCTAGGCTGTCTCTCAGGGGAAGTGCAGGAACACCAGTGTCTTTGGGGCTGGGAAAGCAATTGGAAATCAAAAGGGTTGGGCACTCTCTAATCACTATAGCAGGGTTTTATTAAGCAAATTATTACTGAGCAAGTAAATAAAGCAGCAGGAACCAAAGTGGTAATCAATAGGATGGTTTGATCCAGGGCAGCCTGAGCATGGCCTCGTGCAGACCCCACAGAGCTGCCAAAGCCAGGCCCACAGCCAGGGCCGAGGGGGGACACGCCAGTGCACAGTGCTTGAGGGGGAGCCGAGGGGGAATTAGTAAAATAAACCCCAAAAAAGGAGCTAGATGGGCACAGGCTGGGATAGGAGTGTCTCAGGAGTCTCCACACTTTTACATCTCAGTCACACGCTGGCCCCACTGCGGCCATATCCCATGAGATATCCCCCACGTGGAGGCAGCAGCACAGGGCAGCACACGCCCCCTTCACAGCCCTTTTTCTGCTCCCAAAAGCACCAGCAGCCCCCATCAGCTGTGATCTGCTGCAGCCCCCCTCGGCACAGTGCTGTCCCCTCCCAGCAGAGAGGGAAAGAGCCACGCTGGGAGTCTCTGATCTCCTGGAAAAGCTCCCGTGTTGCACTTTCCCCTCTGTGCAGATGCAGGAGCCAGCACGGAGCACTTGGAAAGCCTCCCGAGCACCCAAGGCAAAGCTTTCCATCTCCACGCCGAGCCTGCCCTGTTTGCCAGCCCAAGCTGGAGTGCAGCATCCTTTGTGGGCAGGCTGTGGCCTGGGGTTGGGAACAGTGGTTTGCTGCCCCTCGAGCACAGAGCACCCTGCAGTCCCAGCCCAATCCCAGTGCCCTCAGAGCTGACCCAAACCCCTCTGCTGAGCACAGCACCTGGGCAACTCCCCTTGGCGTGTATTGTGGGCCTGGAGGTGATCAAACCCTGGATATTTGTTATCAGAGCACCACAGAAGTGAGAGAGGCCTGGGTGCCCTGGCGGGGATAAATCACAGGCTCAGAGGGAGCAGTGATGTATGTGCTGGCTGTGCTCGGGCTGCATCACTCACCAGGGCCAGCACGGCAGCCTGGCCAAGGCTGAGGAAGCCGATTTACTGGCTTGGGAGTGCTGTTTGTGACTGACCCATGCCCAGGGGAGCAGCCCTGGATGGGGATTTTGTCACAGCAGGGGAATGTGAGCTGGCTGTGGACGTGTTCACCCTCACAGCCACGTGCCCAGAGAGAGCAGTGCTTTAGTGCTTTCCACCTCCCTTCGTTCATCCTTATCTCCTGTCTCCCCAGCCATGATCTCAGAGGGAAAGAGGCACTATTTGTCCCCCTCCATGCAGACAGGAGTAGAGCCCTCCCTCCCCAACACGCACAGACAGCCCTGCACTGCTTGATGCTACTGGGAAGTGTCAGTGTCCAATATGTCCCGAATTTCCTGCTGCACCAGCCCAGCTGTAATCAGCTTTGGATTACCATAGTCTCCTAAAGTACCAGACTCTGATAACATCCCTTCTGTTACTGACTCTCTAAATCTCCCCAGTCACGCAGATGGCGTCCCCCCAGCAACCCAGCACCAATTACTAGGAAGGGTAAAGGACCCCAAAATAGAAAATAAAAGAAGTTAATAATGAGGGGAAAGCCAGACCCTGTTGCAGTGAGCAACTGGGGGCTGGTTTTCTGCAGCAGCACAAAGTCAAGAGGACATGAAGTGAAATCAGACAGCAGTGAGTTCAAAAGTGACCACTTCCCATAACGTGTCATTAACCTCCAGAAGATGCTGCCGCAAATTATCTCCGAGGTCTCAGTGGTGCAGGGCTTGGGCTGATCCGAGGCTCAGATTGATGGTGAAGGGAGCCACGGCCACCTGAAGAACAAGACAAAAAATGCCATGTGGGTTACAGGGGTTTATCCTTCAGGACACAGTCCGAGGGTTTTCTGAGCACAGAAAGAATTTCCCTTTTCTCAACAGTCACCATTTTCCCCCCATCCTTTTCTTGAAGCAGCAGGAACATCCTCTGCAGCAGCTGGTCCTGTCCCAGTGCTTTGAGCAGCCTGGTGTGTACTTCTCATCTGATTTTCCAGCAAGTCGCCAGAGGCTCCTCACCTGAGCTGCTTGTACCTCAGGATGCCCTTTGGTCTCCAGCTTTCCAAAGGTGCCGTTTTCCAGGCAGGAACGTGCTTTGGTGAGGAGCTGCACCCACATCAGCACAGCCCATGCACGGCAGGGTCACAGCACACCAGGGCTGGCTCCTCTCCCCATCACGGATTGGAGAGTGGAGATCCTGAAAATCAATGACTGCTGCTTTCCAACACTTGTCCTCATTCCAATTAATTCTGGCTTTAAACAACCTTGCAGAGGGGTTTTTATCAATCTGGTTGCCTCAAGTGGTAAAACTCGGGTCACGTGGGAAAGGGATGGGGCCCAAAAATAACTGCAGCAGCCAGAAAACAGATAGAGGTTATTAATGATTTTTTTTAAGTCTCTGTCCTGCTTGGTGCCTGGAGTACCTCCCACACTACAGCCGTGGGCATGGGGCAGGTCTGTGAGGGACAAACAGCCCTGGCATGGAGCAGCACAAAGAAAACTGCCTCCCACTGGCCTGGGACACGGAGAGTGACACTGGGTGTTGTCCCTGGGGACCACATGTTGCAGCATTAATGTGTTTAAAATCCCCGTGCGAAGAGCTGGGAGAGCAGGTGCTCATGGTGCAGGTGCAGGACAGTCCCAGGGGGACACTCAGGTCCCCGGTGCTGTGAAGGTTTCAAAACAAAGCCTGGCATGTCCCAGGAACCCTCCAGTGACCCTGCGCTGGCCATTTGTCACCCTGGCCGAGCAGCAGGGGCAGCCAGGAACAGAGGGCTCACAGCCCAGCCTGGCACAAAGATGTAAAGGACGAAAAAAGAGCTGACAGAGAGCAGTGTGAGAAACTTTACAGGCTCTGGCCTTTATCCCTCTGCACGGCGAGTGGGAAAGGACAAAGGGAAAAGCCTGGCACCTCTGCAGGGACACAGAGCCAGCTCTCGCTGTGACACGCAGGCCTCAGCATTGCCATGCACAGGATTTTCCTCTGGGTAAGGCAGCCGGGGGTTTTAAATTCCTTAACATTTTCAAAAGGCTGATAAGGTAAATCCTCCGGGCCCCAAGCAAGGCTCCCACTGGACCCCACAGGAGTTTTGCCTGAATACCGCAGGATTATTATAGCCAGAATATTTCTGTGGATTCAAATCTGAGGCTTTTCATACACAGCCTGTAGCTGCAAGTTTTGTCAGTGAACAGTCTCGATAAAGCCTTCCTGATTTTCCCCCCGTTTTAATATAATTGGTATTTCTCCCCCTGTAATCCAGGCAACTCCTTTTCTATGCCATTTCACACCAGCACTGAGGATTTACTTTTTCCTTACAAAAGGGAAAAATCAGTTTCTCCCCCTTGTGCTCCAAATGTTCCTTTTCCACCTGGACAAGCCCCGGGGGGGCCCTCTGAGAGAGCCACAAGAACCCCAAATCTGAGTGGGAAGAGAGCAGCAATCCGAGTCCTGTGGCATCACACCCGCCCCAATGGGATGGGAAACACAGTCAGAAGAACAGGAGGGGATTTTGTCTCCACCATCCATGTCAAACTGCTGCCCAGCAGAGCCTGACCCTGTTGATGGAGGCACGGGGCACACCTGGCCGGGTCTGTGAGGCTGGGGCAGCCCAGGAGCTGCGGCACTGGGTGAAACACTGTCCCCCAGGGCTCGGGGACAGGGCGGTGACAGCACTGGGAACAGGGCAGTGACAGCGCTGGGGGCTTGCTGCAGGCAGTGATCACACTCTGCCCCAGCTGCTGTGAGGCTTCCAGACTGCAGAATTAAGTCTATCCATTCGGCTTAGTGCCCTGAGCTGCTCAGCAGCTTTGCCTGCTCCTCCTGCAGGGCAAGGGGTGAGGACTGGAGGGAATGCTGCCCAGAAAGAGATGCTGAAGCAGCATCTGGAGGAAGGAATTTCTTCTTGTTGGTCTCTTTTTGGTCATCAGCATTCATGACACCTCCTCTTAGTGATGTCCTGAGAGATGCCATCACCCAGCAAAAAGGTGAAGCTTGGAAGCGTCTTTAAAAAGCACTGTGCAAGTGTACAGCTCCAAGGTGATACTCAGAGAGGTTTTAGAGGCTGTACCCTCTCTCCTATGGACCAGCACAGAGGAAAATTGAGTCAGAAAGGAGGAAAATAAATTTCCTTGCTGGGACAGCGCTGTGCTGCCCAGACGTCCATAAAGGAGCTTTGTCCTGAGCATCTGAGCCTCACCCGGGGGATCACCTGCAGCCACAGCCCAACTCCCCGTTCCAGGCAAGGAGGGATCAGCACTGCCGACGTGAGCCAGCAGAGCCCTGAAGCAAATGGGAAGGAAGAGGAGCGAGGCTGCAAAGCCCAGGTAATGTGTAAATCGATAGCACAGCAGCTCAACAGCCTTTCGTTACAAATCCAGGCAGCCACGCTTACAAACACCTCCAGTTTAACAGCAGATTTCTCATCAGCTCAGCAAACCTCCATTCTTTAGGCACAGGCCCGCTCTGCATGGCCTCTGCCTGCCTGGGCTAGGGGAGAGATAGCAGCTACAGCCAAAGAGATGGAGTGTCAGGGGTCTCCAAAGACGCCCAGTACAAAGCTGCAGACAGCCCTGATGTTCCTGCCCATCTGTGTTTCAGTGCTTGGCCCTCCCTTCTCCCACATCACACAGGGACATCTAGAGACCACCTCCACCAGCTCCAGGGAATTAAAAACAGAGTGTCCATAGAGGAATTAACAGTTCTGCTAGCTGGGTGTGTCAGCCAGGCTGTGGCTCACCAGGCTGTGTTATCCCAGACCAGGAGGCTGCCCAGCACCCAACCCCCAACTCAGTCTGGGGCTGGATGAAATACCACTGAGTGGCACAGCACCCCAGGGAGGTGGATAGGCTCTGGGGCTGGCACACAAACCCCCTGTGTGTGTGGCAAGGTGAGTTTGGGTCAGTTCCCTCTCCCAGAGACTGCTTTTCAACTCTGGGGGCAACCCACATCCCATCCCATCCCATCCCATCCCATCCCATCCCATCCCATCCGCCACTCCTTGCCAGTTCTTCCCAGCTTGTTAAAACCAGATTAAGCTTCTGGGTTCAATTTACTTTCAGCCCCTCTGTGACAAGTGGTAAAAAGTACAGTGCTCCCTTTCCACCTGTAAAAATCAGGCTGCAACAATCCCGTGGATTCGTATATTCCTCTGTATTTCAGAAAGGATGAAATGCACCACTGTGAGCCAATCCTTACAGCTGTGGGTGCCACACCAGCATTCCTCTGCCCACAAGGAGTATTTTCTTCCACCCTGCAGGGAGCCACAGCAATAAACAAAATCTCCTCAGACACAGCAACACATTTCAGCCTTACACTTGTTCTTCTCTACTTTTACGGCAAAGAGGTGCTATAGAGACAAAGTGCTGAGTGCTGCAGGGCCCTGCTCCTGTCCCCAGGTCCCATATCCCTGGTCTTCACCCATGTCCCACAGGACATCCCTGCAGTGTCCCTTCCACTGCCTATCCCTGCATCAGAGCCAGGAGCTCCCACAGAGACATGCAGGATTTGAGATGGAGTAGTAGGGAAAAACAATTTGGAAAATTGGGAATAGCCAGCAACAGGTGCTTCAAAGCACTCCGGAAGCTGTGCATGACCACAGAGTCCCTCCACAGACAAGTTTTTGAATTAGAGCGTTGAGAACATAACATCTAGAAAAGGGGTTTACTGGATGTAAAATCACTCCACAACTTATACAAAGAATGTACACATACCTCTGATTTCCCTCAACAGATTGGGAAAGCTGGCATGAACAACACCCTGCAGCAAAAGGCCCTTCCACTGCTTCATCCTAAACCTGCCAGCTCATTCTCTCTGCTGAGGGATTGCACGTGTGCCCACTGGAAGGGACCAACAGGAGCAGCTGTGGAGCTCCAAAAAGCACTGGTTCAGGGAACAGATGCTGGTATTTGCTACACCTGCAAATGCACCTCATGGCCACGAGATCAGGGACTCCACGGAGCCTGAGCAGCACAGCTCTGCTCTGAGGGCACAATTGTCTCATCATCAGCTGCCATCGTTGCTGAAGGGAATTAATTTTTTATTTGGTTTTATTAACCTTCACAGGTCTAGACCCGAGGCCTGCGCTTTGCAGCTCACACACAGGAAAATATGAAATCGCCACATCTCCCTGTTTAAGATATTGGCAATCGTGATGTGCCATCTGCCCTGTTATTAAACACTGTCTCAAATCCACTGATACAGGGGAAGCAATTTCCTAGGAGGTGGGAGAGCCCAGCTAACCCTCCACTGCTGCATCCACCACACCACCCTGGGCCTGTCCCCAGCCCCTCCAGACCTCACCCTGCTTCTCTCTCTCACCTGTCTGGGACAGGGTCTCATTCCTGGTACAGGAAGCCATCCCATCTGATTTATTGCATTCAATAAGAAGGAGGAATTTAAAACAGGTTTATCCAGAGGCAAGTTTTGGAATGTTTCTGCATCTCTACCTTTGTTCCCAAAAGAATGGAACTTGTTTTGAGTGGAAGAGGTGATTTGGGACAGTTTGCAGCTGTCCCTGGGGCACGGCAGAAGCTGAGCTAAAGTGCACCTTAATGATGTGCCCTTGTGCATCCTTTCAAATACCTGCATCTTAATTACTTCAGAGGACAAATGTCTGATGCTAGAAATGCAGCTAACCCAGCTGGAGTGTCTTTCATGCCTTCCCAGCTCATTTTGCCACTGGTTCCTTCAAAGCAAACCATAAAGCCAAAACCATTTCCTTTAACGCGCTTGACGGGGGTTTGATGTGAGTGGTGGGCTCTTTCATCTGCTGCTTCTTCAAAAGAGGATGTAGATAAAAGGATGAGAGGAGGAGGGGTCCTTGTGCACGTTCGTATTGCTCCCGGAGACTCGCTTGCTCGGCACTCCCTCCGTCAGCACAGCCCATGTGGTCCCACGTCACAGCTCCAGCTCCAGGCCTGTCCTTGTGGCCCTTGCTGTGGGACTGGGATCCTCTGTCACAGCCACCTGGAACAGCGGAAGCACAGGATGGGGACAGGGCCAGCCAGCTTGTCTTGCTGGGACCAGTTCCCAAGCATCTCTGGTTATTAAGGCAGAGGGATCCAGGGGTTTGGGGCACCACAGTCGCACTCTGAGTCACATTTCCACAGCCCTTCACCTTCTCAGCTCACTCAGACAGTGCCAGCACAGCTGGCAGGGCAGGGCAGGGACCCCCCAGTCCCTCATTCCCTCAACTTTCCCCCACACTCTCTCAGGCATTCCTTCACAGTTTTTCCCCACTTCTGTCCTGGAGGGCTGAAATTTCACCTTTCCCAGCAGGAAAAGAGCTGGGAGTCGAAAGGAGGCTCTTCCATTCCTCTCCTGCTGAGGGGCTGAGTGATCAATGCAAAACAGCACGAGGAAATGGGCCCGGCTGGGGCAGGGCAGCTTCTCTACCCCAGTTTTGTCTCACGCAGTTTGTGAAGGACTCTGAACATCCCCTCGTCCCTCCCCGCACGCCTGGGGACAGCTCCGTCCCCTCGCACACCGCGGGCAGCAGGCAGGATTCCAAGCATCGCTCCCTGCTGCAGCTCCTGAGCAGCTCCCTGGGCTGTGCGTGTGTTGCTGTGCACAGCAATAGAGAGAGCAGCCTCACACCGTGCCGTAGAAAGCAGAAGTGTGACAGACTTTATTTTGATTCTAACTTTTATACAGAGATATATACATAATAGTGTTTGGACAGTGTCATTCCACCCCTCAGGGGGATTGGTTGAAGCCTTGTAGCTTCAGTTAGCAAAACATAAGATTAGAAAGAGAGAAGAATGTCCCAGTTTATCTTGTTTTCCTACAGAGTTCGTGAGAAGGAGAGAAATTCTTCGGACTGTACGTCCACATGCGTGTGCCACCCGAGCCCAGCGCAGGTCACACCGACAGCGGCTGCTGCGTTGCTCTGGCCTGTCCGAGCAGCAGAGAGCGGCCACTCTTCCCCCTGACCCCCGGGGGTCCCCACCTGTGCCACGAGAGCGTCAGCCAGGGCCAGGTACTCGTATCTCCTTCCCAGGAACCGCAGGAACAAAGAGCAGAGGAGAGATAAGGGCGAGACAAGGATGAGAGTTGACAGCGCTCCCATCTATCACCTCAGGTCTTACCCTCAGCACTCATTAAAGCGCTGAGCCTTCGAGTCATGAGATTGGAAGTGATAAAAAAAAAATCAAAACAACCTCTAATGGAATGGTTTCTTGTAGAACAAAGAAACAGCACTTCTGTTGAAAAGTGAAAAAAATCTGTTTTGACTTAAAAATACTTTGCTATTGCAAGTGAAACAGAGAGATAAATATATTATAAATATATTTCATTTAGGTTTTATCACTACAACTCTGACATTTACATTGTATTAAAATTTTAATATTAATACTGTGCTGCTACATAATATTTAATACGAAAATTAAATATATATATTTAAGTTAATACTTCGTATGTCAAAGTCCAAATGGCAAAATCCTTTTCCTTCATCAAAGATAAAAGCACCCAGCACTAATTAAAAGTGATCTGATGCTACTGAGGCTCAGGACCAAGAGCAGCACCAAATAAATCCCCTGGAAATAAATTGCAATGATGGCAGCAATGTTTGTAAGAGCACCTCGGGGGCTCCTCACTGCCCAGCACTATGTGGAGATCAGGAAGAAAATGACCCCTGTTGCTCTCACACCTCTGTGCATCACACAGTGTGAAAGCAGAGCAGGAGCAGCGAAGAACGTGTGGAGAAGTGGGGTGAGGAGGGATGGTCGGTGGTATCTTGCAGGAAAAACATCAGCTGTGAGAATGAGTCAGTCCAGCCAGAGCTCAGCAGGACTGGGCTGGCCATGGATGGGGCCGGGACCCCAGGGAAGGGAGCACTGCCCCAGGGCAGTGGGTTTGGACTGGATGCCATCTCTGTCCCCATCCTCTCACCACTCAGATGTATTTCTGAACCATTGCCATTGATACCAAAGCATCCACACAAGGAGTCCAGAGGAACTGTGTGATCCTACAGGAAATCCACCACCGAGTCCCCAGGTTGCCATTGTGGCCAGCAGAAAAGGGAGGCTCGTGCTCAGAGTGGAGTCCCCGGGCACCCAGACCACAGACCCCAGCCAAGCCATGCGCAGCTCTTCTGGTCCCAGCAGGCAGCTGAGTGCCCGTATTTCTGTGCAATCCACAGCTTGCTGGACACCCAAACCCTTTGGGGCTATCCAGGCCTTACCTCCCCGTGTCCATAAAGCACCACCTACGGCACAGCCCTTGGTCCTCTCCAGGCACAAAGAGTTCAGGTGTTGCAGCCTGACACATCTCAAAATCAGAGAAAACCAAGGGGAAAACAGGGCACCCTTCTATTCCCCTGATTTCTCAAGCTCCCAATCCCACCAGCGATATTCCCTCAGCCCCCTGTTGTTCACCTCTGAAGCCTCAAGCCTCCACCTCCACCAGCCTGGAGACCACCCTCGCTCCCTTCCTGATGGAAAATCCATCTGGGGCAATTCGGCATGGGCAGGCAGGACCGAGAGCACCCTGCCCACGGCTGGCCAGAGGCTCCCTCCCACCAGGGAGGAACTGCAGGCACGGGGAGCTGCTCCACAGGGTCCCCTCTCCCCTCAAGCTCCGGCTCCCCAACTGCCTCTGCTTAATTAGAGGCCAGCTTTGAACTGTCTGTGCATAACCAGACCTAATCTTCAAACTGAATATATTTAATGGGGCTGATCTCCATAATGGCTGTGTCTGAGGCCCTGGATTTCAAAGCAGCTCCACTTTACGGGACTTTGTCTGGTAGCTGCAACCATATAATAGGGCCTGGTTTTAAACCAGGAGTGTTTAATAGGATCTGATGTTTAAAGTGCATGTAACTAATTGGACCTAATCTTCACAATCCTCCTTTCCTCCCCCTCTCCTGCTGTTTTTCCTCCTCCTTTGCTGCTCTCCCTGCCTCCAGCACAGAGATGCTCCATCCCTGCCATGGCAGATCCCCACCTTTCCTGGGAGCCCCGCCAGGATCATGAGCTGATCTCACAAGGATCATACAAAGGTCTTTCAAAACCCTCCAGGGTTTCCCAGACAAGCTCCTAATTCCTGCTGCAGTTCTGCTCTCACCATCTCCTCCTTAGGAGTTTACCCAGGCCTGGCTTGTCCAAGGGACACAGGCACAAGCCCATCATTAGAGGCTTGTTTTAACAGGAAGGTGAATAGTGGCCAAAAAAACTCCAAACACCTGATCTGGGGAATGGAAAACACATGGGGGCTTTCTGTCCTCTGCAACAATCAGCAGCGTCAGACTGTTTTATTTCAGTATTGCCCTCTCTGGTGCTGTGGTAAAAGTTGCACTCTTTGGAAGAAGAGTCCTCTCCAGAAGTAGCCAAAATGTTCTGGTTTTTGAGAATTGTAACTAATTGTCTGGAACAACAAATTCCTTTGCCTCGTCATTTATGAAATTGGAAAAAAAATATATAAAAGGGTTTCCTGTCATCCCTTCTTCACAAATTTCAAGCATGAGGAGTCAGCATCTCTTCCAAGCAAAGAAGGCACAAAATACACACACACAGTGTTTCTAGAGCAGCTCTGATCAGTCCCCTGCCCATTTACATCCGAGTCTCAGGTGTGCCCACCTCCAAGGACAGCAAACCTGTGCCTCAGTTTCCCCTGCCCTCGCTCCCTGCAGTGCTGTGAGAGAACAAGAACAGGAGGAATTTGTACTTCATGGCCCATTACTGTCAAACCTTTCTGCAATGCTCCTCAGACCCAAGAGAAAAATATTCTCAACCCCAATTGACCAAGAGAAGCTAAAGCAGAGAGAAAGCAGGGGTTGTTCTCAGCAGAGAAGGTGTGGCTGCCCCATCCCTGGAAATGTTCAAGGTCAGGCTGGATGGGGCCCTGAGCAACCTGGGCTAAGAGAAGTGTCCCTTCCCATGGCAGTGGGGCTGGAACAAGAGGACCTTTAGGGCCCCTTCCAACCCAGACCATTCTGTGGCTCAAAGGGCCAGGAAGGATGGAGTGTGCAGATCCTGACAGCCAGGACATCTCACATCTTCAGCCCCTCGTGTGATTGACAAACCCTTCCCTAGGAACACTCCTACCTCCCTGTGCCAGCTCCAGCTCCAGCTCCACAGCTGCCCAGGCAGGGCAGCCCAGCAGGGGCTGTGCCATGGGGTTACACACCCACGCCTGCCCCGTGCTGCACCTCCACCATCGCCCACCACTGCCGGCTCTTCCCCTGGAATCAATCCACCCTCTTCTATCTGCAGCTGAATGCAGCTCTGGCACTGCCCTGAGATTTATGCTTCACACAAGCAGTGACAGACAGCAGGGTTGGGAGGTTAAGGAAGCAATATTTCCAGAATTTGCATGAAACAAGGGCATTTCATAATTTAGCTGATGCAGATTTGGATAAGATGAAATTTTTGGCCATTTTATAATTAGATGGCTAATCATAAAATAACCTTTGCGAGTCATCAAAAACCATTATTATACAAATGAATTCCTGCTTGGTGCTAAACTCACTTTACCCTCGTCCTTGAGGACCAGAGACAGTAAAAGACGACCTTTTTTTTTGGTAGAATTCATTCTGCAGCCAGCCCCATGGTTTTACTATGTTTTATGGATCACAAATGCTTAATCAATAATGCAGTGCTTTCGGGAATGATGTTCTTTCTCATGTCTCTCTGTCTGGAATTGTTTGGCTGGCTGCTCACAAATCTTTTGACGTGGATTCATTGTTCTGGAGATACCCTTCCCTGCACCTCAGGGCAGATTCATCAGCTGAGCCAGGAGGATTGGGAAGGTTTATTGGGGTAAAAAGAGATGTTGTGGCAAGCAGGTAGAATCATTGCTCTGGGTTTGCTGGTCGACCTGTCAGGTTAATGAATGGCCCTAGAAAGCCATTAAGTATGCAGCTGCTGGAAGATCCCTTCTTCAGCAAATAAAAACAAAGCTGGAGCACCTCTTCCCACATGCCAGTGCTGCTTTTCTCAGAAAACAAGGACAAGAAAGGCAATTGCTGCCCCCTCCAAGCCCAGGAACCCAGTGCATCTCAGTGCTTGGGTGTGGAGATGATGTTTCCCAGAAAAGCAAGTTTGCCTCTCCTGGGGTTTCCCTACTCTTAATTTCTGTCCAGTTATAGAGGGACAGATGTGTTTCTCCATTAGAGCTCTAGACGGGGTCCAGCATCCCCAGCACAGACCCCCACCCTCATCTCCCCCCATATCACATTATTTCTCTGCCCTGGAGGGTTGTTGTGAGAACTGCACTAAGCAACACACAAAACAGCCCTGCGCCAGCACTGGGGATCACTCAGCTCCAGACCAGCCCTGACCCCAAACTCACACCAAGCTTCAGCAGCACCCTGGGCTCCTGTCACCACACTCATCTCAGCACCAACTTCTACAGCTTTGCTTCAGGATCAAAGCTTGAGGGAAAGAGGCACTTAGAACAAGTACAACTGTCTGGAGATAAGGAAAATTAGGAGAAAATGGCTGGACATTTTGAAATTTGGAGTCAAAGCAACAACCATGGTCTGCAGGGCAGCCCCTGACCAGAAAAAGTGGTGAGAAGCTTCCCTAGGAATAGCCTCTGTAAGATAAAGCCACACCATTCCCATCCTCTCTGTTTAACTTCCCATGCCCATTTTAAGGGGAATTAACTGCTGTAGCTCAATGCTAATTTGTGTGCAGTGTGTAGCAGGTACTGACCCCACCTGAGCAAGTGTTGGACCTGCTCTGGCCCCACGGACAGGCAGGAGGGAGAGCGGGGTCTGGCAGGGCCCGGCCCATCACACAAATCACCTGAGACTGCACTTCTCCTGGTGATCCCAAAGCACTTTGGCAAACAGTGATTAACCCAAGGCCCCCCACACCTCCACGTGCAGGTGGGCTGAGCAGGTCCTCAGCTCAGGGCAGGTGCAGCAGGGAGGAGTCCTTTTTTTGCTGCAGCTCCCTGGCCACCCCCTTGTCCCCACTAGGTCACACCCCATCACATCATTTTGGATCCCCAAAGCAGGTGGGTCATCCCATTCATCCCAAACATACCAAAACCCACCTTTGGACACCATTTCAGTATAAACTAAACCAAGACCTTACCCACAGCTCTGCTGCAGCCATTGGGATGAGCCTGGGAGAAGCAGGACACCCAAGGACCACCAGGTCAGGGAGCCTGCAGGAGTGGGGGGCCCTCGGGCTCCTGTCCGTGCAGCCCAGAATTTCTGCAGAGCATTAACTGTCTCATCAGCTGTGCAAACAGAGCATTTCAAGGTCCATCACACAAGTCCCTTCTCACTGCAGTACACTTATATTTTAATTAGCAGCTTATGGGCTGATTACCCTGTTGTTATCCAGCGCACTGTGTGCCGGGGCTGGCGGGCTCCCAGCAGGGAGGGGGGCTCCAGGAGGGAGGTGGGCTCCAGGAGGGATGTGGGCTCCCAGCGGAGCTCCAGGAGGGCAGGCAGGCTCCAGGAGGGATGTGGGCTCCCAGCAGGGCTCCAGGAGGGAGGTGGGCTCCCAGCAGGGCTCCAGGAGGGCAGGCAGGCTCCAGGAGGGCAGGCACAGAGCCCACACTCCCAGCCTGGCACTCCTCACAGGGTGCTCTAAATGCACCCCCTGTCGTGCATCGCTCCTTGCCCTGGGGCTGCCTCCTCGGGGCTGGAGGAAAACTGAGGTGAGAGGAGCAGGAAAGACCCTCGGTAGGTCTGCTGAGACTTGAGATGTCCCCAGCTCCTCGGCTGTAACTCACCCCTGCAGCACATCGGGCAGGCAATTCATAAAATAACATGAGGCTTTGGGGGCTGGGCCACCTCACCCCAAAGCCATCAGTTACCTGATAACACTAAAGTCGTATTTTTATCCTAAATAAGAGGGATTGAATAAACTAGGGCAGGTGGTGGAGGAAAAGGATTAAGTCCATAAACTCGTTCTTTTAAAAAGACAAAAAAACTACTCTAATATGTGGGTCAAACATCATTTACTGCCACACACCTGCCTACATCTGCACATTGCAGCTCAGACATGCACATGATCCTCCTCTAAACCTGGTGCTAATCCTAAAATCCTAAAAACTGTTGACCCATCATTATTAATTAGCTTGCTTACCAAAGCACACAAGGAAGAGGATCATGTTATTAATTTCTGTGCTACCTGCTGTGATGCCATCTCGGGCAGGGGGAGCCTGACAGAAAGGCTACGGAAGGATTTCCCTCCCATTCCCCCCCCAGCACCCCAGGAATCAGCTGCTCACCCAGAGCAGAATTCCAGCTTGGAGCTGCACAGTGCAGGAGAGTGTGTCACCATAGCAAGCGTGTAATAAACATAATTATAGAAGAAACTTATGATTATTCAGAAGTGCGTGTGGGCAGCAGCAGGCAATACGTGATGTAAAAGCGTTTCAGTAACTGCAGCAAGGCTTTCCAGATCTCCCAGATCCATGTTTTATGAGAAGAGCAGACGGAGGCAGCGGCAGAGGGTCTAACAGAGCTCCCTCTTTAGCCTCAGTACTGCCACCAAAAGCTCGGCCTAAGCAGGGTTTGCTGACACCTCCTGCTTCAAACGTGTCTGGGTGTCACAGAGCTGATAGCACCCAGCTGTTTGCTCCCAGGTTTGTTCCCAGAAATTTACTTTTCCCTGAGAAAAAGCCGCACTGGTGCCTTCCCATTTGGCCTTGCCTCTCCCATCACCCAGCAGAGACACCCCAGAGGGGTGCAGGATGAGCAAACCACTGGCAGCAGCAGGTGGGAGGACACTCAGCTCATCTGGGAGGACACCAGGCTCTGTCACACAGCCCCAGCCTTGGCTGGGAGCCCACCTGGGCACGCTGGACCACTTTTTGGCCTGTGGCCTGAGCTGCTTCCAAGCCCAGGCAGGCTGGTGTTGTGTTGGATTCACTTTATTTATGGCTTGGGCGACGGGAAGCGGTGCCAGACACACACGCTGCACCACCACGAGCTGATGTGAATGCCTGGGGCATGTTTTCTAACAGAGCTATTATGGATTTAAATGATAGCATTTTCCAAGCACTTGCAGCAAGATGTTTTCCAAAGCCCCGTGTGCTAAGCCTTAGCTGAATAGCTGAGTGATCTCTTGCAGAGATGGGGACCTAGAAAGGAGGAATTTAGTTGATTCCTTATCAGCAATACCTAAAATGGCTTTTTCTTTTTTTTTTTCTTTTTTTTTTTTTTCACAAGGAGGAGGACTTATCCTTAGAAACAGCAGCTTTGCCTTCCTGTCTCTTTGTCCTTACTGCATCATCCCACTGTGCTCTCACCAGCTTCCCACCCTGACCTGGCTCCTCCTCCATCTCCCAAAGTCCATCTGATGTCCTGGAATCATCCCTGGCCCAGTGCTGTGGCCACAGGGGCAGGAGAGGAGAACAGCCAGGCCAGAGTCAGCTGGGCACCAGTAAAACCACAACTGGAACCTTAAAAAATAAAAAAGAGGGAGATGGGGAAGGTTTTGCATTCCAATGTGGCTCGTCCTGATAACAGAGGAAACTCAGCAGGTCTCCAGCCAGCCACAGAATGCTCAAAACACCCACAGCAGACACAGCATGGTCTTTTATCAAACAGAAAACGTGCTCACCTCCCTTCACTTTATCTGAAAAGACACCTCTCGAGGTCACTTACCCAGAGAAGGCAACAGGAGGGACTCCACAAACATGTTGTGCCTCGGAGTGGCTTTTCTAACATAAATACCGTGTGTGAATTCCCTGCCTGACCCAAAACCAGGCCAAGCTGAGTGGGGACAGCTGACAGAGAGCACCCAGAGAGCATCTCCCAGGCATTTACAGCTCAACAAGCCAGCCTCCCTGGGGTCAGCCTCTGCCTGGGCACAGAGAGCCAGCACGACACCAGATCAGGCCTTTCTCCTCAGGAGTTCACAGCTTTGGAAGCACAGCTGGGGGGTCTGGCTGCATTTGACCTCAAAAATATCCGTAATACCAGTCTGGAGGAAAGTGCTTTGTAAGAATTCTGTTGGTGTGATGGGAGGGTACAAGGGCCATAAACACCAGAGGGTTGGGAGTCATCAGCCTTTGCTCAGGGGGTTCCCAGGCAGCGTGAGGTGGGAGGCAACACAGGGCCTTTCCTTTTACTCCAGCATCAAAAGCACCACAGGCTGTGCTTGGAGGCAGCAAGGGATTACAGCTTTCTCCTCCTGCTCCTTCCCCAGGAGCTGGAGTTCCCTGCCAGTGCCACAGCTCTGAAACCACACCCGGCAGAGCTCACCTGTTCCTTTACCTGAGAGGAGGCAACACAAACGTTTTTCCCCAAGAGCTGGCAGGTTTGCCAGCCTGCTGCGTGTCCCTGCCCTGGGGCTGTGCTCCTATTTACCCACTCCTGAGGTGGATAGAGCAGCTCCTCCCCGTGCAGGCCATCCAGCACGCTGGGAAGAGCTCTTGATTTCATGGACAAGTATTTATAAGAAGCTCGTGCTGGTGCCTGTGCTTCACCTCCCTGTTTTATTTTTAATCTTCGTTTCATAGAGCTCAGACAATTCTTTCAAGGTTCCTGTGAATGATCTTTATCCCTTCTGCAGCTCATTCCAATTCTGTGAATAAAATCCCTGGGTGGCCCTGAAAGAAGAAGAGAAAAAGGATGACATTTGAAGTGAAGTCAGAAACAGAAAAGAGAACATATTTTTAGAGAAAACTCACAATTCTAACCCCAGCAAGCCATAAACAAGCATGTTTGGCATCTGTAGATCCCAAAACCCTGTGCAGGGAGAAGTAAAAGAGATGAAGGGGGTTATCTGCAGTTCACAGGCGGAGGGACTGGGGTTCTGAGGAGGGAAAGTCTGAACTGCACACACATTTTGTGTCTCTCACAGGGCAGGGGAATGACCCTGAGGTCAGCCTGAGCACATCAGTGATGACATAAGCCTCAGACCACATGAAAGCTGCCAGACGCAGAGATCCTGAACTGCCCTACCCCAATGAGTCTCTAAGCACCATTTTAAATTCTCTTCTCCAGGAGGGGAGGGACCCTTTCCACAGGCAGTTTCGGGGCATTTCTTCTTTTCTTGATCCACTCTATCCTGCAGCAGGGAAGCTCATTTCACCACAGCCGAGGGTCTTTCCACCCACCTGCATCCTCACGATGCCCTCCCCACCCTTCACCACTTTCCATCCTCCTGGGACCTCATGGATCAACCGGTGCCTCTCAGCCCACGTCAAAGCTGTGTGCTTACCCAGGCTGGTGTTTGCACTTATCGCCCAAGACGGGTCTGAAATTGGTGTCCCTCCCCACTTTGGCACGGAACAGGAGGGTGTTTGCCCTCCCCTGGGTGATGCTGTGGCGATCCCTGCTGCGCTCCTGCCGTCCCCACCGCTCCAGGAGGGGAAAGCAGCTGCGAGGAGGGAAAGGAGCGCTGCTTCGGGCTCATCCAGCCTCTCCACGGCGTGGCAACACTCCCCCTCAGCGGCAGGAGCGCAGAATAATCCTTCAGACCAGAAATCACTCTAAATAAGGGACAAAATTATCTCCTGGCTCAGCACGGGTCCGGCGCGTGAAGCTGGGTGTTAACCCCGCTGCATTTCCACGGCTGCAGCCTTAGAAAAAAAGATGCCCGACATCCAGGGAGGGGGAAAAGGTTTTCTTCCTTGCGAGGGAAGGATGCTGGGCGCTCCCCTGGAGGCACGGGAGGGGGTCAGGCTGGGTCCTCACGCATCCCCTCGGGATGAAGGGCTGGGAGGGAGCGGCGCAGGGCAGGAGCCACGGCAGGGAGGGCTCCAGAGGGCTGCAGCTGCAGGGATTATTAGGCAGAAATTAATCTGTAAAGAAAACTTAGCAACAGTTAGAGCAAATATTGATTTTGTGTTTGTCTGCTTCTGCAGGGCCTGAGAAACGGCAGATTTAGACATTAACTGGGCTGTTTTGGCTTAATTCAAACCTCGATTTACACTGACCCTGGGAATAGACGAGTACATCAGCAGAATTGAATCTAAAGTTATTATTTTTTTTTTCCTCTTATCTGGTCCTTTTCTGCAGATCTGACAGCAGTTTTGGCACCTGTTACCTGCTGTACAATTACAGATAACTCGCTTTATTTTCACAGCCGGGCACTGGGCTCTCCATTCCCCAATGGACTGAATTAGGCATTTTCAGCAGCCCAGCAGCCCTGGCTGAACTCAGGACTGGGCACAGTGCATTGGCACCAAAAACCCCCAAAAAATTGAAATCCCACCTTTAAAGACATCACTGTTGTACAAGGCATCCCATTCCCTGGGCTGGCTGCCTTGCTCAGAGTCAAAGCTTTGGGCGAGATTTCTGAAACTGAACAAATTTTGATAAACTCTAGGGAGGATTAGGAATGCAACATTCGTTTATTTTCCTACAGCATCTATTTGGTATCTTGGGAAAACAAAACCAAACCTAATGCATTTACAAACACAAACCTGCTATAAAGTACTAGATTTGCCTTTCACAAGCTGTTAGGTCACCCAGTCACACACGACCCAGGTGATGATTTTGGCCACTGCCAGCCACACTTGTACAGGCCAGAGGCTGCCCGTGGCCAGGGGAGGTGAGCCTGTGCTTGTCCCCTGGGTAGTTTTGCTGAGTCTTTTCACAGCAGGGGTTTTAACTCCCTGAAATTTCTGATTCCTAACATTTTCCCAGTGGAAACATTTATTTCCTCACCCTAGACCTTTTGGTTTCCACAGCAAAATGTTTTCCCCTGACCTAGAACCATATTTTAATACTTGATTATTCTGTTCAGGCAGAGATGAAGAACTGCAGTTTTCTCACTCCAGAAACAGGGCCAGGTGGGATTTTAAGTTCCCAAAGCACAGTTATTTTCCCATCCAGCTGTGGACAGCTCTTAGCACAAGTGATCTCCATCTCATGCAAAACCCAGGAGCTGCTCAGCTAATCCTCAGCATGTGTCTGCCCAGCTAAAATCATCCTTTTAATTTCCCAAACCTCTGAACCCACATGTCAGAGTGTCAAAAAAAGCACATGGGAAATTTTATGAGGTTATTGCTAAGAAATTACTCGACAAATACCATAAGCAAAGGCAGGAGAGGAGGCACTTTGCTGCTGTCAGTAATCCCTGGGATCAAAGCATTTTTTGGCAACGCAGAAACCCAGACATCCCACCCAACGTCAGCATCCCCTTGCACTCATCACAGGGTCCTTTCCTGCTCTGAGCTGTGGTAGAGCCCATGAACATCACTGAGGTGTAACCAACGAATACGGAGCTGCTAATGGTCCTGTGATGGAGAATTTCCTCTGCTCTGTGCCACCAGACCTGTTACTAAGGAGCTGTCAAATGTCGGCAGGGCAAGGCTGGGTTGCAGCAGGAATTGCAGCCAGGGCAGCAGCGTCTCCTGCTGCAGCTGCCAACACCTGGAGAACTCCAAACCCCCGGAACACAAACCTTGTATCCTGTGCCCACAAAGCCCTTGCTTTGCCAGGGCTGGTCTCGTGCCCTGTTCCCTAGCTGAGCCCCATCAGTTGTCTTTTTTCTTGTATTTCCTTCAGATGCAAGAAATGCCCAAAATGTGAGGAATTCCTCTGTTCACCATTTGTATTCCTGCACGGTCAGATGTCTCTCCCTGTGGGTGTGGAACTAAAGAGCCCCCAGTGAGCAACCTGCTGTTTGCACAGGCTTTAGCAGAATTAGCTGTGAAAAGGAGATAAAAAGGCTGTGAAGTCCCTTCAAGCAGCAGAAAGGAGCCCAGCAGCTGAGAGCCCTTGGAGGGACACACAGCATCTCCCATGCTGCCCACCATGGAGCTGTGTGAGCTCAGTGCTCCTCGGCCCCACCAGGCTCCATTCCAAAGTAAGACTGCCAATAAAAAGCCATGAATGTCCTTTTTTTGTCTCCTTACCCCATTATTTTTACTCTTCCCAGGTTCTTTAAGGCTTGTCCCAGCTGGAAACAATGTCCTGTTAGCAGCCACGGCCCTGCCATGACCCAGGAGATCCAGCTATGATAGTCCCTTCCCACTCCTGCTCAAAATCAATCCTTTTCCCATGTCTGAACTCAACCAGGGAGTCACCTGCTCTGTTATGGGATGCAAAACACCAAAACACAAACTTTAAAAACAAGCAGTAACATGGGGCTTGTGCAGCAAGCTGGGCCATGGGAGGGGATTCCTCCCACACACAGCCAATGCTCCTGGAACACTTTCATCCTGCTCTTTCATTTGAAGCTCAATTAAACATCCAGATTTCCCTCCGTGAATGAAGGTTGTGCTGCCTGAGAAGGCTGTGTTACTGCAGAGGCCTCCAAGGGACATCAGCCAGGGACACGGAGCCTCAGACTCCAGCAAAACTCCCTCTCAGGGTCTCCAGCTCCAGTCCAGGAACACCACAGCCAGCACAAAGTTCAACCTCTGTGAGATTTTTACTGGAAAGAAAGCAGAGCATCCAAACTCACAGGAAAAACAAAGCAAGTGCAACCTTTTTTACCTCACCTGTAAAGCAATGTCTATTCCTGTGCCCCAGGACAATCAAGCCTGGCAACCTCCACGCTAGAAGCAGCTCCCTTTCCCAATTAAAAGCTAACTGTCTTTTTACTCATCAACTATGCTAGACCTTGGTACTTTTCTGCCCCTCAGTCCTTCTCCATAAACATTCTGCACTGCAGGACAGCCTGCACTGCCTGGATTTACAGCCTCAGAGAAGCAGTTAATATTCTCAGCCTCATCCTCCTTTAATTTGGGGGCAGCTCTCAAACAGAGGTGCCAGGCTCACACCCTGATTTATCCTCCAGCAGCCCCTGCCTGCTGAGAGCTCCCAGCTCGTGGCAGCTCCAGGAAGGAATTGCAATTCCAGGCTTGGGTTTGTACAGTCAGCCAGTGCAGGAACAGCCGAGCCCACCAAAGCCTGAGCAGAGAGGGATGGGTTTATGACGATTTCTCTTAAAATAACACCAGAATGGGAGCAGCTAAAGCCAGGCTTTCAGACAAGTGGTCCCAGCCGTCTTTCCAAAGCAAACACTGCAACACTGAGAAACAGAAATAAAAATTACTTCATGGATTTGCTCTGGCCCTGAGCTTGTAAAAATGAAAAATGAGCTGGGTTTCTAAACCTCCCTCATTTCCCAGGATCCAAAGTTTTATTAACAAGTTTGTCAGTAAGGATTTTTGGACTCTATTCCCAGCGTAAGCCACAACCTGAAATGAGATTTGTGCAGCCCAGCTCTGGTTTTCCACGTGGGGTGAACACGTCTTTGCTGTGTGCACACCCCCAGCCAGAGGCAGATCTGCCAGGACAGCTTTGGCCAAGGAAAGCACATCACAGCTCACCCAAAAAGCTCTTCCTCTTCTGCTGAGTTGTTCTTAGGTTTTTCCAACACCTTTCCACTCGCGAAGCTAGTATGTTGCTAAGATCACCACATTCCATCCTTAGCTACCTCGAAACAGGGCAGTGCTACTGTTCCCACACTGGAACCGATACACGGGGGCAACTTCAGCCTCGGAAGGAAGGGCTGCAGAAAGGCTCTGCTACATCACACACTGCTGATGCTCCGTCTCCAGCCATCCCTGCAGCTCCACGGGGATCCCAACCACCCCCAGCTCAAGCACGCTGTGGCACCTGCCCATAAAGCAGCCAAAACTCCCGAACAGCTGATGAAACTACTCAGAGTGTGTGGTGTGTGAGGGGGAACATCCCTTCTCCTCCACGCTGAGGAGCCAACAGGAATTTTGCCAGGAGAGCAAAGAGCCCACACAAAAACCAGCCCTTTGCAGCCTTCCCCGAGTGCTGTGAGGCAGAGGCAGAGTCCAGGGGGTGTGAGCACCATCATTTATTGGAAGAGGGAGCACAGTCGTGGGGAGAGGCCCCCGCTGGAGCCAGGGCAGGACAAAGCCCCACAGGGAGCAAGGGGCTCCAGGACAGGTCACCCCACAGCACCACGCCCTCCCTCCTCCTCCTCCAGCCCAGGGGGACACTCCATCCCCCAGGAAAGCTGGGAGGGAGAATCAAGGCATGCAGGAACCTTCACAAAGCCATTCCTGAGGTACCAGAGCAGCAGCAGGAATCCAGGGATGCTGTGAGGCCGGTCTCCAGCACCTGCTGCACGTGCTGCTCCGAGGTGGAACATGGCTGCTGCTCCCACTTTTCCAGAACTCAGGTCTTGCACAGAGAGGTCTTGCTGTCAGCTCTCCACGCTGCCCTCATTTGCCTTTCCATAATGATCCCAAAGCTTGCATTCCACACACTAGCCAGCAGTTAGCCCAATTTATTACAATATAGATCTACCTGGGAACTGAAGGAAAAAAAAATCCACTCCCACATACTAAGGCTTGGCAGAAGATATTTTTTCCTGTGGTTCCTCCTCCACTCATTAAAAAAGCTTAAAAAATAAAATTAAAAAGCAGAACAATCCTTCATGATAAGATTAAGGTCCTTGATGTGTGACTCTGTTTCAATGTGCCCAAAAACTGTCGAGCTTTCTCCTGCATGAAGAGTTGGTCTCGGGTTCCACCACAGGCCACTGCTTTCCAAGCCCTGGTCATCTGCAGAGGGAAAGGAAAGGACGTGTACAACACAGCCAAGGGAGAGGACAAACATCTCATCAACATCCTGTTCTAAAAGACTGCAAAAATAGACAAAACTAACAGGGGAAATAAAACTTCAGAACCCATCTCACAACCAGGAGGAGCTTGCACACCACCAGTTACTCCTCACAGCTGAGGTGGCAATTTCTGGGGTTTAGGTTCAGCAGTTTTCCAGATGAGTGCTCCATTTCAAGACAATCCACGTGCCCTTTCAGGGCTTTCCCTTACTTGCCTCAAGACAAAAACCCCAAAGCACAAACCTATTAAAACTCACTGCCCTGAAGGGATTCCAGAACGACAGTAGGAATTCAAGCACAGATTTGGAGTTTATTGCCAACCAATCCAATTCCTACAGGAGCTGCTCAGCCCCAGGTCTATTTTTATCAAATACCATCCTTAACAGCAATTTGGTGCCTTCAGCTTCAGGAGGGTCCTACAGCACAAAGGAAGAGCCAAAACCCAGGTGTGCTTCAGTCTCTGTATGCAGGAAGGGCACCCACGAGGTGTTTCTGCACCCCAGGAAAGCCCCTGAGAATCCTCTGGTAAATGCAGCCAGGAGACAGGCAGTGCCCTGACCTGGGAATAGCTGTTCACATGCACTGCAGGGAACCAGGGCTCCAGTGCTGGCCACAGCAGGAACATCCCACACATCCCACGCAGCCACAGAGGGGCTTGGGGCCCACTGAGGCTCAGCCCAGAGCTGGGTGAGCTTCCTTAATGAAGGACTGCCTGGCAGCAGCACCAGAGCAGTACAATAAATCCCCAGAGCCCAGCAGCAGCACAGACAGCCCTGCTGGCTGTGGGCAATGGGATTTCACTGCACCCCTGTACTCTGTCACCACAGCAGCTGCCTCCCTGTCACCCCCAGGTCACTCACAAAGTTTATTTATACAGAGCTATTAGCTCTCGGAGCAATACGACCCCAGCGAGGACAGGAGGAGAAATGGAAGTGTTTAAGCAGGGTTTATTTTGGGAAGAAGGAATTACTCTGGCTGAGGAGTATTTATTTGTCAGAAGAAAGAGGTTTCACGAGACAGCTCTAATGCAGGGACAGATCTCCCCTCACTGCAGTTTCCTGAGGACAACACTGCACCTGGGCTCTTCTGGGATGGGAAAACAGCCTCACAGGAGCCCCCAGTTGAACCCCCCAATAAGGACAGCACATGTTTCCATCCTCACTGCAGATACCAGAGACCTCAAGTGTCTCAACCCAAGCAAACACCTACAAAATCATGGCCCAAATCCCCATGTCTGAGCTACACTGCCCAGCAAACCAGGGACACCCCTCTATGAATGCATCCTGCCTGCGAGTGGTGAGGATTGTAGAGAGAGCTGTTTCTGCCCCAGAGGGCATTTGTAGGCTGCTGTGACTCCAGCACAGCCCAGTTCCAACTGGGCAGAGCTGAGGAACAGAGCTGCTGTAACAGCACCAACCTCAGCACGAGGCACAAGGTGCCACATTGCCAGCTGGAGCTCTGTACTGCCACGGGGCCAGGAGAAAGCAGGAGAAAGCCAGCCTGTGCTGCCTCAGGCACACAGCCTTCCCCAGAACTCAGAAACACCCTAAAAGCCACAAGCACGGGAAACATCTTCCTGTTTAACCTTTATACAGCACATCAGGGTTGGTCTGCCCTGAAAAGCAAAAAAGATGAGCTTGCTGCTGTCCACCCAAGGAGTGCTCACTAGAAAAAGGAAGGTTTACTGCTAGAGTAAATTCCTTGATGGGTGAGAATTCCCATGAGGAAATCCAGGGCCAAACATGCTGAGCAGGCCAGAGCTGTGGCTTTGAGGAACGTAGAATGACACCTCTGGCTCAGCATCTCCCAGCCCTGGTGTAAAGACAGCCCTGACAGTGCAGGGATGCCTGTGCAGCAGTTCAGAGCTCCATCCCTCACTCCTCAAGGGACAAAGGCAGATAAACTCCTGACTGGAGAGCAGTGGCTGCAGGGCTTACTGGTGCTGGTGGTCTGAAATGGCTCGGCATTTTCCTGTAGGACATTTTCTCTGGCTGCACTTGCACGAAGGCTCTGTTGAGCAAACCACTGTCACTCTTCCTGCTCGAGGAGGAGAGGTTCAGGGACCTTGACAGGAAATTCACAGGCTGCACCAGGAGAAAAAGAAAAGTGTAAGGAAAGAAGAAATCCAGCCTTTCATTCACATTCATGCGGACTGTTCAAAGGCAGCTCCAGGCTGCTGCTTTGCACAGTTTTTTCAGAGCAGAGCCAGCTCTGAGCACAAAACCCCTCACCTGGGCTCTTTTGAAACACACAGTCTTGGGGAGGGCAGGCAGGCTTTGTGTCATATCTTCATCCACAATATCCAGGGCCAGAGACTTCCGGACCTTCTTGATGGGACTCCTGCGCAACTGGAGGATGTAGAACAGCAGTGTCAGCATGGATCCAGCCAGCAAAGTGCCATCCCGAGGGCCCAGGTGCACAGCAAGGCCACTTCACCCCAGATCTGCAGCAGCACCTCAGGAAGAAGGTGTGTGCAGCCTTCCCCACCACAGGGCACAGCAGCTTCCAGTGTCCCCCTCCTGGCATCTCAAGCCACCAGTTTAGAAGAGGAAGAGCTTTCAGTAGGAAGGGAAGGCCACCAGGAAACTGAGACTTTTCATACCAGCTCAGAGCCTTCTGAGAGCCCAGCTTGCCCCAGGTGCTCCAAGTGTGCCAGCAAGCTCTGAGCTCAGCAGAAACTAGGACACTCCTGGCAGTATTTTAAGCAGGCTTTTACCTCAGGCACCTCTTGCTGATTTAAAGAGAGCAGCCACAGGGCTAAAAACATTTTGGCACCAATAGCGGGATCAATAAAACCAGCCAAAACACTCCTTAAGAGCACAGGGCAGCTTAGCAGCTGGTACTGGATGCACAGGCAGCTCACCCCTTGTTTCCTCTTCTGTTTCTCAGGCTTCACATCATCCTCTATGATGAGTTCGATGCCAGCTTCGCTTCGGAGCACCTCCTTCAAGTCTTCTTCCAGGTGAGGAGTCTGGGGCTGGGGTGAAAAGGCAGAGAGAGCACAATGCAATCAACATCTCTGTGCTGGGCAGGCTCACAAGCATTTCCCTCAAGGGACAGTGGGGTCAGGAGAGCCCACAGTGGGAGGACAAACACAAAAACCTATTTGCTTCCCAGCTGGAAAAGATATGGCAAGTTTTCTGCTAGCCTGATGGATTTACAGGATCTCCAGGTGTGAGAGACTTAACAGCTGAACCCCATGTGTTGCCATCAGGAGACCAGTGTGCACACAATGCCTGGGAGATCCAGCTCCTGGGGGAGGCAGATTATTTCCCTGCTTTTCCTCAAGGTCATCAGTAGCCAAGCACTGATGCAGCCTGATTCAAGGGCAGGTTTTGGCATTTTTAGCTGGTTTACAGAGGAGCTAAAAGTCCTGTAGCTCCTTACAATGAAGTGATCACTCTGACAATGTCCTCTTCACCCCTCCCCTCTCAGCCTGGCACTACCAAACCTCCCTTTGTTCTGGCACAGATAAGAGCTTGCTCACAGCCCTGCTCCATCCTCCCCATGTCCCATGTGAATTCATCAGCCCCACAAGCCACAGCCCTGCCCCATAATTACCAGAGGTCTAATTGGTCCGTATTTCTCCAGGGCATTTTTGAAAGGCGTGGGAGTGTGAGGTGTGTTGTCCACCACATACGTCTGATCTGGTGTGACAAACCTGCAGGCAGAGTGGGAAAGACAAGGGGTCAGACAGGCTGTAACCCACAGAAGGCCACAACCCACCCAGCAGCTGAGCACAACAGAGGTCACTTGACTGTGCCCCCAGTCAGCCTGGAAGAGCTGTTCTGGGGGGGAAAACACTGATTTAAGGAAATCCCCAGCCTGCCTTGTCCCTCTCTCAGTAATGCCATGACAGATATGTCTGAATTGGACCAGACTCCTGTGTGGAAAAGGACACTGCTCAGGGAGGAGGAGGAAAGGACTTACGCTAGGTTCTTCTGCAGCAGAGGGGTCTTGTCCCTGTGCAGCGGGGTGGTGACAATCACCTTCTGGCTGCACACAGGTGTGGAGGTCAGGGAAGGGTTCTCCAGTTCTAGTGTATCCTGTTTGGTCCAAAAGTTCAAGAACTGCACAGCACAGGAAAGAAAAATTGAAGACACTCAGTCTCAAGCAGCCCAGCATTGCATCATAAGCCATTACCTTTTCCTAAATACGAGGGAAACCCTGAAGTAGGAACAATCCTCCCACACGAGGATGGGTTACAGACCCGCAGTTCTGTACACGGACACACACGTGAAAGTTGCCAGAAGGTGTCTCACACCTATAAAGATTATTCATTTCCCATAAGGGATGAGCTGGTACAATTATCACAGCTACCAACTACAGAGTGGGAGAAGTCTCTCCCTGCACTGGTAATCCCAGCTCACCCAGTCTATTCCAGCCTCAGGTTGGCAAGCATGAGGGAAGTCCTCGTAACACAAAGTGTACAAGTTAACAGGTCTTGCACTGAGCTGTCTTCAGCCTAAACTGTAAGAAAACAACAAATTTTGCTCTTCTAAGATTTTACTTCCCAACAGCCAATAAGTGACAGCTCTGCTCCCATCAGGAACAGTGTTTGTACCCAAGAGCCTCTTGGAAGAGAAAAATTGACATTCACTGATGGCTGAAGCTCAGCTTGAGGCAGGATATGCACTTTGCCTTCTCAGATTCACTCCAGACATTCTTGCCTTTTACACTCTGCAGAACTGTACATTATGGGTCTTACTCTGATTTCTTCCTTCTTGCTGGCCTTTCATTCAAGGTCCACCTGAACGTGTATTTTGGACTCTCCTGTGGGGCTCTCCCATGTTTTCTGCTGTAGAAACAGCAGAAATAAAGGCCTAGAACACGTAGCTGGGGAGGGTCTGGACAACAGAGCTGCAGTGGGAACTGTGCTGGAGAATGCAGCAGCCTTTATTCTGATTTATAGACAGAACTCCACCACTTCCATATGAGACACTGGTGGGTCTGACCACCACAGATGGTGTGTGGTGATGTGTGTAGGGAGACCATGTGTGTGGACACTGTGGGAGTCACAGCAAAGGCTGAAAGATACTGAGTCCCTTTTGCAACAAAGACAAGGCCAGGAGCATTTTTATAACCACAGCAAGACACATCTGCACAAGGTGTTTGCTGCCCAGCCTGTCTGTGCAACCGAATGGCAGACAGGGAAAGTGAGTTTTCACTGTTGCCACTCTGCTGCCCACAGCTGGGGCAGCAATGCCGTGGGGACAGCAGCACCCTGGGGACAGCAATGCCCTGGGGACAGCAGCAGTGTGCTCTCCATCCAAGCTGGCACGCACATCCCTCCACACAGTGGGGCTCCTTCCTCACGCTGGGCACATGCCCTGCCCCTTACACAGGGTAGCTGGACTTTCTTAAAACTGCAGGCACTCCCAGATGGAGACACAGGCTGCTGCTCCGACAGAAAGGGCAGCACTGAAGAGAAGCAGTGCCAGAAACCAGCTCTGAGCCTTCTTTTAGCGCAGGAACACGCTCTGCACGCTGGCACAGCCTCGTTCAAGGCAGGAGGAACACAAAGCTGGCAGAGCTGGTGGGAATACGTGACATTAGGGCAAGAAGATACCTGGGATGGAGAGAAGGGCAGTGTCTTTACAGGGGTGCCCTTGGGCGTCATGCTGTTGCAGGAGTCCAGGAAGGACATGCTGGTGCTGGTGACGTTCTCCGTGACGGGCGAGAGGGAGATCTTCCTCTTTTTCTGCCTCTTCAGCACCGAGGGCGGGGTGCCAAAGCTGCCCTCGGCATGCGGGGAGATGGGGATGAGCTCTCCCTTGCTGCTCCTGCTCAGGTCGGAGATGGTGTGGCCGTCCAGGCGGTACTCGGTGACACTGGGCAGGGCCGGCGCCGCCTCGCTGGGCGCTGGCCTGGCGGGGCTGGCGCTGCCGCTGCTGCCGCCGGCCGAGGGCTCCTCGGGCAGGTCAAACTGGCTCAGGTCACACCACCCATCTGGGTCCTGCACACGAGGGAAAGCATCAGCAGCAGCCCAGGGTGGAAGCTGAGCAGCCAGACTGAGCTGCGAGGTGAAATAAGTGGGGGTGTGAGATGGCAGCAAGCTTTGGAAGGAGCCTGGCCAGGGGCAGCTCAAGCCCTCCTCTCCTCTGCCATGGGCACAGCTGGAGCCAGAGCAGGGATCTGACCCAGCTGAAAGCTGCTGTTTGTGCACTGGACAGGTTTTCCTATTCATGCAAGGCTGATTTCCCTCTTTGGTTCACAGCACAGCTGCACAAACAGCTGCAGCCCCTCAGAGAGGGAACAACAAAAGCAGCTGGGCAGAGGGCTGGGGACAGGGACTGAAGGAAGAAACTATCACCCAAGAGCAACCCACAGTCTTGGGCACACCTGTAAAGCTGGACATGGGGCTCTGGCGTAACCTGCATGGCTGAAAGCAGATTAGAACTAACCAGACCAGTTCAGAAACGAGCTGCTTCACAGCTCCACCCCACCAACACCCAGCACCACAGCAGCAGGCCCCTAAGGGCCCACAGATGTGCTGCCGAGCCTCAGGGACACCCTGTCTTCCTATGCACAAGCAAAGTGACTCCTTCACGGGTTGTGAGCACCTCAGGCAGGCTGGGGGCTGCAGAGGAAACTTCCTTCTGATGGCAGAAAAGAGCCCTGTTGATTTTAGCCAGCCTCCCACCCTAGTGTGCCTCTGTCACCCAGGGACCTCAGCACTGTTTGACTGGCTGAAAATAACTAATGTCAGTGAAGCTACCTCCACAGAAAGCAAATGGTAGCATTATGCCAGCGTGAAGGGGTCTGTCCTGCACAGTACAATGGGCTTGGCTTATTCCCAGTCTGTCCTGTCCTATCCCACCCCATGACCAGACAGAAAAGGAAGCCAATGAGCACAGGCCTGAACCATTATGAAAAGGAGAGCTGGGGACACACTGGCTGGGAAAGAAGGGCTTGAAATCAGGTTTGCCAGCACTTACAGCCTCCCACACAGGCAGAGCCCATGCACAAGGACACCCACCTAGGAAAATCTACGGGCCCACAGCAATACTGGCAGAGCTGGAAAGGTCTAATCCAGCCCTGGAAGAGAGACAGGGGGAAGCTGCAAGGCAATGACAGACCCAGCCCTCCTCACAGAGATGATCAAGGGGACCCAGTAAGTCTACCCAAACAAAAAAGGTGAGGATCAGTCTCCTTACAATAACTGGAGGAACAAGGGTCTGTTACTTACAGATTCAATCATGTCCAGAGCTTCACTGAAGGCTGGGGCACAGCTTGGGTACAAATAGTTGGCAGCTTCCACGACCCATTTGTAGGGTGACTCGACCAACGAAGTGCCATCCTCGGGCACTGCATCATCTGGGGTCCCCTCCACGTTCTGCTCTGCCACTCCTGCAGCTGGCAGCTCTGAGGGCAACTCCTGCACACCCATCACTTCCTCATCACTGACATCTTCCTCCTTTATTTCAGAGATATCCACTGGCCAGTTTGGCAGGACGTTCTTGGCACATGCAACAAAGAAAGTGCAGATATCAGCAGAAAGCAAGGGAACAGGGTCAAGTCCTGGGGACAGAGAGCACCTGGACACGTTCAGCTCTGCCCACTCTCCTACCTGCCACTGGGTTTGTTTCACAGCCCCATTCTCTCTCACTGCTCTGTCCCATACACTGAGCAGGAGTCCATGCAACTTAATGAGCACAGGACTGTTTAATTGAAAATTTCATTTAACAGTGTCCCAGGAGAAAGTTGTACTTAGGCTGAGCATGTAGCACTAGTTCTAGGTTTCTTATTTTCCAGGAGCCTGCCTTCAAAAACTACATGCTTTCTTCATGAAAACAATCACTGGGTGTACTTCCCTGCTTCCTTTTTTAGAGGAAAGGAGCACAGTATCTCTTCACCCTGCTCCCACACACACACAGCCTGGAGCAGCCTCCTCCCACCAGCAACAGCACAACGAAGCCAAAAGAATATTCGGTGTCCAAGACAGACTTAGTGCTGGGATTGGCAAGGTAACAGCTCTAGCAGACTGCTGTCTTCTGCCTGGATAACACACCCAGGCTCTCATCACACCTCAAGCTCCTGGAGGGAGAGATCTGAGAGGCTGGGGAAGGCACAGACTGTCTATGCAGACACCAGGTTGTGGCAAAGGCAGCGTGAGGCAGCAGAAGGGTGGATGAAGAGCTCCAAAAAGCATTAGCAGGGCAGGGGACTGACCCAGCTGCCTGCTGCAAGTGTGCTGGTGCAATACCTGGCTCTCAGCTGTCGTCTGACTTTGCTTCTCCTTGTTATCCACCTCCACAAGGAAGTACAGTGACTTGGACTCCTTGGTTTCGTTGAGAAAACCTCCCGTGTCCACTTTCCGCTTGATGGTGGAGTTCCAGTGATTCTTCACAGCATTGTCAGTCCTGCAGAGAAAGCAGAAGGGAACAAACCATCACTTACAGCAGCTTTAAAGCACAGCCAGCAGCTCCAACACACCCCCCAGCCCCATCCCGAGAGCCTAACACACGGATCTCCACAGGCCACCCAGCAGGGAAGGCAGCAGCGAGCAAAGGGGTCCTACCTCCCAGGCAGCAGCTTGGCAATCTCTGCCCAACGATTCCCCAGGACCTTGTGGGCCTCAAAAATGATGCGATCCTCCTCCTCTGTCCACGAGGACTTCTTCACCTCAGGGTTCAGGTGGTTATGCCAGCGCTCCCGGCACTGCTTCCCTAACCGCCCTTTCAGGTGCTTGGCTATCAGGGTCCACTGTTTGGTGCCATATTTTTTAACCAGTTCAATTACCTTTGGAGAGAGTGGGAGGGAAAGAAGGAAATGGAATAAAGGAGGGGAAGGTCAGTACAGTCATCTTCAGGCTTTGCTCTTTGCCTCTCCTGGAAGCAGGTAAGGGCAAACAAAGGCCACTTTGGAGGAAAAGCTGGAGGGACCCAGCAGGGCAATCAGGTGTTCCAACCCTCATGAGAGCAATGATTCAGCCAAATTTCTGTAAGAGGCTGTTTCCATGCAGACATTTGTGCCACAGGGCACCTGTGAAGGCAGATGACCCCTCACAGAAGATGGGGTGGAGACTGGCAGGTGCCCAGATGTAGAAATACATGCCCATTTCTGAGCAAGGGCCAGGTCCCACCTGCTCCAAGGCTCCTCTGCCCTCCCTGCTTCCGAGGACCTGGCTGTGTGACAACAGCAGCCATCAGCTCTGCACTGGTCTGCTGCTCCCTGTAACAGTGTGGTTCACCCAGGACAGACAGGCCTGCAGCTCCACACCCTGACAGCACCAGGACACACAGGGAGAGAGCCAAATTCACTTAAGAACCATCCACTTTGCCTCTTGCCCTTCACCCAGGGCTTTGTCATTTCTGCCTGAGCCTCAACAAATGCTTCTGGGCACTGAATCCATTCTGGGCTCCTACAATGTCCAGTCAGGATGAAACAATCTACTTCCTGCAATGTTCAGGCCACCAAAATCCTGGCTGAAGAGTTCTCAGAGAACATTTCTACCCTGGCCAGCTGTGCTGAGCTGAAAGGTGCAGGTAGAGGTGATGCTCACGTAACGAATGTCCCTGCTGCAGACTCTTGCCTTTCAAGCACAGACAAACGGACCAAAGATGCCAAACTGAGGCCAAGGAGCTGGGGCAAAGCAATGAGGAGAGAGCTGGAGCCCAGCCTGGCCAGGATGGGTAGGCTGGCAGAGTCAGGACAAGGCAAAGGGAAGGGGAAAGCAGGCAACAACTGCTCTGCTGTAAGAACAGGGAGCGACATCAGGAGAAGCTTCCTTAGGAGTGGACGTGATGGGACCAAAAGGGAAAGTGGGGTAGCAGGAGTGTTACAGAGCATCTGCCAAACTAGGATGTTCTCTACCAGAAAACCTTGGTAAGAGTTGGATTTCACTCCAACTTTTCTTAAGTACATCAAGATGATGAGTCTGTCTGAGCTGGCCCCTCTCAGCTAACTCTGGAATCAGCAGAGAAATAGGCTCACAGAAGTCATGATTCACCTAGCCAACCTCAGACATCCAATCCAGCCTGCCTACTGTGGCACAGGAAATGCCAGTTTTATTTTCTCTTAGATCCAACCTGGCCAGGCCAGGTGGAGACCTGCCAGCAGGCAGATGAATTAATTCCCTTTTCAGCTCTCTCCCTTGGCAGCCTACTGTAGCAGCACTGTGTGAAAGGAAGAAGGTGTTTACCTGGAGAGGCCTAGATCACATCACATCACCACAACAGCTGCCTGGGCTGCTCAGGGCAGGGCAGACAGAGCTGCTCTCACAGGTATCCCCCAGGGAGAAGAATTACACACAGTTTACAGCACCTGATGGGTCAGACATCTCCACCCTCCCTGCGGACACAGACAGTCCAACACTCTGCTCCTCTCAGCCCTCACTTACCTTTTGGTCCTCCTCTTTGGTCCAAGGACCCTTAACCAGGTCTGGGTTCAACACTCTCAGCCAGCGGTACTGACACTGCTGGTCGCTGCGGTTCTGGGAACAGGAATGGGAACAGCCTTGTGTTAGACCAGAGGATCCAGAGGCCCAAAAACCGCCAAGAGTCCCCATACACACAGGCTGTCCCACAGAACACCTGCAGAAGCACGTGGAGGATACATATGGAGGCTCTGGGCCTCGGGCACTGGACACAGGGAGAGGAACCTCAGTTTCTCAGCCCAGCTCAAACAGGCTGGCCCTGGAAAGCCCTCTGTGCAAGAAGAGAGTCTCCCTCTCAGTTTCCCAGCCTGCAGCTGTGAAGTCAGAACAGAGTCCCACTGCACAAACACAGGGAACCAGCACAAGGAGAAGCAGCAACATGCAAACACTGGGATTCCCAGCTGGGCACAGGGTCACTTACAGGAAAGTGGCTGGCCAGGAACTTCCAGTCATTCTGCCCATAATGGCTCACTAACATCTTCAGCTGCTCATCCTGCAAAGGACAAAGACATCCACTTTCAGATACACTGGGGCAACACCCGCCACGGGGCTGATGACATATAAAGAACAAGTTAGATATTTTGAACTGTCAAGAAGGTTTTGTTGGCACTGTGTGCTCAGGGGAGGAAGGCAGCTCACACCAGCCTTTAGCAGCCCTCCAGTAAATGGGGCCCAGCTGGAACAGACTGTTTGATTCTGAGCTCTGTATTAGGACAAGCTCAAAGTACAAAACAAGAGCTCAGCTCTGTTATACACACACACACATATATATATATGTATATATATATACAGTCTGATTCAAACCCTGCAGCCAAGGGCCTGCTCATCCAGCCCCAGGACACTCCTGACCAGACAGTCCATCTCCCAGCTCAGCCACCAGCCTTGTCTGGCCAGGAAAGCTGACTGAAGTGTCCACCTGCCTGGTGCTCTCCTGTCTTTCAGTGCTACAGGGCTCTACAGCATCTCTTCTGTGATCCCTGCCATAGCCTGGGTGTGCAAACTCCTACAGTTCACAGAAAGCCTGTTAGAGACATCACTGTCTGTGGGCTCAGGCTGGCTCAATAATGAAATTATTCCCTGCCCAACATGAGCCCAAGGCTTTGATCCTTCCCCACAGACCACTTCACTTGGTGTTCTGACCCCCGCTGTAGTTTTCACACAGCACAAAAATGGTGGTGAAACTAAGAGGAAGGAAGAAAATATCCCAGTTAATTTCAGGCTCTTAGCCAGGATGACTAAGCCATGATCCCAAGTGTCAATACTCCCTGGTTTTGCTCCAGAAAAAGGAGTACATTTCCACTGCACATTTCAGCTCGTTGGAGGCCTCAGCCATCGTCTGGACCCCTCTGTACTCACAGGACTGCTGCAGGCAGTGGTGTTTTGCTCAGTACTCATAGGCTTAAGTTAAAAAGGTTTGAGCTCTTACTCTTCAGGCTACACTTCAAACTCCTCTGAAGCTCTGAGCCTCACTCAGGCCTGAGCTCAGTACAAAAGACACATGGTCCTCTCCAGCAGCAAGACAGGAGGAGGTGAGGCCGTGGCTGGCAGGTGAGGACTGGGGTGGAGTCACCCAAGCCAGGGTGCCATTTCAGCAGCACCACCCCAAAGCGCCTCTCTCGGCAAATTTCAGGCTCTCACTCACCTCTTCTGGTGTCCACTTGACTTTGCACCTGCCATCCCGCTGCTCCGGCACATCCAAATCGGGGTCCTGGTAATGCAGCTCATCCTGGTCCTCACTAGAGGTAAATAAAGGAAGATTATAATTTCTACCTGATAAAAATGCAGGAGAGGGAGCAACCCGCACCACGCAGAGCAGAGCTCGAGAGCAACCGCACCATGCAGAGCAGAGCTCCAGATCTCCCTTCCAGCACGGAGCCCCGACCTCACCGACACCCACCCACACACCCCAGACTGAAAGCAGATCCTCAGCTTCGGGCTCCAGCGCCTGCCGCCAAGTTTTATTCTGCCCAGAGCAGGGGAAGGAGCGTTTCTGTCCATTTCTGCCCCTTCTGTCCCTCGAGGTGGACTTTGCATCTGGCCACCGGCCCCATTTCCCCGGCACAGCTCAGCAGCTCCCGGATCGCTGGCGCAAAGTGGCGCGGGGAGCGGTGCAGGGGAGCGGCCGCAGGGCTCCCGCTCACCCCCCGCTCCCGAGCGGGCAGAGCCGGGCGCGGGGGGATGCCCCAGCGCGGGCACCGCGGGGCCGCCGCCCTGCATCCCGCATCCCGCATCCCGCTGTCCGGCCGGCGAGCGGGAACGGGGCGGCCGGGAGGAGCCAGCCGCGGCT